>MU226938.1:2425882-2480283 GCA_018584345.1 Thuja plicata
AAACCCCAGCACTCCAAAACCTGCACAATGTATTGATCAAAAACTATTACAGTTACAATACACTTGCAATGCAAGTTCTTTCAGAAGATTTCAAAAAACCCTTGAAGACAAATCACGGCAGCATAAATCGTTCCAACAATACACTCGCATCACATCTCTTCGCAACCCTAACAAACGCTTATATCATGCGCTTCACTTTTTAGGGCTACGCTTGTATCAGTTGCCACATGTCTTCACCTGTCATTGAATCTTCCTGACATAGCTCTTACATGTCATAGGAATCCGTCATAACCGTTTTAGCCATGATCTCCTTACACAATTCAAGATGTCGACACATCAACATTATTTGCAAGAAATACATTTTACAAAACAAATAATAAGAATAGGAATTATCCAATGTTGAGACACCTTATTCCTAACAAAGTACTGCAACATATATATAATATTGGCACAATATGACATATCTATTCTACCCATAAGTTTAATGGTTCTATCTGTACTTTGACATAAGTTCAACTGATTATAAGTCCATGAATGTTTTGGTAATACTTAAAAATAGAGTATAAAGATTAATATAATAGAGATAGTAAATGGTCTCATTAGCTCCAATGCAAGAAAACTACACTAAATACCAAATAAATAAAGAACCAGCGATTCACATGCATTCAGTAGCAAGGGGAGATAAGATCATTAATCTAAACTAGAACATAGGAGCAAAGGACATAAGAAAACATATTGCACAAAAGACATTTGTTAACTCCAAAGATCAAAACAACACATAATAGATAGCCATAAGATGTCCTTCCTTCTTCACAAATTCAAATGGTTCTAGCATCATTAGCTTGTACAATCATGGCTCGAAGGGAGCATTCTAAACTACTAAGGACAATTGAGCATTGTGCTCCTGAAAATACTAAAAGTAAAATGTTATGCTTCTATTAATTACTGGACTAAAAAATCATCAATTTTGCCGACCCTTGTTATGGTGTCAGACTTATTATTTATACACAAAGTTTGACCTAAAACTAACCTAATCTAGCTATATACTCAACAAATAGAATACATTATCCTATTGTCGGTACTACCTACACCACTTACAATAAACTCAAAATGTGCAAAGGTCTGATAGGACAGAAGAGGAAGATAAGAGGATAAATATGGAAGAATCAACATAGAGAAGAGTGTCAGCATATTTATAGAAGAAATCTGATTGTCCTAGTAATTGAGGCTACATGGCTCATAAATGCAAATTGCGGTTCACTATCTTTGATGTACACCAGGGAGTTAATGTAGGATTGACACCTTGGGAGAATCATCCATTAGAGCCATCTCTTCCTTCTGACATGCCTTTTCGGGATCACCTATCTACTGACCATTATTAACTACTTGACAATGATCGGTTGGCTCTAGGGAACTTGGACGCAGATCACTGTGAATGAATACAAAAATTTGGACTGGGAATTTTAGAGTCCGGGAGCTTACACTCAAAGAATAATGAATCTGAAAAACTGTACCCTACTGGTGAAAATATTTGGAGTCCAAAGAAATTTAATGCTCCTTATTCTATTTGAAGGCCTCCAAAATCTGGCCAATTCCCTCCTCATCTATGTCCTTGACACAGTCCCAATAGTCATTGACAACCCTAAACTATTCATCAACATCGTCGACCCCTTCTTTGAGTTCTATAGCCACTTTCACTGCATCATGAGCCCGGATCATCATCTTGGTTAATCATGACATTTTTCTTCTATCAAAATGTCTGGCAGACTGGTACCGAGACTCCATCAGCTCATTAAATTTACTTAGTACAAAATCCTCCAGAGCACAAGTCCCGATAGTTAAGGGATCGAATTGCAAAATCCTTGTCACAAATATTGTATATGACTTTAAAGAATTCTAGATTTCTAGGATTCTATTATTTAGGGCCACTACCAGTTGCTTGCTCACCTCAATTTTGAGGCCAGTCTTGAGTGTTGGGCCCGGAGGAACCCAAAGGGTTCTTCTCCCAAAATTCCTATCTCTGTAATGAATTCCTCCCCGAAGTTCATTATTTCTTCTAGTTCAGACCTCCATTCTTCATACTTCTCCATTTCTTTTTCCCATAGGGAGACTGCACCATTCACTTGGCCGATGATGTTGTTGGCCTGATAAAGGTCTGGGAGTGTCGCTGCCAAGAACTGCCTTATGACTATGATTTTCTCAGTGACCCACCCATCCACATCATGTGCCTTCTTCTTCATGGCCCTTAAAGCATCCATTTCACCTTGTGGGAGCATTGTTCCAGAGGTGGAGGCTTCCAGATGAATCTCAGCTAGTGGCTATGTCAGTTCTGTGAGAAGCCCGAGGAGATTTTCATTCTTTTTTCTTTCCTCCTTTAGCTTACGTGCCTTTTTGTCATACCGGGCCTTGACTACCTGGGTAGCTTCTTTCAACAAGTTCAATTCACCCTATTTATCCCTCCTCCCCAGAGGAACCTCTGCAACTGTACAATCTTTAGCCCTTATAGCTACCACTTCTACATCTGGGGGAGGTGTCACCACTACTATGATGGTGCTTCCTCCTAGACTAGTCTGAAGGGTATGGATGGTCTAGGCCTTCTTAGAATTCTTAGCCTCTTGGTTTTGGGCCATCATTTTGGCCAGGGAGAGAGTAGCACTTGTTGCCACTTGGGCCTTTCTTTTTTGGGATTCCACCAGCCATTGTAGCAGCTGATGTGGTCTTGCTGCTAAGGCTTGGGCATTGGGGTCTTCTTTGGGGCCCTGTTGTGTTTCCCCAATATTCATAGTCAATTTAGACTCTTTTTCTTATTCCCTAAGATTTCCTATATCTTCCGCCTTGGTGGAATTAACATCTATGTCTCCGAGATTCCCCCCTTCTCCAGCATCTGTGGTCTCAGTATCCATATTTTTTGGGTTATCCCCCTCATCCTGTTGTGCCTATTATTCCTTAGCGCCATCCACTGCGACATTCTCCTCCAAGGGTGCATCTTTTGGATAGGCCAAAGGTGTCTACCCTAAATCTAACTATTGGGTTGCAGAGACCACCTTTCCAAATGTCGCACTCCAGGGCCTTTGATCGCCCAGAGTAACTAGAGGTGTTTGGAGCATGACAATTAGGGATACGAATGCTCCCAAAGGTCTAGTTTCCCCAGCCATTGTCAGCTGCTCATCTTGTGTTTACCTTAGTTCAAACTCAGTCCTCGGGACCGGTCTTTCTTCCACATCTTGTATATTTTCTTGTGCCTCTTCTTGTTCCTACTCTTGTTCCTTCTCTTTTTCCTACTCCCAGAACTCTTTTTTTGGGTCTACTTCTTCTTGTGCATCGATCTCCTCCATTGCCCTCACCACAAAAATCTTGCAAGTTCACTAGGTCTTCCATTTGGAAGAGGTCATCAAAATCATCATGGGGAGGGGAGGCCATCAAAGGATCCTCTGGTTCAGGAGAAGAAGGGATGAGCTCTACCTCGGGAACATTTGGCATCCTGGGACCCGCATCTATGCTTGGTGGGGGATGATCCACCCTTTTCTTCTTTCTTCTTATTTGTAGTGGGTCCCCGACATCCAAAATAGCTATAGTTTCATCTTCAACCTCCATCTAGCGGCTCATGAGTGCTACCAGTGAAAGGGGATCCTACTGGGAGGGAAGATCCCACCAGAGTAACTAGAAGGCTGAGAGAAAGCTAGGTGCTCAATGTTTCACTCAGCTGGCATGATGCCTCAAGCTAAGTGTGAATATGTTTCATAATATGGAGTGGATTTGAGGGTGTGACCTAGACTAGGGCACCCTCTTTTTCTTTCCCTTTATTTTTCCTTAGCCTAGCTGCTCCGGAGGCCGAAGTAGACCCCCACAAAATTGGACACCAACAGGTGCTTTTCTTGCACACTTGTGCAAAGTAATCGTGGCTGCACTGAATGACACCCTTGGTGACATCCTCAATTGTCAAAATATTGGTGGTGTCCCAATCCACTGGAGGGAGATCCATCTTGTCAATATCCTATGACTTGTATGATGGGTCCTCCACAGACCCACTATCCAAAAAATATTTTGGAAAGGTCTGAAGGTCGAGGCTCTTCATCATCCCTTTTGTCATCCTTGAGTATTTCTGACTCCAGAGGTCAAAATCATCCTAGAAATCCACCCAAAATTCCTCCATGTGAGGCTCATGGGGTGCGGACACTCAGGGCAGTGCTGCGTTGATCTTGCCAAGTGGGTCAAAATTATTTTTCACTAGGTGGAACTCGGCCAGCCCCAAAATTTTTAACTCATTGTCAGCTTCTTTGGCCATTGCAAGGCTACAAGAATAATTCCCACAAGTGATTGGGAACAGGATGGAGGTAACCTTGTTTACTCCATAAAGTGCATGAAGTTCCAGGATTTTCCTGTAGAACTCCAAAAGAATAATCCTATCCCCACAATACTTGGGGAGTAGGTAGGGTTTGCCAGAGAACCCGGTCACCCAAATGTAATAATGTTGCTAAAATTGAATAAATTAATTGTTATAATAATTTACCAAGGTCATTTCTTCCTTGGATAGCCAGTACCCAAAATCTTGATTAAGTGACAAAATGTTCTGGTAAATGAAGGTGTCATTTACCCGACAAAAATTGGGGAAGCTAGCTTCCCATTGAATTTGGGGATAATGGTCCCATGAAGCATTCTAACCGGGCCCATTCCCAAGGATGCCCACTATTTTCAAACCCTAGAGTGTGGGTCTCTATTATGCCAGTTCCCATAATACATATGAAGTCATGTGGAACTTTGATGTCCAGCTGACATTGTCCAGCTGAAAGTACACATGGTTGGAAATAATAGTTTCCCAGTCAAAGATCTATCCATGGGTGGTGATGCAGTATATAAAATAATACATCCATGCCAAAAAGTCCTTGGCATGGGGTTCCCTAAAGATCCTGCATAAAAACATGATCCCCGCCTGTACACATTCCTTGAAATCTCCATGGGGGATCTCCAATTTCATTTTCTTGTAGTCCTTCCTACCAGTGAGAATTGAGATGCTACCGAGCAAGTTGTAGAACTTTCTCAAAATCCTTTAATGATGTATCCCGAGAGATAATAGTAGCATTTTTGAACTGGGGGATCCCCAGTCTCGAAGAAAAGGTGGTAGCATCAAGAGTTACAATGGTTGCTGGGTAATTCAATGAGAGGGAAGCAGTAAGAAAAACCACCCAAGTAGGTGTGTTGTAGTGCCTTTCCAAGGAGAGGATCAGCTCTGGTGCCTGCACTAAGTAGGGGAAATAGATATATTTGATAATTCCAGAGGCAGCCACATTCTTTGTCATGCTATCCCCGACAGATTGTTGTTGGTACATTACCCAGACCAGGCCCTGTAGTTCTGCCCATGATCTAGCATCTCTATCGGTAATATTCTGGAGTTTGGAATCCACTTTGGATCCCAAAAGGACACCATCCTTTGGATATTTGGATGTTAACGGGAACTTCTCCAACATTTTCTTTACCCTTTCCTTGGTGCCACCTGGGTGGAAGTGGTTGGGGGTTTCAGACTTCTAAGAGGAGTTGTTAATTTAGACATTATTTTTTGGGTGATCTACAACCTGCAAGACTAGACAACCATTAATACATGTGATAAAATATAAAGTAATTTTATAGACTCTGAAGAGTTCACCACTATTTTGCACCTGTTCAAAAGATGTTAGCCTGCTTCAAATCCTAAAAATATAACAATTAACAACTTACTTAGAATTTGATCGACACCCATAGGTTCTAGGGATTCTATCTCATGTTACAAATGGGATGAGGGCACTTGAAACCCAAATAAACTAACTATTATTGAAGTGACTGAGTAGTGAGCCATACTGGGCTGACGTGGGTTGTCATATGGTCCCATAATAAATGGTGTAATGGCATTAAAGGTGATAGATGTCTAGAAACGGATGAATTGAATACTAGATGGGATGGTTTTGAACACCTGCGTGTGGGGAGTTAATCTTACCATGAATGCTAAATCAAAAAAGGAGAGATAAAATGGCCATGGCTTGAACAGGAAAGGTTTCGAGTTCAAGCTAGGCGGAAACTAGATGGGAAAGCTCAAAAATTGGGGTATACAATGTAATAGGGTGTAGAAAGCTCACCAAAGGGTAGGTTGGCCATGAAAAAATGTATAGACCAACCCGCAAATTTATAGAAAACCACTCTATAGAAACAAGCTATATACAACATATACAAAGACCTCCAAAGAATAGGAGGCCGAGGAATAGATTTACATACCAGGCAACTAACTAACCTATAGACTATTAACAATTTATAGAGAAATTACAACCATTTATAGAATTTACAATGATTTACACTATTTACAGGTATTTACCAAAATGTACACAAAATACAGCACAAGGAAGGCGAAAAACCTTCCTGCAAAGCCATCCCACCAACGGGAGGCGACGACAAGCCGGAAGACAAAAAGCAAATGAAATGAAAAGAGAAAACCAGAAAAGGAAAGAAAAAAGAAAAACAAAATAAACAAAGAGAGAACCATATGGGCCTACCTTAAATGCCAAGAAATGTGGGAGGAAGAGCATGGGAGGTACTCTACAAACAGAAAGCTTCACGGACCATGAACACCAAAAACCTTGCAGGAAATCTGAAGCACACACAATCTCAAACTGCTAAACACTTGAAGCAAACGCACTTAACTCACTGGTAAATTTCATAAATTGCACTTAATCGCTCAGGGTAATTTGTTCATGGTAAATGTAAAAATGATAAGTGAAACTTCATTTATACCATTAGGCTTAACCACACCACTTCCTATCGCAAGTCCCAAGAAAAGGCAAACCTCTAGACTCCAGGCCCAGGGATCCCATGCAATCACACCTTCTAACAGAAGAGGAAGTGGTGGAAAAGAATCCTGGACTCCAGAATCTGGCTGGCACAAAGAAAAAAAACACTCCGAGACCGAGTCCTGGAGGGAGAGAAACCAAAAAGAAAAGAAGACAACAGCCTTGTGGAGGCAAAGGATGGAGGGAAACAAGAGAAAAAGAAACAAGGACAAAAAAAAAAAGGGGGACCCAACATTTTGCAAACAAAAATGTAGGGACGGGTATGTAGGGCATTAAAAATGGTGACTCACTGGGATGAATTCCTTAGCACATTTGAGAACTACAGAATCTCTGGTTAGCAAAACCAGAACTGACCTTTACTTGGAGCATTTCACTTGCAAGGTGCGAGGTGTCTGAGAAAATTTGACTCATCATTGATCCAATACTTCAATCTTTTGTCAGTCATGAAGTGTGTGCTTTGGAAGAAAATCAAGCTGATGACTTTTGGGAGAAGCAGAGAGAGGACACTAAGTACATCAGACCAAATCACTATATCTTGCACGATCCCTCGGATCCTAAAATTCTCTATTCTCCATTTTTATTTCTTTTCTTTTGAAGATGGGGAAGGTGGTACTTCTTTCACCATGAACCTTAAGCTTAGCTAATTTTTACGGAGTTACTTCTTTCACCTTTCCATCCATTTTAATTTGCTGAATAGGAGAGACATTCTAGACTCAGAATATTCTTTTGATTTTTAGACTTGGCCAATAACCAGTGCAACCAATCTACTCTCAAGGGTCAGACGATTACTTGCTTATGAGATTCTCTATTTAACTAATGTCAAGAATTTCAAGATGTGAATCTGATGAAGATTACCCATAACCCTGTTCCATGCATACAAAATAACTCTGGAGTGCAGACAAATTCCACCATGATAACAATAGTTTTTGGACTAACCAAAATGCATGAGGCATCACTCGAGGGACTAGATTTTATATGAAGCATGCTTGTCTACAAAAATAGGGTAACATGTTGGGAACCCAAAAAACAAGACATGCAAAACAAACAAAGAAAACCAAAGGAAAAAAAAAAAAGAAAGGAAGATGGCCCCAGAGGATCACCAACAACTATTTACAAGGACAGACACTCCTAAGGAGTGCCGACAAAATATTTACAAGCAGGAAAATATTCACATATGATACAACTTTGGGAAACTCACCTCCCACCTCATTTGAAGTAATGTTTGAGGAACTTTCCATTAAAAGGAAATGGAACAACTTCTCCAGTCATGGTGTTGAGACAATAGGTGTTAGCTCCGCATATCTCTGAGATTATGTATGGTCCAAGGCAAAGCCTTTGAAACTTGGTGTGATTTCCCTTCTTGTCATGGGCCTTGTCCCACAATAGGACTAGATCTGAAACCTGAAAGGCTTTGTATTGGGCTCTCCAGTGGAACCATCATTTTATGACTACTTGATGACACGCAAAATGTTCCAGTGCTGCATCTCTTTGTTCCTCCATCCTCACCAGGTTCAAAAGGTGAACCTCCACAATGTTGTCCCAGGTGTTGTATTCCTGCATGAATTGTAAAACTGAGATTTGTAAGTTGATAGGGAACACAGGACTCTGGCCATAAATCAGGTGAAATGGGGAAGTCCCTAGGGCTTCCTTGATTCTGATATGATCTTTCCAAAGGGAGAATCTAAGTTTTTGGTGCTAGTCCCAGGTATTTTTCTCTAGCAAATGTTTGATCACCTCCAGCAGATTTTTATTGGTAGATTCAGCAACACCATTACCCTGGGTGTAATAGTTGTTGGAGAACTTCAAGGTGATCTTCCTCTACTAGGTCCATTCTAATAGTTGCACTGAAGAAAATGCTGGACAATTATCACACACTATAGAGAAGGGCATTCCGAATCTAGTGACTATTTTTTCTTCCAAGAATTTGATAACTACATTTGTCATATTATTCTTGCATGGGATTACCTTGGACCACTGGGTGTAGTAATCGGTCATAGTCAAAATATACCGATGGTTAGTGGATGAGTTAGGGTTTATTTCCCTGATAAAATCGAATGCCCATTGGGCGAATGGTTGAACTTCAAAGACCAGCTGCAAAGGCATGGCTGGGTTTTTCTCATGATGGGCTGCGGTTTGGAAAATTTGGCACTTCCTCACATAATTGTAAATTTCCTTAAAGATGAAGGGCCAATAATATCCGGCCTGGAGAATCTAATGGGAAGTGGCATCAGCTGAGCCATACCTGGTTCTGAACTGCCCATAGAATTATTCTATCATTTTGGTGGCTTGGTCCTTGTCTATACATCAAAGGTAAATTCCCTCAAAGTTCCTACAAAAAAGTGTTCCATTTTTTATCATGTAGTGTGCACTTTTCATTCATAGGGCATGAAATTTTTGGGGGGGAAGCCCCTTCAAGAATTTTTTATTAAGAAATAGGTATACCATATCGGTATACCATGGATCTTGGGTGATGGATTCCATGGTATAAGTTTGACATTCAATGTTTGGAGTTACTTCTGTCATCGCCCTACATAGTCCCTCACCTCAGCCTATCTTCATTGGTTACATCTCGAGATCACATTCTTGGAGGATGGCCATCCATTTCCCCCAGCATTCTCCTAGTTCACTCTGCACTAGTAAAGATTTAACAACCTGGTCCAGAATGATAGCATGCACTTTTCTCTAGAGAATATAGTGCCGAAATTTCTTCACGGCCCAAACCAGAGCAATGGCTTGCTCTTGCAAGGTTGTATATGAGACCTCGACATTTTTAAAGGGGGGGCTCATGAAGGAAATATGTCTCTCTTCCCCCTTAACCTTCTGGGTTAGAACTACAACTATAGAATATGGTGAAGCAAAGGAGTAGATGTGGAATGGGAGGGAGTAGTCTAGACTTGCCAGGACTGGTGCCTCCACTATGGTTTTCTTGATTTGAGAAAACACTCACTTTGCTTTGGGGTTCCACTCAATCTTGGTATCTTTATTCATCATGTCATTGACTGGTTTGAAATCTTAGTGAATCTAGTAATGAACCGTCAGAAAAAATTTATCTTACCGAAGAAAGATCTCATCTCCTTTTTACTGTCAGGCATTTGTAAATTCAGCAGTGCTTCAACTCTCTCAGGGTCAATGCATATCCCCTTCTCAGAGACTATATACCCGAGAAACTTCCCTTCAGTGAACCCAAATATACATTTCTTGGGGTTGAGGGAGATACCATACTGACAACATCTCTCATAGATCTTAGCGAGGGGGTAGAGTGATCACGCTTGTCCCAAGAAAAGACTGTTAAATCCTCCATATAGATGATTATGCACTTGTTGACCAGGCCTTTGAACACAATGTCCATAGCCTTCTAAAATGTAATCCCCCACTTTAATGAGGCCAAAGGGAATTATCTAGTATGCAAACTTTCCCCACTTGGTGATGAACTCCATTTTCATTCTATCCTCAAACTTAACCATAACTTGGTTATATCCCGAGTACCCATCTAGGAAGGACATCATTTGTGAACCATTAACAATTTGTAATACTTCATCCAGTGAAGGGAGAGGGTGATTGTCCTTCTTGGAGGCCTTTTTTAAATTACAAAAATCCACACACAGGTGGATCTCGCCATTCTTCTTACACACAGGGATGAGGTTGGAAACCCATGTTGTGTGCCGGATAGGAAAGATAATCCAGGCTGACAATAATTTTTTAACCTCCTAATGGATTAGAGGTTCGATCAATGGGTTTACCAGCCACTGATTTTTCCGGAAAGGTTTTTCATCTGGTTTCAAGGGAATGGTATGAGTTGTGATAGATTTCTCATAGGTTTTAAGATCTTTATATCCCCAAGAAATGGCATCAATGTATTCTTGGAGAACCGCGATAATCTTCTCCTTCTCCTCTAGGGAGCAGGACGTACCAATGTGGATCAATTTCTCTTCGCTAGCTTCACCGATGTTGACCTTTTCAAATTTTCCTCCCTCAAAGGAGGATGATATCTTATCTCAGCCCCAACGGTCTAAATCAAAGATTCATTCTAAAGCTACCATCCCCTTAGGGATGGTGTTAATGGGTAGGTTGATGATCCTGTCATCTTCTTCACCCCACCTGGTATCGTCATGATCAATTTATTTGATTATCTGATCTTCAAAAATGCCAATGTTGGCCATGAAGGCTAAGATGTTCTAGTCATCCTCAAAAACTTGAAAGTGGGTGATATTATCTAGGATGGATGGGGTGGGGACCATTTCAACAGAAAATTTTCAGAGCCAGGAACCATCCATTGGCTCGAGGGTGTTGGCACAAGAAACAAGGGAATCTAAAACATAGTTACATTTCTAGGGAATGAGCTTGATGCCAAAAGCATCAAATTCTCAATTAGGCTCCATGCCCAATTGTGGTATGTGGCTAGCCTTTTGTCATGACATGTCTATTGGCTCTGAACCTATTTTACAATCATCTCTAAATCACCCATTGCCTAGAGGTGGGTGATCCCTTTTCTCAATGTGAATAGGAGACCAAGGACCAAGGCCTTGTACTCTATGAAATTATTGGTGCAATTAAAATACAACCTATAGGACATAAGGAAGTATTTTCCTTGTGGGTTGATTAGTTCCACTCTAGCCCCGTAACCTTGTTTGGACTGGGATCCATCAAACTTTAGAACCCACAAATCATTGTTTGTTTTCTGGGGCTGGGGAGGTGAAGTGGCATTTGGATTGGTTTTGGGATTGGGAGGTTTGTGATATGACTCCCCCAGCTCTGATGGTGCATGGGTGAGACATTCCTCTGGAGAATCCTCTAGTTTGGGTTCCCTGACTAGAGACACCTTAAGAGTATTGCTGGATAAATTACTTGGTCCAAGTGAGCCGGCTTTGCATTCTTTTTCTTGGAGGTCATTGAT
This sequence comes from Thuja plicata, assembly GCA_018584345.1. Taxonomy (NCBI): domain Eukaryota; kingdom Viridiplantae; phylum Streptophyta; class Pinopsida; order Cupressales; family Cupressaceae; genus Thuja; species Thuja plicata. The sequence continues at coordinate 2,437,589 of MU226938.1, forward strand.
GTGGCGGGTAGCACTGGAAATGCAAGGCTCACACTCTAGTTCAGAGTGTTTCTGGTAGTGTACCCAGCACCAAGTGCCGGACAAGAGGGTGGCTAGAGTTGTCATGCTACCTTGGGATTCTACCTCACACTTTAGTTTTTCATCTAGATCCTAAATTCTTTGAGAGATTATAGGATCCTCCTTGGGGATGAGATTAAAGGTTAGGATTTCTCATGTTCAGTACACCTAGAGTGAGGATTCAGAGAAAAGGACTTCATTTACCCTCCCAACTTCAGTGAGGGCCTGCTTCATTCTGGGTTCACTCTCTACCCAGATTTTATTTTATTTCCCCTTCCAGGGGAGCCACCAGTGGGAGAAGTCCATAGAGAAATACCCATTAAGGGCCTTTGACCAATTTCTACTTAATAACATCCTGTAGGTTTCAGGGATGTCCACCACTTGGATGTCTATTGTGCTTGATATCTGGGGGTCTTGGATGAGCTAAATTTGGGCGTTCTTCATCTCACCAACCATTTTCACCTCAGTTTTGTCCAATTGGAATACTACACCTTTGGATGGAGTGGGAGTGAGTTTGAGCTTCTGGCATATGGATAAGGGCATGACATTTCCTGGAGCACCAAAATTTACCAGGTAGTTGTATAGGTTCTTCCCTTGAATGTTCAAGCCTAGTAGGAAGGGAGGATCCTTTGTGTTTCTCTGGAAGAAGGCCAAGTTGGCATCATCAAATGTGATAGTCTTTGGTGGAGAACTGACAGCTTCTGGGTTTCCCAAGAGCTTTAGAAGAGATTTCTTCTACTTGAGACAATTTAGAAAAACCTCCATCAATTTTATGGAGGTGGTGGTGCTTTCTAATACCTTAGTGATGCCAAACCATCTCTAGGGTAAAGTTGGCTTCGGTTAGCTGGATCCCTGGCATGGTTAGGGCCAGGTCCTTTTGGTGGGAAGGAGCGATCATTTGTGTCATCCTAGGGGGTGGTATTCTTTGGAGGCATTAATGCATAAGCTAGCCCTTTGCCAGCCTGACTCCAGATGTTGTAGGGAGTGCACAGGTTGGTGAAGGCATTGGCCTCAAAGGTCAGGATGGATTCATCAAAGAACCCCTAAAAATTGGGTTCTTCTTCATCCTCTTTGTCTGTTCCAAATAAGATGGTCTCACACGTGAAGATAGTGTGAGGAGGCTCTGATGTGGATGATTATGAATGAGTAGGATTATCAAGTTGTTGCATGTCTGACTGGGAGATCATGATGATCTTTTCCAGTGTGGCATAATTCACCTCAAAATGGGAGCCAATGTTGTGCAATCTACACCATGTGGTTAGGGGGTGGAATTTTGTAAGATGTGCAGAATGACGGGGTCTAGCACCACCCTAAGTGGTATTTTGGTTCAGAGGAGGACCACCTATATTTGTGTTTTTGTTTCATTTTTGTTGGTTGGGCTAAGGCCCATTGTTTAGTTCCAACCTCCAAAATTGGTGTTTCATTGTCTGGAGAAAATATTCCCTCTTTGGGAATCAAAGTTGTAGGGCGCAGAAGGCCGCACCTTCAGCTGTCCCATGTCCGTCATTAATGAGGACACTAGTCCCCAGAGGGATTCAACCTTGGCTGATAGTTGGGTAGTTGTGTCACAATGTGATGACTGTTATGGTGAATTCCCAGGGAAAGTTGCAGGGACTCCCGGAGTCAAGGATGATAATCCTCCAGCCACAGACAATTGATAGAAAGGTACTTAGGAGGGTTGTGTCAAAGGTTGTTGCATTTTCTATGGTGGGTTCTAGGGAACATATTCCAGGCCTGATATTTTCTGGGCTTGAGATGGGTAAATATACTGGGCCTATTGGTCTATTGGTAGTGGGCCCATAGCCATCATTGGAGAACCCATTTCCAGATTAGGGTTGTATCCCCAGCGTAAGGAGTTCCACCAGGTATCATGTTGAAGGGAAAGCTTTGCCCAATCCCAATGGGAGCTTTTCTCAAATCACGGGACAACTCTAGGGCCAAGTTGTAAACTTTTTCTAGAGTATCCCGATCATTGGTGGTGGTGGTTCTCTAGAGGAGAGTGGTAACAATGGGGTCCATGGCATTCAAGTATGTCTGGATGGTTACATTAGTGGATGGGATGAAGGGGCATGTGCACTACTTCAAGGCGCATTGGAACCGATGGTTGAATGTAGTGAGAGGCTCATTTGGTTCCTTCATGATGGAGATAAATTGGATGTGGGACCATGCTGGATCCACATGAATGCAGAAGGCTTCTAGGAAGGCATCTTCCATATCCTGCCAATTGTTGATGGCGTTGGTGAGCAAGTTAAGGTACCAGTTCAACTTGTTCTACCCTAAAGATAGAGGGAACACTCAAGTTACAACATCTTGATGTTGTATTCACTATTAGTTCATGGCATCCTTATAGGCCTGAAGGTGTTCTTCTATGGTTTGGGGGCCTAGATGCTCATATTTGGGGTAGATCTTCTCCAGATGCAGAGGAATATCATTGGTAGCACCGTGGAACTTCCCCATTGGGGACCTAGTATTACAAAAGTAGGTAGCCATTGGGACTATTTGGTTTTGGCTAGGTTGAATGTTAGTCCACGGGATTATTTGATGGATTTGGGTATTCTGGTGTGTAGAAAATCCCCAGATAAAGTTGGTTGGCTACTTGGTTTGTTCGGTCCTACTCTTTCAGATGGGAGGTCTGAGTTCTACAAACTCTCTAGGATTTGGGGCCGATTGCAAGGTTTGGTCAAAACTTAAGGGTGAAGATGACCCTATTCCGCAGAAAGTTTAGTTCCTAAACTACTGCTTGGGGAACCCTCAAGCAGTTTGAAATAAAAATCTTCTGAGGGAGATGAGCTCATGCCCTCCTTCTAGCGCTAGTGATGCTGGAACCATTTGAATTAATGAAGAAGGAAGTACATCGTATGGCTATCTATTATGTGGTGTTCTGATCTTTGGATTTAACAAACATCTTTTGCAAAGTATATTTTATTATGTCCTTTGCTCCTATGTTCTAGTTTAGATTAATGATCTTATCTCCCCTTGCTACTGAATGCATGTGAATCACTGGTTCTTTATGTATTTGGTATTTAGTATTGTTTTCCTGCATTGGAGCTTAGTTTGATGTTTGAATATTAATTGCATAACTATAAGTAGAAACTTGTATCTAACCTTGATTGATCTTTTGAAGTTTATTTGATAATCCAAATGCTTACAGGAAACCCCATCCCATTTGAAATCCCTAATAAGATGAGTAAAAACTAGCTATCCCCTCACACAATAGTCACCTACCTAACTTAGCTCCCCCCACCATCGAGACCCGACTACCAGGTGCTTGGAGGCTAGGATAATTTATTCTCTAGAAAACCTCTCCAGGCAGAGTTGGTTGGTACCCTGGTACCTGGTGACAACTTTAGCCTCTGTTGGTGAAGCCGCTCACAAAGTCCTGTCAACAAAATGCAGATATGTATACTCTTGAAGTTCAATCCCTTTTGGAAACTTATCATATGCATTGGAAAAAATTCATAAAACACATGCATTGCTTCTTCATTTCTTTCTCCTACATGTGTTTTCAAAAACAGAATGAATTCCTTTTGGATTCTTTGATTAAATAGTGCAATATCTTTTTGAATTTCTTCAAGTTCCGGTGGATAAGTTTTAGATCTATGCAACATATCCTGATCTACTAAATTTAGAATCTCCATTGCGCTATTTATCAACAACACATTTTCTCATTCACAAAGACTTCATCCAAATATGCAATCATTTGTTTCACACAACAACATAACATTCTTCTGAATCTGATGACTGAAAATGTAAAACAAGAAGTATGACCAAAGACTTCAGATCTATTTACCTTATTTTTGTGACTTCTTCACCTAACAAGGAACCAAATTATTTTATAAAAACTTTGAGGAATACCTGGGCAATTTCTTTTATTGATGTCCTTCTGAATTTATTTCTGATTTTGTCTCTCAACCACTAAATATTTGATTATCTGCTAAATCCTTGCTACAAGTAACTCCAACTAATCATCACATTTCTTTCATTTAAATGCACACTGGTGCAGTTATCTTTCAGAGTCGCCACTCACTGCTGTGAGAATGTCAAGAACATAAATACAACACAAACAAATTGGAATAAAAAAAGATAGGAAATTTTTAGCAAGTCAATAGGATCTGACACATTTATTTACAAAGAAGACATTCATAATTTATCTCAACAAGAACACCCAGGCAAACAACTATGCTCTGAAACTTTTTCAGATTTACAAACTTTTATAACTCTATCCTCAAATGGATATGGAAGAAAATGACTAGATCTATAAACAAATAGGACAGGAGTCTAGCTCAACTTGAAAAACTAGAATTATTTATTGCAAATTACTTCAACTCCCCAGTAGAGTCATTATTTTGTTGGTTCTTTTTTACGCTGTGATAACTGGACAACAACCTTTTCACTTTTCAATAGATCTTCAAGAGTATCCAACTCCAAGTAATTCACCAAGACTGAAAAGGACCAACTTACAAGGATGTCGATCTAGCCTTCTATGGTTTAGGTTCTGCAAAACCATGGGGGGACACCCTTTAACACATTTAATATTCTATTTGGCATCAATCAGCAAAGATCTCACAAAGGCTCAACACGACCGGGAGATACTAGGTAACTGGATAATCACCCATTGAACATCAACCTTGAAGTGGAGCATGAGATTAGTACAACACCACAAACTATATAAAACATAGAATATTTTGGATTTTGTATTAAAAATGCAAAATATAAACAGACCCACTAGATATGCATCAATATGGAAAGACTAATCCCTAATCAGTGCCTTATCCATTGGGAAATATTCCAAAGCAAACATAATACACATCAATCAACTATTGTTAATGATTCTAAGCCATAAATACAATTAATCCATACCATTACTTCTAACAAAAAATCCTTATGTAGACCTGATGAACTTATGTCATATCCATAGCTTCATTTAATCTGATCCTAGATCAGAACTAAGGACTAATAGCATATACATAGATGAATCCATGTAATGAATCAAAAAATTCATAACCCACAAGAACAACACGAAGGAGAGATATGAATATGGAACTCTCATATTAAGTATGAAGAAACACACTTTTGTATACAATCTACTTCAGATAAAACCACTTCAATAATATGCAAAAGACCAAAGAAAACTTCTATTCTATCTCAACAAAAAATTGGTACAATCAATACTATATCCCTAATGTGGAACCAAGAAAGACTGGAAGCTCCTGGTGTTAAGCACAGCTTGAAACCCTCTTTGGAGACTAAGATTTTGAATCTTATACCATTGGAAAAATCTGAATATAAAGCCAAAGAAAAATGTCTCGAGATATTTTCTTGAAACACCACCTATCTTCTTTGCTTTAACCAATTTTAAGCTAAGTCATTCTTTCTTCATTCTATTCAAACCAATTTGATTCTGCACCAAAATGGACTGCAAAAATGAAATCCTCGTTTCAAGGCCTTTCCAATGGTATATGACACTTTCTTTTTTTGATAATATTTTCCCTCCTAAATCACTAGTCGAACTCTTCCCTCCTTTGCACATCTTTTCAATAGTTTTAACTATTCTTATTTTAATTTTGCGTACTGCATTTTGATTTATTTTTGTGCATTAATCTTTATTTTCTCTTTATCCTATTATTCCCATGCACACTAATCCACCTTAACCTTTTATTCTACACTGTCTTTTACCTTAGTTTTAACACCCTTCTATCCAGAATGCACCACATGTCACCCTTTAACTAGCTCTGTGAAACCGCCTAGAAGCCACGTGTTAGTCTCTGATTCACTCTGGAAGTGCCACATCTACATTGTGACAGATCTTGCCACCTGTCTGAGTGCCATGTGTCACATTGTCACTTTCCCTTAATGGCTAACTACCCTACATCTTTGGTTAGCACCATCACGCCTGTTGTCTGATCTTACCTCAAGATGCGTGCCAATTTTGGATCCTTCTTCTATGTGGCCACCACATCATCACCACCTTAACTACCTTGCTTTTAGCCCTACCACCTATCATGATGTCACATTTCCACAATGATAACTACCCTGTATCTTTTAGATCCAAGGCATAGCAACAGCTATAGATCTTCCTTCATGATCAATGCTTGTCATTGATTTCATCGACCTTGAGATCTGTGCCACCTCATCATGCCTCTCTGCTCCACGTGCTCACTATCATCCCTGTGGGCTCTGCCAAAATTTGGTGTTTTTTCCTCCGTCATCATATGCGTTCAAAATATTTGGTCAACCACCACCTCGGTCAACACAACAATTCCTTAGCTAAGGGGCCCACGCAACAACCTCGTAGCCTCTTATTCATAACACTAACTTAGCATAGTAGCATATAAACACTACAAAAGCCGCTTACCCGATGAATGTGGGACAAAGCACATTGCATTTTTCAATTCTTTTTAAGCATTGTTTGTGCATTAACTTGTTGAGTAGGGTGAGTGTTGGCAATGGCTATGGAACTTTCTTTACACCTACTGATGCATATGCTTGATAGTTTTTCAAACTCCATTTATTATCCATGATTCTACACTGGCCTCTAATGGGTTCTGCGCAGAACTTCAAAACTTTGTTTTATATATTATCTCTCAAAATACATGCTGCTATGCAACCCCTATCAAAAAATTTGACGTAGCATAATTATGGAAATTATCGTTAAACCAGCCAATTGTATTTTCTTGGAAGATTTATCCTTTTCCCTAACGTTGGTCTCTACTCTCATAGCTGGTGAAACTGAAGGTAGGCAGTAATGGTTCAAAATACCAATTGCAGGAAAAAAAAACCCTTGGGAATATTTTTCGCATAGATTCGAGCCTCAAAAGCATGCTTGGTACAAGAAATATAGGACTGCCCAAGTGGAAGGGGAACCCTATTTGCTGTAGAAACCTCCTTTTCTACATTGCACAGTCTAGTTTTGACCACCACTCGCAGCCCAAAATGAATTTCCAAAAGGCTGGGAATTTGGCATTATACTTGCCATTACATTTTCTTAAGTTTTTAATGCTTCTTCCATTTTCCATGCTATTGCGTTGATTTTCTTATATTATTGCTCTCTTGTCGTCATACACCTGCCACAGAGTGAGGAGATATTTCAAAAAAGAAGGTGAAGACAATATCATTAATTGGGATGGAATATAGAGTCTTGATTGGGCAATCATTTGGAGCTTTCCAATTTTCAATAACAACAATTTGAAATGCCTCAAAGCACAACTCAAATATTCAGATTGTGTATTTGTCTTTTGAACTTTCTCCGCTCCATCTTTGGCTTTTTTCTTGCATTCTCTATGGAGAAGTAGCTTCCAGTTATGGCACAATAAGAGAGGAAAATAGAATAAGTCAAGAGGGTGGAATTACATCTGTTGATCTCAGTTAATCTCCCTGCTCCATGGGCAACTCCTTCCTCTCTGCATAGGCCTTTTCTCAGTCTTCATGCCTTGCGTAGGCCATTTTTGGTTTTAATGTTTTTTTTTTTTTGCGTAGCTTTTAGATGATGGAATCCCAGTTCCTTAAATAATCTTATCCACTGATTTATGTGCCTTTACCATCAGTGCTAGCCTCTATCTAATGTCTTTAGCACATACTTCTTTCAAACATTGAATATTACCTTCTATGTATTCCTTTTAAACATCTAGAAAATTGGATTGTTTGAAAAGTTTCAAAACTCTTTGATTCTGCCACTGTGTAGGCCTCTTCTTGAATTAGTTCTTGAAATGCCTTGAGTTGTTCAATAAATGGTATGTTTTCCCTCCATTTTGAAGGATCATATAGTAACTCGCCAAAGAGTGGCACATAACGACCAGGCCAATGAATCTGTAGCAAGTCTATTTAATCTATTCCAAGATGACTCAAACTCTTCTCTACGCTTTCTTTGATATTAGCAACATCAACCCGTAGTGTTGTTGCATTCTCACAGACGTAGGTTGATTTATTTGAATAGCAACTCACCTTTAAACTGATTTTTACCTTCCAATAACCCAAACATAGCTTTCAATGAGGCCACACTGTAAAGTGTTGAATTGACAATCATATCATTCATTGGGATGGAATATAGAGTCTTGATTGGGCAATCATTTGGAGCTTTCCAGTTTTTAATAACAACAATTTGAAATGCCTCAAAGCACAACTCAAATATTCAGATTGTGTATTTGTCTTTTGAACTGTCTCCGCTCCATCTTTGGCTTTGTTCTCGCATTCTTTGTGGAGAAGTAGCTTCCAGTTATGGCACGATAAGAGAGGAAAATAGAATAAGTCAAGAGGGTGGAATTACATCTATTGATCTCAGTTAATCTCCCTGCTCCATAGGCAACTCCTTCCTCTCTGCATAGGCCTTTTCTCAGTCTTCATGCCTTGCGTAGGCCATTTTTGGTTTTAATGTTTTTGTTTGTGTTTTTTTGCGTAGCTTTTAGATGATGGAATCCCAGTTCCTTAAATCATCTTATCCACTGATTTATGTGCCTTTACCATCAGTGCTAGCCTCTATCTAATGTCTTTAGTACATACTTCTTTCAAACATTGAATATTACCTTCTATGTATTCCTTTTAAACATCTGGAGAATTGGATTGTTTGAAAAGTTTCAAAACTCTTTGATTCTCCCACTATGTAGGCCTCCTTCTTGAATTAGTTCTTGAAATGCCTTGAGTTGTTCAATAAATGGTATTTTTTCCCTCCATTTTGAAGGATCATATAGTAACTCGCCAAAGAGTGGCACATAACGACCAGGCCAATGAATCTGTAGCAAGTCTATTTAATCTATTCCAAGATGACTCAAACTCTTCTCTACGCTTTCTTTGATATTAGCAACATCAACCCGTAGTGTTGTTGCATTCTCACAGACGTAGGTTGATTTATTTGAATAGAAACTCACCTTTAAACTAATTTTTACCTTCCAATAACCCAAACATAGCTTTCAATGAGGCCACACTGTAAAGTGTTGAATTGACAATCATACCAATACATCCTGTGTATGTCTGCAAACTGATCATACTAACAACAATTAGCATCTGAAACTAGTTTCAAAAACTGACTAGATCGCATCAAGAGACCATGACGCTTGGCATAGTGATTCATTCATCAACAATGAATATGCATGCAAAAGGGCTTCACCGGATTCAAATCTAAGTGCAATACACAACTGATCAAAAAAGGCGATTCTCACATACTGTACAAGTATGGATGTTAAAACAACAAAAAATGCATTTGGAGGTGTCCTTGCAAAAATATAAACGTATGCCTTGATGCCCCAGCGTTGATCCTAGTAATACATTCAGCTATAAGGAGTGTATGGAAACAATTCATATCTCAAAAAAACCACCTGACATAAAGTTACCATGCTCTGTAAATGACTACTTAGCAATTTAATTCTGTCAAACAATGATAATCATAATAAATTGCCTTTTGACTTGCCCTTGAAAAGAGATCACATTATGTCTTGAGGCTTGATCCTTGATCCTGGTAGTACACTAATATACTAAGATCATAAGAAGTTAACTTACTTTTTATAACGTTCAACTGGCCCTAAAATATTAACTTGCAAAGTCAATCCCTCCGAGAGAATCATTGTTGTGCATACTGAAATCTGAATAAAACTCATTTGGATATGACTTCATAAAGACATCAAATGAAACACTTAAGAGTTGAACTCCTATATATGGATTCACTTTCATATGTAGAAATTTTTTTTTCAATTAACTTGTTCTGATCCTCAACTTGTCAATTAGTATGAATCCACAAAGTCAGCCTTTTACCAACTTCTGATTTTAAAATCAGTGAAACTACATAAACATGGTCTGGAATTGAATGATAAAACTAATCAGATGGATTGGAACAGGCCTAAAAATATTCACGGTAGCACATTTCCATGAATAAAATATAGGGGATCATTCCATTTTCCATGAAACTCACCTGGGTGCAAGTTGTGAAACCTCAAAGTAAGCAACTTCATAGTTCTGCACTTTCACATTCTTAGAATCAGAATTAATTGCAAACAGAATAACCTTGGGAAACTTATCATATGAACTCATAGGAATCTAAAAATGGACATGAAGACTCTCTCTCATCCCTACAACATCTCAGAATAATCCCTATGTCATGAAACTTTATTCGGCCAAAGATGCAAGCATGCAAAGTATGTCATTTTCTATAATCAGGATATGTGCAAAATGCAGATTTAATTGAACACCTCCAAATGACCCTCTTCAAAACTCATCAAATCTGATATCTAAAATTTATGACCCATTATATCTACCCCATAAGAGGTTTTTCACATGTTTCCCAATCGGTATCTCATGAAAAATCATCAGGTCGCATTTTACTTGCACTTCAAGTAAGCATCATCAAAAAGTTTTTTAGGTGTACTCACCTTGCCTTAGAGAAAAATTTTAATTGGACAATCCAAATTTGTGCCAAATTTGATAGTACCAACACATTCAAAGTGAAAAAATATTCTGACACAAACTATCCCAAATACTAAAGTGCATGAGCAATGGAGAGGAAGACCTTATCATGAACATCTTAGAAGAAGATAAAATTACGAGTAGGGCAGTAAAGTTCCAAGAACTGATGGATTTAGAGAAAAAATTTAAGAAGAAATGGATCCCATTTGGGGGTTATTTACCTGGTATGCCTTATTTATAGAGACTAGATAATATGATTGAATCTTATGGGACACTGTATAGCCAGCTAGAGGATAAAGGCAGAGGTCCTAATAAACACTCATCTTCAGAATATAGTGATAGCAGTTATTCAATACATAGTCCTCCACCAATGGATCAACCACCTCAGACAGAGGAAAATATAATAGATTTGACACAAGGGAAAGAGGTTGAGATATTTTTTGAACCTCCCAAGAAGAAGAAAAATGTGGAAATAGGGGATCCTTCTGATGTTAAGACACATAAGAGGAAAAAGATAAAGTGAGTGCATTATTCACTGGAACAAGAACTTATGATCATCAACTAAGGAAGCTCATAAGGGAAGGAAAGAAGAAAAGAGAGGACATAAAATAAAATGTTGACATGCATTTGTTTTTATGCCAAGATGAAAGGGAGATACAACAAGAAAAATTCTTGAATGATGACAATTTTATAAAGACCAAGGAATTCAAGGATTTTCTCATTTGGGAAAAACAACAACAAGTGGGGTCACAATTGAAATTGGTAGGAGGAGATGCAATAACAAGTGAAGCCTTGCAAGCTCTTCAAGAGTATGATCTTGAATCAGAGAATATGACCCCAGATGAAGTTATACAGTTAGTAAAGTCTAGTGGTATGCTACTAGTAGAGGGATGGAATCTGGCTTCAGCTTTCATCATAGCTCAAATAAGGAGGCAACCAGAGATCAAATTCTCTTTAGAGACACAAGAAGGGGAGATGATTAAAGGATGTGGATATAATGCATAGTCCCAAACCTTATCTATGTGGTACCTAGCTCCCAAGACCCAGAAGCCATCATTAATAAATGTACAATAAAATATGGATGGGGACAAAATCATCTAGTCCATCCACAATACAGGAGATTTGGAAATTTCACAAGCACTTACATACTTTTCTCATCTCAATGAAGCAAAAGTTGTTCAGACGTCAAATAGATATCAGAAGCTATTTGATGAGGCAAGTATTTTTGTGAAGGATAGATATTTGGGCTTAATAAATATTAATGCATTGGAAAAGATAATAGCATAATTAAATCAGAAGCTACAAGAGATCCCTGAGTTCACCCCTGCTGAGCCAAAACAAGTTGCAGATGCATTAGTACAAATAGAGGATGTAGGGGATGTTAAGAAGGAAACAAAGTCAAAGGATAGTGAGCAAAATAAAGTGGCTTTGGAAGCCTTTTTAAATATTTTGCAACACGGGATCAATATTTTGAAGGATAAAGTTGATCTAGTACATGGTGCCTACAACAAGTTGCTTGGTTTACAAATAGAGGTAACTAATTTTGTTTCAACATTGAACCTCCATTTCAAGACTTGGTTAGTTAGGACAAATTTATTTGAAATATTAGCAGCCCTATAGCCACTTAGGGAAGACCTCCAAGAAATTGTAACACAAGTTGGTGAGGAGATAAATCAAATTGGGGTAACCTTGTCTTTCTTTAAGGGTAAGGAAAATCAGATTGAGGCCATAATCAATATGTTTGGATCTGATTACAATAAGTTTATTCCTTCAATAAGCACATAGGATGATCAGATCAAGGCAGTGGAGGTATGGAGAAATGAATTTGATTCATTACTTCCTAGTAAAGAGGCATTTATTTTTTACAACAATGAATTGGATATGGAAAGGTTCAATAAAACCTTAGATGACGCATTTAAGGCCAAAACAGACTTTAATAAGTTCTTGACAGATGTCAAGAGCATAACAGATATAATATGGGAAAGGAAAAATGCATAATTGGAAAGCATTCAGAGCTTTAATTGGCCTGTAGAGGAAGAGGTTGCAGCATGGGATGTTCTCACAAAGCCCAAGAAAAAGAAATCTGCAATAGTTGACCTAGACATACTGGACAAGGAGTAGAAAGACACCCGACACCTGATCTTTGAGCTAAGGGCGGTTAGTCATCATAAAGATTAGTGTATGTTAGCCTATAATGGTGGTCACTAAATCTTGTAATAAATTTTGGAAGCTATCCAGAATATCTTCAGACAAAGGTTCCAGCTATCAAAAACTTTGAAGATCAAATTTGGTTGTATTCCTATTTTGTCTTTCCACTGCTTAAGGTCTATTTGTATTTTGTCTTCTTCTATATTTTAGGGTTAGCTCTAAATCCATCCAAAGCTTATTGCATCCTTAGTATTTAAGGATTCCAAGATGTCTTAGGCTCTATATATAGCAAGTTGTATCATTTTTGTAAGGGAGGTGAAATATATAATTGCAAGGCAGACTACTCAATTTTGTGTGAGATTTGTACTTATTGTCTATTGAAATGTATTTGAAGCAGTAACATATTAATAAAATAAATTGTAGTTTTTGTTATACATCTTATGTTGTCTCTTTATATTTCTGTTTAAGCTCTTGTATGTTTAATTTGCAAGGCATTTTAGATATACCAATTACAAGGTGATTATGCAGCTACTTGTGAGTTCTTTCAAGGAATGAGTAATTCTTACAGGTGATCCTAGAGATATAAACATTAGTGTTAGGATCTGATAATAGGGGTGTGGGAGTGAAAGGATAGTCTGTAAGGCATTCTATCTAAATTGCATGTATTTCCATTAATCTATTTATTGTGGATTTACATTGGATATTGACTCTTTACCCAAGGATTAGGCACTATTTAGAGTTTGGCAAGGAGTTAATCATCATCCAATATTTAAAAAAATCAATCATTTACTTTTCAGTTACAAAGAATATATATGTTTAAGTAATTCTATTAAAGAATATGATTTATTTTGTTGATTCCTTAAAAGAGAGAATCACTAGGTTATCCCTCCTAGGTTCAAAGAACTCCAAAAGGAAGAAGGATGAGAATCCTTATCTCCCTGATATGTTTTAATTTCAAGATCATAATTTGTCTTTTAAAGCTCTATATTAAGTTAATTATTGTCATGTGTAAGGTGTTTTATCAATTGATATAATAAAACTGCAACTAGCCAATCAGTGAAAGGCCTAATCCGCTATAATAGGTACTGAGAATTAGTAATCATTTGAAGGTACACCTATCTGAGCCTGTGGATCTCAAAGTATAAGGAGCAACTAGTCCTAATCAATTATAATTTATCTTTCATTAGAATTATAAAGAGTAAAGCATTCACACTATATTAAGAACCTGCAAGAAAAATACTTAACACCCCTATGTAATCCTTTAATACTTTGTTCATGACCCTCGTAAAAGTACTAGGTGGATTTGAAAGCCCAAATGGCATTACTAACCACTCATATAGTCCCTCTGTGGTTTTAGAAGCTAACTTCCACTCATCCCCCTCTTTCATTTGAATCTGATAATAACCACTCTTAATTTTTATTTTAGAAAAGTACTTAGCACCCCCTAAGAAATCCATTAAGTCTTCTATTCTAGGAATAGGAAATTTATACCTTATTATTATCCTATTTATTTCCCTAGATTCAGTAAACATTATCCACTTACCTCATTTTTTAGGAGCCAATACCACTAGAACAACACATGGAATGATGCTCTTTCTTATCATACCCTGGTCCAAAATCTCTTGCACTTGCCTTGCAATCTCTTTATTCTGCTCTGGTGTCATCTTGTAAGTAACTTTGTTTGGCAATGATGCCCCTGGCACAAAATCAATATAATGAATAATTGCCCTTTTTTGAGGTATTGTAGCTGGTGTCCCATCACAAATGATGTCCTTAAAATGATCCAACAACTATCTGACTTCTGTAGGCATAGGTGTTTGATTGGGTGTCTCCTCCTCCTTTGGTTTCACCAAGATAGCATAGCCAACTCCTTCTTCCTTCCTCATGTCTTGTAGGAATTATTTCCCACCCATTAGGAGTGTATTAGAGTCCATCTTCTCCACTCTATCTTCTTCTATCAATGACTATATTTTATAATTCACTCCATTCTTCTGAGTACTTATTCTCCTTACCATGGTGGACTGCCTCCCTTTCATATTTCCATGGTCTTCCTAGCAATAGATGGCATACATCCATTGGTAGCACATCAAAAATTATCTTGTCTTGATACTTTCCTATGGTGAAATCAACCCACACTTGTTCATTGACCAATATGTTTTGCCCCTTATTCAACCAAGTAACTTTGTAGGGACAAACATGGGGAACCTTAGTTATTTTTAACTTCTGCACTTGTTCCTCTGAGATCAAATTATCATTATACCTTGAGTCTATTATGAACCTACACACCTTGCCAATAATATTTCACTTGACCCTAAAAAGAGCCCTCCTTTGTTTGCGTTCATCCTTGGTAGGCTCTTTGATCAAGATCCTCCTATGCATTAGGCTTTCTCCTTTTTCTGAATCAAGACTTACCTCAGAGATTTAGTACTATCTTCCTCTTGCACATATGCAGTTTTATTCTCTCCTTGTGAAGATGATGTCTTATCCGAACACCTATAGGAAGGGTGACCCAATTGGAAACAATTATAACACTTCATTGAAGCAAAATGTGAGCTTCTTTGAAAACCACCTGGTCTGCCTCTTCCACCATTGTGAAAACTTCTTCCTCTGCCATATCCTCCTCTATTTTTTGAGTCATTTGTTTTCTCAATGAACTTAGATTCTCCTTAACCTTTGTTCTTATTGCTTCTACCACTAGAACCTCCTTTATGTCCTCCTCTAGAGTCTCTACCTCTTCCTCTACCCCTAGAGCTTGAATCTTGCTTCTTTCTGAGTTTTTCTTCCACCTTAAGGGCCATTTGGAAACAACCATGGATAGAAGTTAAGGTAAAGAGGCTTAAATCTTCTTGAATGTCTCACCTAAGTCCATTGAGATACCTATAAAATTTAATGCTTTCTATCTCTTTCACTCAGGACCTAAGGCATATTTTTTTAAATTCTTCAATGTAGGATGCCACATCTAAATCCTTTTGTCTGAGATTTTGTCTCTTTTTATGCAATTGGATATCATAATCCTCTGTTAGGTAATTTTATTTTACCTTAGCCACCATAGCCTTCCTATTTACTATTGGCTTCTTCCTTTCTCTTTCTCTTTCCTCTTGCAATAACTTTCACCAAGTTAATGTTTGTCCCCTCAATATTGAATTGGCTATCTTTACTTTTTGTGCCTCTGTGATTCCATCACACTCAAAGTGATTTTCCATACCCTAAATCCACTACATCACAAATTCTTCATCCATTCATCCAGAGAATACAAGGATGCCTTATAATGCTTTACCACTCAGTACTTTGAGGGCTTTGAGAAAATATTCCTCAGGTAATGGAGGGTCTAGTTCTGGTTCTTCCTCTTCTTCAACTTCAATCTTTCCTTTGTCTTTATCCTCTCCCAATTGTTCTTTCATTTTTCTTGTAGTCTCTACAACTTCTTCTAGCTTGTTCTTCATCTCCTCCATACCTTCTTCTAGAAGTCTATTCTTGACTTGTTGATCTGACAAGTCTCTTTCCAACTCTACATTGGTCACCATGGTGCTTTCTGTTAGAATAACTGAGATGGGGGTGAATCAGTGGCCTCAAAAATTAATCCAATATTCAACCAAAACTTTATACCACATATATAAAACCTCTAGTTATCTTTAGTCCTAAAAGATGTATGCCTTGTGTGAATCTAACATGTATATACTGCTCGGTGTTTATATTCTTTATCCTTTCCTTAAGCTTTACCAAATAGTAGTCTAACTTTTCTTAACCTTTACTGAAATACAATAAATAACTTAGTGTTTACTGATCAATCCTATTTTAGTAATGTGTAAAGAAAAACATCAAAGCAATCATCCATATACACATTTGACACATGGACTTTTAACGTGGAAACCCTATTAGGGGAAAAACCACTTGGGACTAGTAACCCAAAAGTTTCACTCTTCTAAAGTGAGATCGGTGAAGAGGAAACCCTTTTAAAGTCTACAAACACACTATTAAGTGTGACCTTGTTAGAGGATTTATCACTAACAATTTATCACTTGACCTTGCATTCACTATGTTGTCAACATGAAAACCTTTTGATACTCCTTGGGATGTATCTCAATATATAAAGGATGGTTAAATCCTACTCTATTAAGAGATTTTCTGAATCAATGGTTAAACTAAAACAATATATGATTTGTTTATAAATACAACTTAATATTACAGATGTTCAGATCTATTGTAAGCTCATAATACCTCTTCTGATCAATGTTCTCTTTAATTCCTTTACTCCACTTCTTTCTGCTCAGTGAATGTTATTTATTCTCTGTTGCTCAGTGTCTATAGAATTCTTTTCTCTATTCTTCAGCTTGTATGATCAGGTCTATATGAAGACTTCTATCTTCACCAAAATTCTCCTCAACATTCCTCTCTTTCATTATGAATTGCTTGTTTCTTTATATAGACATGATTTCACTATTTCTTGTCCTTCTTGTTTTCTTCGTTGATCACTTCTTGATTTGTAAAGCTCTCCATGCTTGCTTTAGTTTTAATCTATAAATCTCTCTGTATTTTCTGGAATAAAACATGCTTTAAATATCCTTCTTATCTTTATCTTTTAACTGATCGATGGAAACAAAGTAAAAAATAAGTTAACTCTATAATTAGATCTACCAGATAAGTTGTTTTTTTAATTTTCCTAACTTCAGTTCTTGTCTCTCAACACTTCAGTTGTGCTCGATGACTAGTGCAAATAGCTCAGGCATCAACTTCAGTCATGTTCGGTGACAACTGCAGTTATCTTGGTAATTCTTTCTCGATTATCACTTGCTTGGGTAACACTATCTGTCAGGTAACACTGTGAACTTTTGTGCTCAGGGTTCATTGTCCCTCATGGTTTACTACCACTTGGTGTACAGGATTACCAATGACAAAAACTTTGTCTTTTTAGATCTTTAAGTGTAGTAACAATATGTGTATAAGGAATCATACCATATCAAGTTGAAATCAATGACAATACAATACATTAACTAATTTAATGTCTTGCATTTACCCTATGCATCTTCTTGATCATCAACTTTGTTATCTTAAAACATTCAATGAGTTATAGTTCATCAATCTCTCTCTTTGGCATTAATGGAAACATGCTACATACTACTAATACAATATGAAATATATCATTTTTAGTTCATCAATCTCTACCAAACTTATTTTTCTATAACCAATACAAATGTTTGACTCTTGGTAAGATCTTCTAGCTTAGATTTGATTCTTGTAGAGTACTGTCTTCATTCTTCATTCCCTTCACTTGATAGATGTAGCAACTTTTGACTCTATCTCTCCCTTTCTTGTAGAATCTCTTCTCCCTTTTCTGGATAGATATACAGTGTTAACTTTTCCAATTCTCTCCCTTAGATGGATGTTTCTTTGAATCTTTCTCTAATGTTTTCTCTCCCCTTGATTATTCCTCTGCTTGATGGATAGTTCTTTTCCATTTGACAACAATATATTTCATTGAATACTTCTCTCCATATTCATTAAGTAAATCTTTCCCTTTGACATCAATGCCAAACTATATCTTCCCCTTTTTAATATATTCCTTGAATTCCCTCTCCATCAGGAATATAATAACTCTGGTGTTTGGTGCATATGAGTACCTTTCTATGTATTGATAGATCTTTGCAGTCCATCTCTTTGCTTGCATCAACATGAATGATCTTCTGATTATGTGTAGGCTAATGCAACCTCCTAGTTAGCTTAGTGACTAGTAGATGGGTCTGACCCCTAGTCTGTTTCTCAGGTACTCAAATGTATCTTTTGGCAATTGCTTTATGAATATGTCTACTAATTATTCCTTGTATTGAACATATTCCAATATCACCTCTTTCTATTGTACTTGTTACCTTAAGTAATGGTACTTGATAGTAATCTGCTTAGTCTTAGCATGCATGATAAGGTTCTTTGAAATATTTATTGCACTTGTATTATCACAATAGATAATAACTAGTTTAAGAATTTTTATATTCATACCCTCCAGTAATTTTTTGATCCATGCAATGTTAGAGAAATTTGCAGCAGCAACCACATATTCTACTTCTACAATGGATTATGAGATGCATACTTTCTTTTTACTTATCCATGTGACAAATTTGTCACCCATAATGAATGCTCCTCCTCTTGTTCTCTTTATGTCATCTAAGTTTCCAACCCAATCAGCATCTGTATAGACTTGAAGCTCAAATTTTCCTTCTCTTTATACCATATACCATAGTCTTCGGTATTCTTTATATATCTTAGAATTATTTTGACAACAATCATGTGTGATTCCTTGGGACTAGTAGAGAATCTTGCAAATATTCTAACTGCATGTGCTATATCTAGTCTAGTATGTACAACATACATGAGTTTGCCAATAATTAATCTATATAGGGTCTGATTTACCTTGGTTGATTTGTCTTCCTTTTTTAGCTTGCATCTGGTTTCCATAGGTGTTCCAACTGGCTTGGAATCCTCCATCTTGAATATCTTGAGAACTTCCTTGATGTATTTAGATTGTGTGATGTATAAATTGACATCCTATTGAATAATCTGTAGAATAAGAAAGAATTTGATCTCCCCAAACATTGACATCTCAAACTCTTTTCTCATTTCATCAACAAATGATTTGCATAACATATCATTACCTCCAAATATGATATCATCAACAAATATTTCAGCAATCAGAATGTTATCATCAGTATCTTCTTTTAAATACAGATTACTATTATAACTTGTTCTTACTAATCCAATACTTATGAGATAGGATTGAAGTCTTTCATACCATTCTCTCGGTGCTTGTTTTAATCCATACATGGCCTTTTGTAGTCTAAAAACCATGTTTCTCTTGTTAGGATCAACAAACCCTTCTGGTTGTTCACTATATACCTCTTCTTCTAGTATTCCATTTAGGAATGCAGATTTGACATCCATTTGGTATACTTTGAATCCTTTGAATGCAGCATAAGCAAGTATAATTCTTACTACTTCTAGTCTAGAAATGAGTGCAAAGGTTTATCCATAGTCAATACCTTCTTCTTGTGCATACCCTTTGCATACTAATCTTGCTTTGTTCCTTGTGACTTCTCCATTCTCATTCAGCTTGTTTCTGAATATCCATTTGGTACCAATGACATTCTTGTCATCCTGTCTAGGTACTAATTTCCATGTTCTATTCTTCTCAATCTCCTCAATCTCTTCATTCATAGCACTGACCCATTCTTGATTCTCAAGTGCAGTATTGATAGATTTAGGCTCAAAATCACAAATTAAACATTTAGTGTTCAGAGACTTACTTCTTGTTCTCATTCCAGCCTTTTTGTCTCCTATGATCTAGTTCTATGGATGGTGTCTTCTGACATACTTGGCAAGTACTGGTTCAGCTCTTTGTTCATCATTTTGATCATCATCTTGACCTTCATTTTGTTCTTCATCACTCAGTACATAATTGTGAGCAATTTCCTAATTTTTAGTGTTTGCAGCACGATGCTCACACTAGTAGAATTGGCACCTATTTTTGACCAAAAATGGTCAAATTTTCTACCAAGATTAGTCCAATGATACACAAATGGTCTTATTTCTATTTTTCTAGTTGAAATTTTAGGACATTGATGTTAAGGTTGAATGTTCTACGCCAAAATTGGTCAAAATTGACATCTCCAATTGACAAGTTTATTCGTTGAACTTTTGACCAATGTCAGTTGTAATGTTTGGCCCATTTGACCAATATGCCAAACCCACGACACTAAAATTAGACACAGATTGGTCGATATGTAGACCAGTCTTGGTGAGGGTTTTGACCAAAGTTTGTCAAAATTTAGACCAATATGGAATGTTAAACAAAATACCTAAAGATAAATATCTATAGTAATCACCAATGACATCCTGGTTAGTGATTAGTCTAGATATTTATCTTCAGGTGTTACTTTGGAATATCCTTTGGAAGCCTAAAATATCTTGATACCATAATTTGACAATGATACATTCAAAATGCACTTATGAGAAAAGACCTAGAATGAATGAAATTGATTAAATAATGAATTGTTAATAGCAGAGAAACAAAATTGTAAAAACTATGCTTATGATATGTACATGTTCATTAAATGCCATAACATGTGAGTGTTTAAAAAATTCTACCATATGAAGTATTATAAATTTTGAAAAATAAATGGGAGAGTTGTATGTAATGCCCAAAATTCATAACACTAGATTGGACATTAAACAAACTATTTATTCTACTCTAAACATATCTAATTTGCAATATTTTTTTTCTTTCTAAACAATGACATACTACATTAATTCATAGTGTGAACCTATTTGTTATATCATTTAACTGGAATCTAAAATGATAATAAATCTACTTAGAACAATAAATCTTATTACAATGTTCAAATAACCAACATGACTTGCAATTGCATACCTAAATTTCTCTTTCTTGCCTATGTATCATATTCTCCTTGCCTCTCTATTTCCTATACCTGTATATACAGCTACACAAGTAGATGCATGATACAAAATTCATAGTTTATTACATACAAGATCGTAAGATAAGCTACATTAATAACTTAGCTAAATCAATCATAAGGTATTTAAAACTAGTTTCGTAAAGAGATGCAAAATATGCAAAATATTGGTAAGGCGTGGCAAGATCAAGGAAGAAATCAAAAGTATAAGACCTAATTCCTTGAGGGATCATCATAGATGGCCTTGCCTACATAACTTGTAGAGAAATTTTAGTTTAGGTTTCACTTTAAAACTAGTCTTTAAAGGATGGTAGAAGTGGTATCAAGCCTCTTTATCCAAAGTGTATCAATGACATTTCTCTCTTCACTGGAATCAAGGGTGCAGAAGTTTCCTTGCATCGTTTGGGTATAGCACCTAATTTCTATATGAAATCGATGCAGGGAAACCTTCAAAACCCCTTTTTCGATTAAAGATAGAGGACATTGATCCCCTTATGATAAAGAGTATTCAAGAAAGATAGATGGTATCCTACCATTTCTACCTGAAAACATTACCAAGGGAAAAAGAGACCACAATTATACCATTGAATTTCTACCCATCTGGGCCTTCTAACACCATATGGAATGTGTTGTGTTTATAGAAGAGATAACTACCTACAACTATATTTCATAAGGCATTTAAAACTAGATTCGTAAAGAGATGCAAACTATGTAAAATATTGGTAAGGGGTGGCAAGATCAAGGAAGAACTCAAAAGTACAAGACCTGAGGGCCAGACCTAATGCCTTTGGGGCTCATTATAGATGGCCTTTCCTATGTAACTCGCAAAGACATCATAGTTTTGGTTTAACTTTAAAATCAATATTTTAAAGGATGGTAGAAGTGGTATTAAGCCTTTTATCCAAAGGGTATAAATGACATTTCTATCTTAACTAGAATTGAGGGTGCAAAAGTGCTCTACATCATTTGGGTATAGCACTCAATTTATATACCAAATTGATTCAGATAAACCTTCTTCACCCTTTATTCGATTGAAGATAGAGGACATTGATCCCCTTTTGATAAAGAGTCTTGAAGAAAGATAGATGGTATCCTACCGTTTCTACATGAAAAGCATTACCAAGGGAAAAAGAGACCACAATTGTACCATTGAATTTCTGCCCATCTTGGCCTTCTAACACCATATGGAATGTGTTGTATTTATAGAAGAGATAACTACCTACAACTATATTTCATAAGGCATTTAAAACTAGTTTCGTAAAGAGATGAAAACTATGTAAAATATTGGTAAGGGGTGGCAAGATCAAGGAAGAACTCAAAAGTATAAGACCTAAGGGCCAGACCTAATGCCTCAGGGGCTCATCATATATGGCCTTGCCTATGTAACTCAAAGAGACATCATAGTTTAGGTTTAACTTTAAAACCAATCTTTTAAAAGATGGTAGAAGTGGTATCAAGCCTCTTTATCCAAAGGGTATCAATGGCATTTCTCTCTTCACTTGAATCGAGGGTGTAGAAGTTTCTCTACATCATTTGGGTATAGCACTCAATTTATATGAAAAATCGATGCAAATCAACCTTCTGCACCCCTTATTTGTTTAAAGATAGAGGACATTGATCCCCTTTTGATAAAGAGTCTTCAAGAAAGATAGGCGGTATCTTAC
The DNA here is from genome assembly GCA_018584345.1 of Thuja plicata. NCBI lineage: Eukaryota > Viridiplantae > Streptophyta > Pinopsida > Cupressales > Cupressaceae > Thuja > Thuja plicata. Next base: position 2,460,306 of record MU226938.1, read on the forward strand.
CCTTTCTACCTAAAAATCATTACCAAGGGAAAAAGAGACCACAATTGTACCATTAAATTTCTTCCCATCTAGGCCTTCTAACACCATATGGAATGTGTTGTGTTTATAGAAGAGATAACTACCTACAACTATATTTCATAAGGCAATTAAAACTAGTTTCGTAAAGAGATGCAAACTATGTAGAATATTGGTAAGGGGTGGTAAGATCAAGGAAGAACTCAAAAGTACAAGACCTAAGGGCTAGACCTAATGCCTCAGGGGCTCATCATGTATGGCCTTGCCTATGTAACATGCAGAGAAATCGTGGTTTAGTTTTAACTTTAAAACTAGTCTTTTAAAGGATGGTAGAAGTGGTATCAGGCCTCTTTATCCAAAGGGTATCAATGACATTTCTCTCTTTACTGGAATCAAGGGTGTAGAAGTTTCTCTACATAATTTGGGTATAGCACTCAATTTCTATACCAAATCGATGTAGAGCAACCTTCTAAACCCCTTATTTGATTGAAGATAGAGGAAATTGATCCCCTTTTGATAAAGATTCTTCAAGAAAGATAGATGGTATCCTACTATTTCTACCTGAAAAGAATTACCAAGGGAAAAAGAGACCACACTTGTACCATTGAATTTCTTCCCATCTGGGCCTTCTCACACCTTATGTAAAATATTGGTAAGGTAAAATATTATGTTGAAGGTGGTGCCTGATGTAGCTGCAATGACTATAGACATTAAATTTTGCATCACTTCCTGATGTTGTTAAAGTGGCATTAGACTCCACCTTCAGCACAATATGATCACTAGATAGGTCTGTATGTCTTCTACTTTTAAGTTGGGCTATTTTCATTCTTGTTTTATGAAGTTGGGTGATCCTTGCTAATGTCTCTGGGGTTGAATCTAGTATGCTCCTATATGATCCAGAACCTACAACGAAGGAAAAGATGGGGTTAGATCCAAAGGATCTAAGAAATTCTTGGCACCCTATTACTGATCCTCATCTACAATTATGCATGTGCATAGTCAAGCCATACACTTCTAAAAGGAACAAGGATAAAATTTACAAAAACCCATCCAAGATATAGAAAATCATAATGAAGTCATAAACAAAAAAATGTTCATGAGTTTATCAAAATATGTCCAACGTATCTACATAAAATTCTAAAAAAGTCTCAGTATATAGAATAGCCCTCTGTTAATCACATTTATGCATATGTTCCCAAAAAAGTAGTGCACAAACTACACAAAGAAGGCATCGCAAAAACATGATTTCTTCTTTTGCCATTGAAGCAATCTTGATGGCACTAGCTTCCTCTCAAACCTTGTACAAGTTTCACTCATTTCCTATATCAGGTATAGATGTAGATGGGGTAGATGTAAATTTGGTTTCATCAACCCACCGAAATTATTTACATCCACTATTTCCCTGCAATACCAAATCTATTAGTAATAACTGAGAGTGGGGGAGGGGTGAATCAGTGGCCTCAAAAATTTATCCTTCAAACTTAACCACCAATCAATAAACCTTAGATTATTAAGTCCCAACAAGATGCATGCCATGAGATACTAATAATGATTAACTATCTGTCAATGTTCTCTGTCAATCCTTATTCTTTCTTGATTACCGATAATTAGTATAACTATTTACCGAAACTCAGTAAATAAGCAGAGTATACCGATCAATCGAGTGTTAACTATGTCAAATACAAAACAATAAAGAAATAAATCATACAAACATAACACATGAATTTTTAATGTGGAAACCTTGTTAAGGGAAAAACCACTGGGACCGGTGCCCCAAATTGTCACTCTTCTAAAGTGAGCCATGTTAGGAGCCAACCCTGTTAAAGGTTACAAGCACACTGTTAAGTGCGGCCTTGTTAGAGGATTTTATACATAGAGGTTGTCACTAAGTATCAGGCATCTAATGCTACCATCCTTGAATCAGCCTCTCTGTTAAACTGTCAATAGGTATCGGGCATATCCAATGCTACTTTCATGAATCAAACTTTTTGGCACTCCTTAGGATGTACCTCAATATATAGAAGACTGTTAAGTCATGATCTATTAAGAAAATTGATGCTTCAATGGTTAAACTGAAACACTATGATATGTTCATATTGCAACTTTGAATTGCAGATTTGTAGATCTATTTAAGTACATTACCTCTCTGACCAATGTATCAATTCAATCCTTTGTGCTCCACACTTTTCTGCTCGGTGATGTTGTGCTCACTGTTTGTCGGTGTCTGCAGAATTTCTTAGCTCTCCTTCATCTTGATTGATTAGTACTGCATGAAGTATTTCTTCATCAGTTTCTCTTCAGCATCCTCTTTCTATTCATTCCCCTTTATCCCTTTTTCATGCATATAAAAAATTAATTAAGCTTGTGTCTTATATAGACATGATATTCATTGTTTCTTGATTCTTGATTCTTGGCGTGAAAAAAAATCTAGTCAATTAGATTTAAAGAATAACTCTTGATTTGTCTTATATATATCTTCTTGCCAACTATGCAAATTAGATTTAAATCAATCACTTATCTTTGGTTGAATGAAACAAAGTAGACAACCAGTTAAGTTCTTATTTAGCTCTGCTAGCTAGATATTTTGTCATTTTATGAACTCTCTAATCCATCGGTCACCTTTGTAGTTAGTTGTCGGTGACAACTGATAGTTCCATTGGTGAGACTCCAGTCAGCTTCGTGATCTCCATCCATCAGGAATCATTGGAATTTTACTCATTGGGAAACCTTCTAACTTTTCTCGTCAGGCATCACTGTGGTTTTGCTTCATGGGGCAACACTATACTTTAGCTCATCGAGTATCACTATGACTGTTCTTCTTTGCTCTGACCGTTGGTGTGCACTCCGTCGGTGTTGTTTGTCACTTAGTAAATACATGACTTTTATGTATTGTTGAAAGCATAACCTTTGTTCCATTGATTCTCTGAAGTCTTTGGCATTATGTAGTTGACCGTATAGATGATATTAAGTTGACATCAATGATAATACAAATCATTAACTAATTTAATGCCTTGCATTATCTTCAACTTAACATTATCAAACATTTAATCAGTTACATGTAATCAATCTCTCCCTTTTGCATTGATGGAAACATACTATATTATCACACTATACTATTTCTAATACAATATGAAATACAATGGTTGAGTTTCATCAAACTACCAATATTTTTTGTTTTAATAAACGATAAATGTCTGACTGTCGGTAAGCCCTATTTTAGCTTAGATTTTATTCTTACAGCTCTCTTTATTCTGATGTGTTGTGTCCTCTCCTTGTTTCAATTTCTTTCCCTTGACTGTTCTTCTCTTTTGATGTCTTTTTCTCATTTCAGCAACACTCCCCTTGTATGATCTTTGCATACAATTTCTCTCCCTAAGAATATAATCTCCCCCTGTTGGAGTAATGTACTAATAGATATTTTTTAGATACTTTTTCTCCCTTTCTAGAAGAATGTGTGATAATATGGATAATTTCTCTCCCTTTTACAACAATGCCAAACAATAATTTTTCTCCATCCATAATATATTCCTGGAATTTTCCTAATCCATCAACAATACAAAAATATGCTCTTGTGCTTGGTGTTGATATATACCTGTCTGTATATAGATGTAGCTTTAAAGTTCATCTCTTTGCCTGCATCAACATTCCTGGTATTCTGATAATATGTAGGCTGATGCATCCTTCAGTCATTTTATTGACCAGTAAACAAGGGTTTGACCCCTAGTTTCCTTCTCAAGTACTCAAATGCATCCTTGGGTAGTGGCTTGGTGAAGATATCAGCCAATTATTCTTTTGATTGCACATACTCAAGTATCACCTCTTTTTCCTGAACTTGTTCTCTTAAATAATGATACTTGATGGAAATATGCTTTGTTTTAGCATGCATGACTGTATTTTTGGAAATTTTAATTGCACTTGTATTATCACATTAGATAATTACTGGCTCTAGGATCTTCATATGCATACCTTCCAGTAACTGTTTGATCCATGCAATGTTTGAGAAATTTGCAGTAGCAACAACATACTCTTCTTCTGTAGTAGATTGTGAGATGCATCCTTGTTTCTTGCTTATCCATGTGACAAGTCTATAACCCATAAAGAATTCTCCTCTAGTTGTGCTCTTCTGGTCATCAATATTTCTAGCCCAATCAGTGTCGGTAAAGACCTAAAGTTCAAATTTGCCTTCTCTTTTATACCATAAGCCATATTCCTCAGTATTCTTCAGATATCTTAAAATTATTTTCACAGCAGTCATATGTGATTCCCTGGGGTTAGCAGAAAATCTAGCAACAATTCCTACTGCATGTGCAATATCTGGTCTAGTGTGTACAACATACATGAGTTTTCCAATCATTAATCTATACAAAGTATGATTTACCTCTATTGTCTTGTCCTCCTTTGTCAACTTACATCCAGTAGCCATTGGTGTTCCAACTGGTTTGGATTCTTCCATCTTGAATATTTTTAGGACCTCTATAATGTATTTGGACTGTGTAATGAAAATACCTTCACATTGTTGCATGTTTTGTAGACCAAGAAACAACTTGATCTCTCCAAACATAGACATCTCAAACTCTTTGCTCATCTCATTAGAAAATGATTTGCATAGCATATCATTGCCTCCAAATATGATGTCATAAAAAAATATTTCAGCAATCAAAGTGTTAGCAGTAGTATCTTCCTTCAAATAAAGATTATTGTTTTCACTAGTTCTTACAAACACAATACTTATAAGATAGGAATGAATTCATTTATACCAGGATCTTGGAGCTTTTTTTAATCCATACAAGGATTTATGAAGTCTACATACCATGTTTCTCTTGTCTGGATCTACAAACCCTTCTGGTTGTTCAATGTATACCTCTTCTTTAAGTATTCCATTCAGCAATGCAAACTTGACATCCATTTGATATACCTTGAATCCTTTATATGCAGCATAAGAAAGTAGTATTCTTACACCTTCTAGCCTAGCAATGGGTGCAAAGGTTTTTCCATAGTCAATACCTTCCTCTTGTGCATACCCCTTGCATACTAGTCTTGCTTTGTTTCTCGTGACTTCTCCATTCTCATTCAGCTTATTCCTAAATATCCATTTTGTATTGATGACATTCTTGTCATCTGGTCTTGGCACAAGTGACCATGTTTTGTTTTTCTCAAACTACTCAATCTCATCATTCATAGCACTTATCCATTCTTCATTATCAAGTGCAGCATTGACAAATTTTGGCTCAAACTCACAAATTAAACAATTTGAGTTTAAGGACTTACTTCTTGTTCTTGTACCAGCTTTCTTATCTCCTATGATCTGGATCTCTGGATGGTTCCTTCTTACATATATTACAACTATAGGTTCAACTCTTTTTCTATTAGCTTGATCATCATTTTGTTCTTCATCACCTTGCACACTATTTTGATCATTATCCTGACCGTCGGTATTTGCAGCCTGACTGTCGGTTGCAACATTCTATTGTTATGTAATTAAGCACAATTTCTTAGGAGCACTACATTGTTGCTCGGGTAGAGTGTCAGGTTCCTCAATGTAAGTGAACTTATTGTAGTCCTCTGGTTCTTTAGTGCTTTCCTGTTCATTCTTCTCTGCAAATTATTCTATCTTTACATTTGCACTTTCAATAATTTTGTTAGAGGCTTTGTTTAAACATTTATAAGCCTTTCTCTTGGTGGAATACCCTAGAAAAATTCCTTCATCACTCTTGGAGTCGAGTTTTCCATTTCTATCATATTTTAAGATATAACATTGCCTGCCATAATTTTTGAAATAACTTACATTTGGTGTGTATCCATACCATAGCTCATAAGGTGTCTTTTTGGTGTCTTTCTTCAATTGTACTCTATTCAATGTGTAAACACCAGTACTGACAGCTTCCCTCCAGAAGATTTGGGTTATGCCTTTCTCTATCATCAGTTTCCTTGCATAGTCAACTATGGATCTGTTCCTTCTTTCAGCAATTCCATTCTGTTGTGGTGTCCTTGGTGCAGAGACTTGTCTTTTGATTCCATGCTTATTACAAAAGTTAGTAAATTCATTTGATATAAATTATCCTCCTCTATCAGATCTCAAACATTTTAGATCCTTACCACTTTGTTTCTCTACCGTAGCCTTATACCATTTAAACATCTTAAATGCTTCTAATTTATCTTTTAGAAACATAACTGTCATCATTCTAGAGTAATCATCAACAAAGAGAATAAAATATTTATCTCCATAGTAACTCTTTTTCCTCATAGGTCCACATAAACCCGTATGGACTAATTCTAGAATTGCATTAGATGTATGGGTTTTGATTTTGAAACTAGACTTTGTCATTTTTCTTTTTTGACAATTCTTACACATGATATTGTCAAGCTTGGTCATCGTCGGTAAGCCTCTGACATTTCTCTTTTTGCTAATCTTTATCATTTTGTCAAAGTTCACATGACACAGTCTTTTGTGCCATAACCATATGTCTTCGTTTGTTGCAATCAAACAAGTGGAGTTAGTATCATTAAGATAGAATAAGTTACCTTTTGTTTTCTCACCGGTACCAATCAGATTTCTAGATTTTTTGAAGATCTTTGCCTTCTTATTTTCAAATGCTACTTTGTGACCTAAATTATTCAACTGAGAAACATTCAATAGATTATAATTTAATCCATTTACCCAATAAGCATTCTCACACTTTATCTGGTTATTCAACATTATTGTTCCTCTACCTTTAACTGGACTAGGTGTGTCATTACCCATTCTTACTGAACCACCTTTTTAGTATTCAAAAGTCTCAAACTTTTTCTTATCACTGGTCATATGATGAGTGCAGCCACTATCTATGATCCAAACATCATTTTTGCTAATTTTAGATATAAGAGTTGTTTCTACATACCTTTCTTCATCATCATTTGAATCATCTTTTGTAGCCAAAAACACCATCTTGATGTCTTCATTAGATTCGGTGTCAGTATCATCATCCTTGCATTTTTCTAGGTAACTGATCTTCTTTCCTTTTTCCTTATAGTCTCGGGTATCTCTTCTTTCTGATTGTTAGTAACTTCTGTAATCACCTCTATTAGACTGCTTCTCAAAAGATTTGTCATTACTTCTATCATCTTTCTTCTGTTAGTACATCTTGTAGCAAAGTGTCCAATCTCTTTGTAATTAAAATAAACAAGTCGTAATTTACCTTTGTATTTACCTTTTCCTCTCTGCATTCTTCAGGCCATAAGTGCTTCAATTTGATCAAGATCATCTTCTTCAGTTTCACTATCACTATCTTTTCTCATAGTGTTTTTGTGACTTGATTTACTTATTCTCATAGAAGTTTTGAATGCAGACTCTATGTTTGGTAAGAAACTATTATCAAATTTATTCATCTCAAATGAAATCAGTCTTCCAATTAAACTATCTAGAGTAACATTTCTATTTTCTACTACTCTCATTTATTGAATGGCAGATACTCTAATAGCGTAAGTAGGTAGTAAGGTTCTTAAAATTTTACTTACCACTGTATCTTCTTCTAGTACACCTCCAACTCCTCGGATAGCATTGACTACCTCTTTGATTCTTGTGTTTTACTGAGTGATATTTTCACCTTCTTTCATTTTGAGATCATCAAACTTTCCTCTAAGGCTTTCTGCCTTGGCTCTCAAAACATTTTTGTCACCACCATGTACAAGCTCTAGTTTGTCCCACATTTGCTTTGCAGTTTTGCATTCTTTGATATTTTCAAATTCAGCATCGGAGAGAGAGGAAGCAAGCTCTATCATCATGTCATTGTGTTCATGCTTCTCTCTCATTTGTTCAACTATTGGTGCTCCTGTGGGAAACACATATTCAATTTCTAGGAATTGAGTAACATCATTACCAATACCTGATAAGTGGATTCTTATCCTGCTCTGCCCTGAAGAAAAATTATCATTGTTCAACTTGGGCACATGGTGTCTGTTCATCTTGTGATCTTTGGCTTAGGTCTTGAAACCTTCCTTCTAAGCACACAAGCTCTGATACCAATTGTTAGTAATAACTGAGAGGGGGGGTGAATCAGTGGCCTCAAAAATTTATCCTTCACACTTAACCACTAATCAATAAACCTAAAATTATTAAGTCCCTACAAGATGCATGCCATGAGATACTAATAATGATTAACTGTCTATCAGTGTTCTTTGTCAATCCTTATTCTTGCTTGATTACCGATAAGCAGTATAACTATTTACCAAAACTCGGTAAATAAGTAGAGTATACCGATCAATCTAGTGTTAACTATGTCAGATACAAAACAATAAAGAAATGAATCATACACACATAAAACATGAATTTTTAATGTGGAAACCTAGTTAAGGGAAAAACCACTAGGACCGGTACCCCAAATTTTCACTCTTCTGAAGTGAGCCTTGTTAGGAGCCAACCTTGTTAAAGGTTACAAGAACACTGTTAACTGTGACCTTGTTAGAGGATTTTATACATAGAGGTTGTCACTTAGTATCGGGAATCTAATGTTTCCATCCTTAAATCAGCCTCTCTCTTAGAATTTCAATAGGCACCGGGCATATCCAATGCTACTTTCATGAATCAACCTTTTTGGCACTCCTTGGGATGTACCGCAATATATAGAAGATTGTTAAGTCCTTCTCTATTAAGTGACTTGATGCTTCAATGGTTAAACTTGTTGGATTTGATAAACAACAAATCTTCCCAAGAACACCTGCATGCAAGACTGTTACAGACTGGAAGCAAAGATAGAAGACTATGGTGGCCAAAAAGCCAGAGACTGGAAAACCATGTTGCAAGAATAAAACTTCTATTAACGATGATGAAAATATTACAATCTCCTTAATGAAATACAAAGCGGTGATTCCTTATAAAAGGATACTAAAACCCTAAAAGGGAAACCGTAAAGAAATAGAAAGTTGCCTAAGTATAACTTAAGCAAAGAGTAGATAGACTAATAATTAAATGAATTAATTATTAGCTATACTAGACTACTCTAACACCCCCCCTTAAGTGTAACTTAGGGAGAAGCAAAACAGCTAAACTACTACAGAAACCAGGAAAGATGGGTCCCGGCAACAAGGCCTGATCAGGTACCCAAAACAAGAAATGAACTAGATGAAGGAAACTGAGCCTTCAATCTAGGGAAAAGATGTCCCAGAGAAAGGAACAAGAAAAGAGCAAGAAGCATCTCTGAAGCATGAAGCTGAAAACTCTGTCAGAAGAGACTGCTGGAACCCCCACTGAAGTGCATGACCAGGTAGAGAAGAAAATGTCTGAAGAGCTGATCAATCGAACCAGGAAGCAATAGAACCAATAGGTGAACCCCCCCATAATGCTAAACTGGGAGAGGTGACAGGAACACTGAAATGTAATGCCAGAAACATCTGCAGAAGAAGAACCAGGAACACCAACAGTGCAACATAAGTACAAATATAGGATAAAGAGCGGTGTCATCGACACACAACATGGGCTAATGTCATGGAAGGTATGCTCACTTGACAAAGGTGGATGCGCCTAAAATGGCAAAAGCATCATAACCCCCCATGGCACTTTATAATAGAGTGCAAGTATAACAACCATACAAGGTGCTTGAAATCCCAGAAATACAGAAGGAGGAACTTTATCTCAGTGTGTTTACAGAACAAAAATGCATCAGAAGGAGCTTACAAGCTTAGAAGTCAGAAAGAAGAGTGAACCAGAAGTACAATAGAAGAGATTCTAGGACCTGAAAACCCAAGCAATCCACCAGAGTGCATAAACTGCCAAACTTGGAGGAGAGAAAACCTGGAGAAAAATCTAAAAAAACCTCTGCAACTGAATAGTACACTGAACTAGCTTTTCGACAATATCTCATTTGCCAAAAACGGAGTCCGAATGAGCCAGATATGACTCCCGGAAGGCAAAAATAGACATCAGACTTCAACAACAAAAAACACTATCGAAATGGAAGAACCCAAAACCCCAACTTTTATCATCAGAAAGTACTCAGAAAGAGCTTTCCGACGGTATATGGAAGTCAGAAAAAGACCCTCAGATGCTCAAGATAGAGCGAAAACACTCCAGGGGGGTCAAAAAGCCCTCGAAAGTCAAAAAATAAGCCCCTGGGGCTGAAAAAACTCCGGCCCCTGAGCGCATGGCACACAGGGGGCTAAAACCGGGCTTTTGGGCGCCGATATGACTAGTGTAGGGCTAAAATAAGCCCGCAGGGGCCCAGGCGGTGGCGCGGCCGGAGCAAGGTGGCGCAGGGGCGGCGCGGGCCGGTGGCGGTGGTGCGCGGGCAGCGGTCCGATGGCAGGCGGGTGGTGGACGGCGCGCGGGCGGCGGGCGGAGCGCGGGCGGGCGGTGCACCCAAAAAACTGTGATTTTAATTAAAAACCACAATTTTTTTAAAAAAAATTTTGATTTTGCATCGAAAACCGTGCCCGTACGGCCCTTAGGAGGCCAAAAAAAATCGCCTGATGCTCCGGTGTCCAAATCGAACATATTTTATATCAATCCTGGGGTTTTTGGGCCTTTCGGACTCAACCGTGAGGTCTGTTTTGGTCCAAATGCCTCAAAAAATAGAGACCCCACAGAACTAATAAAAAATGCCAGGAAAAGACTGGCGAACTTCAAACCCTCGCTTGCTTCAACAAAGAACAAACAACCGGCTGCAGGAGAGCTCTGATACCATGTTAGATTTGATAAACAACAAATCTTCCCAAGAACACCTGCATGCAAGACTATTACAGACTGGAAGCAAAGACAAAAGACTATGGCGGCCAAAAAGCCAGAGACTGGAAAACCATGTTGCAAGAATAAAACTTCTATTAACGATGATGAAAATATTACAATCTCCTTAATGAAATACAAAGTGGTGATTCCTTATAAAAGGATACCGAAACCCTAAAAGGGAAACCCTAAAGAAATAGAAAGTTGCCTAAGTATAACTTAAGCAAAGAGTAGATAGACTAATAATTAAATGAATTAATTATTAGCTATACTAGACTACTCTAACAAAACTGAAACTTTATGACCTGTTCAAACTTTGAATTGCATAATTTTAGATCTATTTAAGTACATTAGCTCTCTGACCAATGTATCAATTCAATCCTTTGTGCTCCACACTTTTCTTCTCTATGATGCTATGCTCACTGTTCGTCAGTGTCTATAGAATTCCTTAGCTCTCCTTCAACTTAATTGATTAGTACTACATGAAGTATTTCTTCATCAGTTTCTCTTCAACATCCTCTTTCTATTCACTTCCTTTTATCCCTTTTTCATGCATAGCAAGAATGAATTAAGCTTGTCTCTTATATAGACATGATATTCATTATTTCTTGATTCTTGATTCTTGACATAAAAAACAATCCAACCAATTAGATTTAAAGCATAACTCTTGATTTGTCTCATAGATATATTCTTGCCAACTATACAAATCAGATTTAAATCAATCACTTATCTCTGGGTCGAATAAAACAAAGTAGACAACCAGTTAAGTCCTTATTTAGCTTTGCGAGCTAGATATTTTGTCATTTTCTGAACTCTCTATTTTATCGGTCACATTTGCAGTTAGTTTTCGGTGACAACTGACAGTTCCATCAGTGAGACTCCAGTTAGCTTCATGATCTCTGTCTGTCAGGCATCATTGGAATTTTACTCATCGGGAAACCTTCTGACTTTTCTCTTTGGGCATCACTATGGTTTTGCTTCATCAGGCAACACTATACTTTAGCTCATTGGGTATCACTGTGACTGTTCTTCTTTGCTCTGACCATCGGTGTGCACTTCGTCGGTGTTGTTTGTCACTTAGTGTATACATGCTTTTATTTATTTATGAAAGCATAACCTTTGTTCTATTGATTCTCTAAAGTATTTGGCATTATGTACATGACCGTATAGATGATATTAAGTTGACATCAATGAAAATACAAATCATTAACTGATTTAATGCCTTGCATTATCTTCAACTTAACATTATAAAAAATTTAATTAGTTACATGTCAACACATCAGTTCTTCCTAAAATGATTACTTGTCACATTACTTTTAAACATAAAATATAATTCCATATCCAAACCTTTTTCCTATTTGGGAAACCCCAAAATTGGTGCCCACAATTACTTGTTGTGTGTGACATCTTCAACACACAAGGGCCAACACCACATTGACACATAGGCACATTGACCAAAGTCATCAATGCTATATCGATAAATATTGCACTATCATTCCAACATATCATTTTGTTTATTTGATTATTTTGTTCATTCATACTAATTATAATTGCAATAAAAAGCAACATACTAATGTAGACAACATCTCAAATCAGATTGCAAAATGACTATTGTCAATACAATACAAAACCAAATAGGAGGCAATATCAAACATAATACCTATATCATCCAATCAGCAATTTGAGGGATTTTAGGACACACATTGAATCAACATTTCCATAGACAGTCAGCCTTAGTAGCATGCGGTGAGCATTTTATTAGGAAAAGTTAACCAACAAATGAGACAAACTCAACAACTAGTCAGTCACAGTCCAATCACTAATTCTGAGACATTCAGTGATAATTTTTCCTCAAATAGTTTCATTAGGGAGGAGATGACATTGATGGTGGGAAAGGAACTTCAGTCCAAGAGTGTAGACATAAGCCACTATGAATTTTAACTCTAGTTACTTTTCTCTCTTGAAGGTAAATTTTTTTGTCACGATAGAGTAAATGAAACTATAATTATATCAGCTCCTTTCAGTTGTAGTGAAATATAATAGAAGGGAAATAGACTCTTTCCTATAAAAAGTGACATTTGGAGTCAGTCATGCTTGAAGAAAATGTTATTTCTTTTCAGAACGGCTGAAATATTTATTCAGACTGTTATTCACTCATTTGAACAGGGGTATTAACTAGTATATCAAGTTGTAAGCTTAAGGTAGAAAACATAATAATTTCATTGGCTTGTATGTAGACATACAAGTACAAGGGAAGTACTTAATGTTCACGTGCAAGAGTATGAAACTCTTGGGAAATATTAAAAAATTATGAACGGAAAACTAAAAAATTATAAGTCAATTTCATAGAACCAATCAAGGTTCACTATGTTAAGAAAGCTAGGATAATTGCCCAAAGTTTGAGAATGCCAGTATGCTCATATAGTGGCTCCTTGTCAAATCTTTCTTTATTATTTTACATGAGTTTGAAATTGTAGGATGTCTGAAGAACCAAGTCTGATTATGATGCAATATAAAAAATGGTTAAAATAGACACCAAACATGTAATGATCTACTGTGAATTAGAATTTGATTTATAATTTAAAAATGCATATCAGTATTATATTTACTCTTAAATTTGATGCAGGTAAAGTTGTGGCATCAAAGAAAGGACTACCAAACCACACAACAATAAGGAAGCAAACTAAAAATATTATATTTGTGAAGTTCTAGTCCCTTATAACTCTTTAAACAATTAACGAATAGTAATACAATCCCTCATGTTTCCCTTCTATATGACCAACCTAAGTACAGGAATCTACAAGATCTATACCCTTGGACATATATATTACTCTATGGAATTTCCAGACTATCTTATCCATACAATGTTAGAATCAATTCCTGATCCAAGCTCTCCAACTTCCAAATGAATTTTTTGGGGAATGAAATCAATTATATAAACATCTTGATGTTTCAATATGCATTTTGCAGCTTATCCCAAGAATTGAGAATCTCTTTCATTACCTTTATCCCGATTTGGAAACATGTGATCTTCCTCAGGGGCTATAGATCTCTCTAAATCCAATCTCCTACTTATGTCATGGTGCTTTAAAAGCTCTCATAGAGCACAAACCCAAACTTCATCTTTGGCCATTACCAATTAATGCAAATTTGGTGGAAACCCATTTCAATAGGGATTTGACTTGTTAACATCTTAATAGTGCTTGCAAATTTTTTCCAATTAAATATTTGGTTATTCATTGCTCCATCTACAATCAGATAGTTTGCAGTTACAAATTCTTTCCTAAGTTCTAGGAATAAAATTTTTGCATACACCTTCACAACTACATGATTCCTAGCAATCCCTGATTAAACTATTGATGCAATTTAGAATTGGAACCTTATCTAGTTTCTCCCCATTCCACCCAACATTTTATTCTCTTGTTTTGGAGCCTTCTATCCCCATGTATCTTTATTCCAGAATACATGGAAACATCTCAGATATTCAAAACATTGAAAGCTAAGAAAATTGGGCACGTCCTTAATAATCGTTGACCTTTTCTTCTAGACACACAACATTGTCTTGTGTCTTTAGGCATTTTGGAATCAATAGGAGACCTAACAATATGCTTGTTAAACTATGATTGGATATATATTTTAACTAAATCTATCACCTCACATGGTTTTTGTATTACTACTGACTATTTCAAGACCAATGAACTACATTACACTAGTAATTTTGTTCACTATATTATTTTACACCATAAGGTTAGATAAGGAAATAACACATTAATAGAAATAGAAGTTTTCATTTGTCATTATCACTCAATCTCTAACACCACAATAAATTATCATTTCCATTGGAGTGGAATACTGGTGTTATATTCCCCCCACAATGTGAAATTTTCAATTATTAAATATACATATAAAATAGGAGCACACACCACAATAGAAAACAAAAAAAGGAATCACATATTCGTTGGTGATTGATGAGAGGATGTTGAGTGTCATTCCTTTGTTGTCTCTTGTCTCTAAACTTGAATTTATTTGGATCACAGTCTTTCCAATATGTTTCTTCAACCAGTCCCCTTTATGGTGAGTAGTGACACAATAATCAAAACAAAATGAAATTTCACAGTTTCTGCCTTGTGTTTCCTATGATAGGGCAATGGCATATATTAAGGACCATTTTTATAATTTCATCTATCCAATACTTGAAAATAAAGATCAAACACATCACATCAACTCCTTTAATAATGTTATGTGTGACAAAATGACTATTGCATATTCAGTCAACAAAAATTTCCTTGAATTTTTCCATTTTCCATTTGAGACATTTTTATAGTCCTCTAGGGCATCTTCATTTGACACAATGTCTGAAAGAGATTTCAGCTCATGGATGTAGACAAAATATCAGAGGCCGACATAAGAACTTTTCTCAAATGTATTTTTTTTACTAGGTAATTATCAAACCTTGTCTAGCTATGAAGTTCCAATCAGAGTCTTGCAGCTTCCAGCGAAAAAATTGAGCTAGTTAATCTTTACCCTAAGGATGTAGCACGTGATATTTATATCATATCTTTGCCACATTTCCATCCATTTTATGGGCTTCTTACCTCATTTGAGAAAGAGAGGTTTCATTCCAGGCCACACATTCATAAGTGTTCCTTAGTCATTGCACCAAAATTCCTCTTTATTTACAAGTCAACTCAAATTGACAAGTTATTTCTCAAGGTATTCTTTTGTTAGAGAAAAAGGTAAAATGAAATTAAGGGGTAGAAACTTGAAACATTTTCCATTAAAAATTCATGGTGAAACATTAAAAAAAAGTGAAACTAGAAACTTCCTAATTTAAGGAACCTACCATAGTCCTCAAATTTTAAAGTTTCAAGATTCAATTGAAAATAGAAAATATATGACCAGGATAGTGTACATCTGTGACTACGATCATTAAAATTTCTAAGATTGATACTTATATATAAAAAAACCCCATTTTGATTGGCAAATAACTCTAAACAATATCAAAACCTCAAAAATTTTATGTTGTGTTTGTGTATTCTATTGGATATTTCAAAAAGATGTGATCTAACATGGCGACTGAAACTATAGATGAGACTCAAGGGATACTAATAACTTATATTTTTTAGAAACAAAATCATTTTCAAAACAAAACAACATTGGTAATATATTCTCTCAAACCAAAATATTTTTTACATTGTAGGATAAATACTCAAGAATAAAACATAACATGAAAGTAATTGCACAACACTTCATAAAAAAGGGAATTCAAAAAATCCCTATCCACTTACAACTGAAGAGAATTTAACTTTGATAATAATTATCATCTCCCCTGCAAAATTAACAAGTTTAAGCAACCCATTTGGAGATGGGGCTGAATATTTTAAAGCATGCTATGTGGCAGAGTTAATAAAGAATTTTAGTGCTTGTTTCTCAATGTACACACAAACTGTACAAGGGATAACCCATTAGCTTCAAATAAATCTTCTTCCAATGAAATTTCAAGCCACCACCAAACATAGAAGGGAACACCATTAGGTTTTCATAGTTAAATACTTCATAGCATTAGAATTTCTACTTTAATTTACCACTTGTAAAATTTTGTATGTACCACAAGCACTTTCAATGTAGTAATAGAAACATATTTTTTGGTTCAAGAATACAAAAATTCCCAAGGTTTCCTGGAGATAATAGATAGACCTAGTTTAATATATTTGTTTATGCTCCCTTATTCCTACTCTTGATATGTAATATGGACCTCTTAAATGACAAAGAAGAACACCTTCCTACCAGAAGTACTAAAATAAAACCAACCATTCTACAAGGATTCACAGTAACAGACAACCACAGTCCATATAACACAGTTTTATTATATTTATGTTCAAATAAATGCTTGACATGTGTTATAAAGAGATATTCATGACTATTATAAAAAACCATGATGCATAAAATAGGGAGCATGATTGGTTCATGAAGAGAAGAAGGAATAGTAAGAAAAGTTCTTGAATGCAACACCAAAACAATATGACATCAAACATGAAAGAGGAAGACATTACTATTTTACTATGAATAACATAGGACACCACTATGATGAGGGCTATAGAATAGTGTTATGGATTTTTGTTGTGAATATGATGAGTTATCTTCAAGTTTCAAATTAGTGAGATGAGTTTAAAGTATCATATTGTGACCAATGGAAGTGAATGCATTGAAAATGATGTTCAAGAGAAATTTGGAGTCAAGAAAATATTGAGGAAAATTATATTAAGCAGAGAAGGTTCATTGTTATTCAAAAGAAGTAGTGGGGTAAATTCTAATTCACAGTAGATCATTACATATTTGGTGTCTATCTTAGCCATTTTTTATATTTACTTTTTCTTACTTTTTGTTTTATTGTATACACAAGTCTTTATTTTTTAAAAACACAAAATTGATCTAAAGGAGGGAGCTATAGTTTCACAACAAGAATGAGAGAGCAATCAGTTACCTATTCACTCAACAGAGAGGTTATTTCAATAGGAGTAGCATTTTGACTTCAGTTTAAAATAACTGGTAGAAGCCACTGACAATTTTCATGAAAATGATAATCTTGGACAAGGTGGTTTTGGAACCGTATACAAGGTGAACCTCTATTCCCTGAAATACATAGTGTTTCCATGGATTAGGAAATTTGTTTAAAAAGACATAGAGAAGTCTTATTTTGTTTTCATCTTTTAGGGAACAACAAAAGATGGAAAGGAAATAGCAGTGAAAAAACTATCTGCAAAGTCAACACAGGGTAATGAGCAATTTATGAACAAAGTGAAACTTGTGGCCAATGTTCAACATTGAAACCTTCTGAAACTATTGGGATATTGTGTTGAGGGAGATGAAAGGTTGATTGTTTATGAGTATTTTCCCAACAAGAGCCTTGACACCTTCCTCTTTGGTAAGTTACACTTGGTTTCGTGATCATTCCCTTTCTCATCAAGATTTTTAGTATTCCAACATTTTTTGAAAGGCATGATAGTCTAAGAATTGGGATTTTAGATCCAGAAAAGTTTAGACTGTTAGATTGAAAAAAATGTTATATAATTATTCTTGGGATTGCCCGTGGGCTTATTTATCTTCACGAGGACTCACCAATGAAAATTATTCATAGAGATATTAAACCAAACAATATTTACCAATGGGATTGGCCTCCATATAACAAGGCAATATGTCTGTTAAGATTTTTGTTTGTAGCAATTTACTTGTATTGTTATGGAGATGTTCGTTAGGAAACCTTAGCTACATTACAAATCTAGCTAGGAAACCCTAACGCTGAGAATGTAATGTTGTGTATACTAGTATTAGGATGATGCACAATGCTCATGAAGCCCTTCCTCCCAAAAAATGAGAATGTAATGTTGTGTATACATGTATACCGTTAGGAAACCCTAGCTACATTACAAATCTAGCTAGGAAACCCTAACACTGAGAATGTAATGTCGTGTATAACAGTATTAGGAAATCTAGCTACATATTAGTATTAGGATGATGAATAATTCCCATGAAGCCCTTCCAGTATTCAGATGATGCACAATGCATATGAAGCCCTTCCTCCCACCCTCAATCTGGCTAAGACAGAATGAAGTGAGATTGATCACTTTTCCTTTTTTTTTTGTTTATATCCCGATTTGGTCAAAATTTTGACAATAAACTTAACTAAAATTGAAAGTTTGACCTTTTCAGGACATAAACAAAAAAAAATGAACACACAAGACAAAATGGCCTTTGGTCAAAAATGAAGGTTGAAAATGAGGCCCAAATGTATTAGTGTTGGGTGCATTGTTCTGTTGCTCGGGAGTGATACACTATTTCTCAGGCAGAGTGTCAGGTTTTTCACTATAGACAAACCTTTTGTAGTCCTCTAGTTCCTTTATGCTTTCCTTGTCATTTTTCTCAAAAAATTCATCCACTTTGACATTTGCACTTTCAATGATTTTGTTAGAGGATTTGTTAAGACATTTATAAGCCTTGATTTTGGTAGAATAACCTAGAAATATTCCTTCTTCACCTTTGGAGTGAAGCTTTCCATTTCTATCATCTTTCAAAATATAACATTGACTTCCAAAATTCTAAAGTAACTTACATTGGGTGTGTACCCATACCATAGCTCATAAGGTGTCTTATTAGTATCTTTCTTCAATTGAACTCTATTTAATGTATAGACAAAAGTACTGATAGATTCTCTCTAGAATATTTATGTGATGCCTTTCTCAATCATCAGTTTTCTGGCAAAATCAACAATTGATATGTTCCTTCTCTCAGCAATCCCATTTTGTTGGGGTGTTCTCAGTGCAAAAACCTATCTTTGAATTCCATGCTCATTACAAAAGTTAGTGAAGTCATCAGAAATAAATTCTCCTCCTCTATCTGACCTTAGGCATTTCAGTTCCTTTCCACTTTATTTTTCCACTATAGCTTTCTACTATTTAAAAATATTGAATGCTTCTGATTTCTCTTTTAAGAACATAACAATCATCATTCTAGAATAATCATCTACAAATAGAATTAAGTATCTATCACCATATTAGCTCTTTGTTCTCATTGGTCCACATAGGTCAGTATGGACTAGCTCTAGAATAGCATTAGATGTGTAGGTTTTTCTCTTGAAACTAGAATTTTTCATTTTACCTTTTTTGATAATTCTTAGACATGACATGGTCGGGCTTTGACATGCTTGGTTAGCCTCTTACTTTCCTTTTATTTCTTATCCTAAACATGTTAAAATTCACATGACATAACCTTTTATGCCACAACCATATGTCTTCATTTCTAGCTGTAACCACCTGGATTTGGTCTGTACCGACCATAGACCATGTTTGCCCTAGGTGTGGTCATACCCCTTGTTATGTCAAGACAATGTTACTTTGGCATAATTTATTATTAAATTAGATTTAATGTCCTAGATGTTTTTTATCACTAATTTATATTAACTACTTCAGCCATACAATTCAAATTAATTTCAACCAATCAAATATTATCAAATTCAAACAATGGCTAAAGTATTTAATTATAAAGGAATTAATCTATCTCATCACTTGCATTTTAAACCCATTCCCCTAGCCTATTAATTTAATTAAAATGGCTATAGTCCTAATTAATTATCAAAAGCAATAAACAGCTTAAATAATTAATATTCCTATTTTTGAATGAATTAAATAAGTTTAATTCATTTCATTTATATTCCCCTAAACCCTAACCTAACCTATCTCAACCACTTCTACCCTGGGTTCTAACCCATCCCAA
>MU226938.1:2493910-2509851 GCA_018584345.1 Thuja plicata
CAAGTGTCACAATTTGATGCACTTGAAGAAGCACAATCCATGTGCTCTCTTCTAGTGGAATCCTGACCTCTCTTCAGCTTTGCATATGAACCACCCATTTTCAACCCATTTTTCTATAAATAGAAGGCATTTTTGAGAGAAAATGGCCCTCATTTTTAGAGTTAAATTGCATTGTTATGTTGTTTAGATATCTATATATTTTAGTTTCAATTCCATGCATTGTTATAATGTCAGTTTTCATAGCTTAATTACTTGCTTTCTAATCATTTAGATTAGTTTTCAATTAAATCTCTCATTCTTAGGAGTGTATTGTCACTGAATGGTGCATAAATCTAAGGGCATGATTATGGCATTTTTCAAACTCTTCCTAGATAGGGAGCAAAAAGTCAGTTTTAGTGATTTGTATCTAACCATTGCTCTTTTATGCTATTTTTCACTAATCTAATGACTTATTGAAGTGTTGTGTCACAGGTAACAGGTGCATCGTTTGATACTCACACTAGCCATTAAACAAGTGGTGTTAATATCATCAAGATAGAATAGGTTACCTTTTGTCTATTCACCAATTCCTATCAACCTTCCTGATTAATTAAAGATCTTTGCCTTTTTGTTCTCAAACTCAACTCGGTGTCCTGTTTATTCACTTGTGAAACACTCAATAGATTATAGTTAAGTCCTTTCACCCAATATGAATTTTCACATCTGATTAGATTATTCAACATTATGGTTCCTTTACCTTCAACCAGACAAGGTGATTCATTACCCATTCTTACTAATCCACCATTATAATAGTCAAAAGTCTCAAAATTTTCCTTATCTCCAGTCATGTGCTGAGTACAACCACTATAAAAAATCTAGACATCATTCTTACTAACCTTAGATATGAGTGCAGCTTCAAAATACCTTTCCTCTTCATCTAAATCATCCTTCATAGAAACAAATACCACCTCAATATCTTCATTAGATTTGGTGTCAGTATTCTCAGCTTTGTTCTCATCCAAGTAACAAGCCTTCTTTCCTTTGTCCTTTTAGTCTCAGTTTTCTGTTCTAACAGATTGTCAATTGCCTGGGTAATCTCTGTCATCACCTCTGTCAAACTTATTTTCATATGATCTGTCATTTTTTCTATCTTCTTTTATTTTGTTAGGACATCTAGCAGTAAAGTATCTAATCTCTTTACAATTAAAACATATCAATGGTAATTTACCTTTGTATCTACCTTTGCCTCTTTGCAATATTCTAGCCATTAGTGCTTCAATCTCATCAACTTCTTGGTCATCACTATCACTTTCACTATCTCTTAGCACATTGTTATTTCCTCCATGTACTAGCTTCAATTTGTCCCATATTTTCTTAGCAGTGGTGCATTATTTGACATCTTCAAATTCAGCATCGAAGAGTGAGGAAGAAAGTTATATCATCATAAAATTGTGTTCATGTTTTTTTCTCAATTGATCAACTATTGGAGGTCCAATAGGTATAATAAATTTAGTATCTAAGTATTGAGTGACATCATTTCCAATACCTAGTAGGTGGAGTCTTATCCTACTTTTCCATGATGTAATGTTGTCCTTGTTCAACTTAGGCACATCCCTTTTTCTCATCTTGTGATCTTTATCTTGAGTCTTTAAACTCCCTTTCTAAGAACACAAGCTCTAATACTAATTGTTTGAATAACTGAGAGGGGGGTGAATTAGTGGCCTCAAAAATTAATCCAATATTCAACCAAATGTTTTATGCAACATATATAAAACCTCTACTTATCTTCAGTCCTAGAAGATGTATGCCTTGTGTGAATCTAACATGTATATACTGCTCAGTGTTTATATTCTTTATCCTTTCCTTAAGCTTTACTGAATAGAAGTCTATATTTTCTTAACCTTTACCAAAATATAGTAAATAACTTAGTGTTTACCAATCAATCATGTTTTAGTAATGTGTAAAGAAAAACATCAAAGAAATGAACCATATACACATTTGACACATGTATTTTTAATGTGGAAACCTTGTTAGGGGGAAAACAACTTGGGACCGGTAACCCAAAATTTTCACTCTTCTGAAGTGAGCTCGGTAAAGAGCCAACCCCGTTAAAGGTTAAAAACACACTTTTAAGTATGACCTTGTTAGAGATTTATCACTAATAGTTTATCACTTGACCTCACATTCACTATGTTGTCAACATAGAAACCATTTGATACTCCTTGGGATGTATCTCAATATATAAAGGATGGTTAAATCCTACTTTTTTAAGAGATTTTCTGAATCAATGGTTAAACTAAAACATTATATGATCTATTCATAAATACAACTTAATCTTGGAGATGTTGAGATCTATTTTAATCTCATAATACCTCTTCTGATCAATGTTCTCTTCAATTCATTTTCTCCACTTCTTTCTTCTCGATGAATACTATTGCTTCTTTTTTGCTTGGTGTCTGCAGAATTCTTAACTCTATTCTTTAGCTTGTACGATTAGGTCTATATGAAGACTTCTATCTTCACCAGAATTCTCCTCAGCATTCCTTTCTTTCATTATGAATTGCTTGTCTCTTTATATAGACATGATTTCACCATTTCTTATCCTTCTCTTTTTCTTTGTTGATCACTTCTTGATCTATAAAGATTTCCATGCTTTCTTTAGTTTTAATCCATAAATATCTCCTTGTTTTATGGAATAAAACATGATTTAAATCTCCTTCTTATCTTTATCTTTTAAATAATCAATGAAAACAAAGTAAACAATCAGTTAAATCTATAATTAGCTCTGCTAGCTAAGTTGTTTTGTCATTTTCCTAACTTCAGTTCCCATCGGTCAACACTTTAGTTATTCTCGGTGACTATTGTAGATAGCTTAGACATCAACTTTAGTTCTATTCGATGACAATTGTAGTTATCTCAGTAATGCTTGCTTGGGTATCACTTGCTCGGGTAACACTATTCATCAGGTAACACTATGAACTTATTTTCTTGGAGTTCACTATCCCTTGGGATTTAGTGTCACTCAGTGTACATGATTACCGATGACAAATTTTTTTTTCTTTTTAGTTCTTTAAGTGTAGTGACAATATGTGTATGAGGAATCATACCATATCAAGTTGACATCAATGAAAATACAATACATTAACTGATTTAATGTCTTGCATTTACCTTCTGCATCTCATTGATCATTAACTTTTTCATCTGTAAACATTCAATTAGTTATAGTTCATCACTTTCTCTAATTGACTTACTTCCTTCTCTCATACACAATTCACTTCCCAAGCCTTTTAATGGCTCTGATACCACTTTGATGGGGAGTTCTAACTCCCAAGAGCTTTCTTTCTCTTTCCAAGACCTTCTCTTTGGCCTTCCTAGGATATCTATCTCTACCCTAGCTAGAGGACACTCCTATGGTCCCCTACTTCCTATTTAGAACTCTCCACCAAGTTCAAATACCCTTCGATTCCTTCTCCATTCAACTATGCACTCATAGACTCAATCAAGCAACTAGGCTTCAAAAAATATTCTTAGCAATAGGAAAGAGTGTTCCCATTTTATTCTCTTTAATTTCCATCAATCTTGATCCATTCTATTGGATTCTTACAAATGTTTTCCATCGAGGTCCAAATTCCTAGTTTTAGGCCTTGTAGCCCTTCTAACCCAATTAGGCCTACTAAAATATAAAAACTTGGATTCCTTCACAACTATCCTTAATAAACCACCAAAATAACTATGGATTCATTCTATGTTCACCTTGACCTTCAATATTTTCTAGGTTTTAAGTCTCCACACTGTCCGTACATAGGACTTCCATCAAACCCCCATTTTCAAGGGTTTCTAGGGCATGTTGTCTAGTCTGGTTTCTTTTCTCTCAATATATGATCCAATGAACTTCTCTACTATTCTCCTTGAGTTCACATATCCAAGACACATTCCCCTACACTCTTCCATCCATGATTGGCACAAACCAATCCTTCAAGCAAGTCTTCTTGCCTCTACACTATACAAGCTCCTAGCCAGAATATCATTGTACTCGCCTAGGGCCTGCTTGTAAAAATAGCTCCCTTGCCCACAAATAATCCCAAATCCATATTTACATTATTTACATAGTTTCCTCCTTGATTCCAAGTGGTCATAGGGTTTCAACCATAGGAATTCAATAAGGATCCATATTTATATGGTTTCCTCTGGACTGCACAACGAACCAGGAAAACTTAAAGAATTTTCAAAATAGTAAATAAATGCACCAAACTTCTAAATTGATTCCACAAAGATTAAATACATAAAAATAAATAAAGTTCCAATGAAAAACAATAGACCATTCAATCCATTAAAGGTCTAGATGATGGCAAAAACAACCCTGTCACATAGAATTTAGTGCTTCCTCCTATTCAATCCATACAAACTAACAACCAACCTCTAGATTAGGGTTTATCTAACCTTATATATGTCAAACCCACGTGCTCAGCCCCTAAGGTCAGGAATTGAACACATTTAAAGCTATTTCCAAGATTTTAGGAAATGTTGTCATGACAACTTTGCAAAGTTGCAAAGTTGTCATGAGCAATTTTACAACTTTTTGCACATTTGACAATCTGATATCCTTTCCTATTCAATTCTATCCAAAATCTATCCATTGTATCCTAAAACACCTAAAAAAAAATCACATCTTTCCCATCAATTTGGGGTCTTGGTCAGTGTTTGACCAACTTTGACTATTCTAGGACTTAAGCACTAAAACCTATTTGATCCAACCAAAAACATGACTCAAAAGACTCTTTACACACACACATCACATCCAACTTGGGACTTTATCATTAGTCCTTATTACCCTGCTGGTTGGATAGAACCACCTACAAGCCAAAATTATCAAAGAACTTCATTGAGACCTTAAGGTGCTCTTGTACCAAATAGATCAATTGTTGATTGTGCCAAAACACTGATGATTGAAAAAGCCATCACACAAACATTCTGGAGAGAAGATGTAAGTACTTCTGTCTATACATTGAATTGAGTTAAATTGAATAAAGACACAAATAAGACACCTTATGAGATATGGTATGATACACACCAAATGTGAGTTACTTTAGAATTTTTAGAAGTCAATGTTATGTACTAAAAGATAATAGAAATGGGAACTTGACTCTAAAAGTGATGAAGGAATACAACGTCTAGCCCTTATCTTTGTGACTAAAAAACTAAGACATTATAGTATTCATGTAGAAACTCATGTTGTTATCAAATTTGATCTTCTAAAGCATCTTTTGTCAAAAAATAATCTTTTTTTATTTCTATAAAAATGGTTAATGATTTAAGTGAATTTGATCTTACATTTATTTCTTGAAAATAAATTAAATGTATAAACAAATCTTCTAACAAAATCATTGAGAGTGTGAATGTTAAAGTGGATGAATTTGCTGAGAAAAATGATGAGGAAAGCAAAAAGGAACCTGAATATCACAATATATTTGTCTGCATTGAAGAACCTGACACCTTTCCTGAGCGACATAACAATGCAACTGAGCAACAAGATGCACACACCAAGAATCAAGAAAATGCTCAGAATGATGAACCAAGTGATGAAGATCTAAATGAAGAATAGAGATATGAACCTATACTTTATAAATATGTCAGAAGACACCATCCATAGGATTAGATGATTAAGTCACTTAACAATAGATGTTTGATTTGTGATTTTGAGCCTAAATCTGTTAATTCTGCACTTGAGAATCAATAATGGGTTAGTGAAATGAAAGAAGAGATTGAACAGATTGATAAGAATAAAAAATGGACATTAGTACCTAGACCGAGTGAAAAAATGTCATTGGCACCAAATGGATTTTTCAAAAACAAACTTAATGAGAATGGATAATTCACAAGGAACAAAGCAAGATTGGTATGCAAAGGGTACGCACAAGAAGAAGGTATTGACTATGGAGAAACCTTTGCACCCATTTCTAGACTAGAAGGAGTGAGAATTCTACCTTCTTATGCTACTTTTAAAGGATTCAAAGTATACCAAATGAATGTTAAATCTGAATTTATGAATGGAATACTAGAAGAGGAGGTATACATTGAACAACTTGAAGGGTTTGTTGATCCTAACAAGAGAAACATGGTTTTTAAACTACACAAAGCCTTGTATGGATTGAAACAAGCACTAAGAGCATGGTATGGAATACTTCACTCTTATCTTATTAGTATTGGATTTGTTATAACAAGTGAAAAAAGTAATCTATATTTGAAAGGATATACTGATGATAAGATTTTGATTTCTAAGATATTTTTTGATGATATCATATTTGGAGGTAATGATATGCTATATAAATCATTTGCTGATGAAATGAGAAAAGAATTTGAAATGTCAATGTTTGGAGGGATTAAATTTTTTCTTGGTCTATAGATTCTACAATGGGTTGAAGGAATCTACATCACACAATCAAAATATATCAAAGAAGTTCTAAAGATATTCAAGATGGAGGACTCCAAATTAGTTGGAACACCTATGGCAACTAGATGCAAATTGACAAAGGAAGACAATACAACCGAGGTAAATCAAACCCTATAGAAATATATGATTGGTAGACTAATGTATGTTGTACACAATAGACCTGATATAGCACATGCAGTTGGTATAGTTGCAAGATTCTATGCTAACCCTAAGGAGTCACACATGACTATTTTTAAAACAATTTTGAGATATCTAAAGATTACTGAAGACTATGGTTTATGGTACAATAAAGAAGGCAAATTTTAGATACAAGTTTATATTGTTTATTGGGCTGGAAACATAGATGATAGAGAGAGCACTACAGGAGGATCTTTCTTTATGGGTGACAGACTTGTCACATGGATAAGTAAAAAGAAAGGAAGCATATCTTAATCAGCTACAAAAGAAGCATATGTAGTTGCTGGTGCAAATTGCTCTAACATTGTATGGATCAAGCAATTGCTGAAAGGTATGAATGAGGAAATTATTGACCCAGTAATTATCTATTATGATAATACAAGTTCTATAAACATGTCAAAGAACCCTATGATGCATGCTAAGACAAAGAAAATATCTATTAAGTATCATTACTTGAGGGAACAAGTACAAGAGAAATGGGTAATACTGGAATATGTACAATCCAAATAAAAAATAGTAGACATATTTACAAAACCATTGCCAAAAGATACATTTGAATGCCTGAGGAATAGACTAGGGGTTTGTCCCTTGTCAATGGGTCACTAACCTAACTAAGAGGTTGCATCATCCTACACATTATCAAAAGATTAATCATGTTGATGCAAGCTAAGGACTGCATTAAAAAATTAGTACACTGAAGGTACTTATCTGAACCACACACCAAAGATATTATTGGATATTATAGAGCTGTGTATTTTTTTTTGGCATTGTTGTCAAATGGGAGAGAAAAATTCAATACAATATACATCAGGGAGAACAAATGAAATATCCATCAGGGAGAAGAGATTCTACAACACAAAGGGAGAGAATATCTAAAAGTTAATGTAAATGAAATAACCATCCATCAAAGGGAGAGAATTGGAGAGATTTAAAACTACATATCTATCCAAAAAAGGGAGAAGAGATTCTACAAGAAAGGGAGAGATAGGATCAGAAGAAAAAATTTCTACACCTATCCATTAAAGGGAATGAAGAAAGGGAGAGCACACAACATAATCAAATCTATAGGGAGAGTTGTATGGTAAACATTTTTATGTGATTAAACATATTAAATCTGAGCTAGAAGAGCTTAGCAAGATTCAGATATATTTTATTTTCACTAAATTCTTCCATAAATCAAATAATCTAAAAATAAATATCAATAGGATCTCCAAGATCAAAGATGAGAGAGGAAAACTCTTAGAAGATCCTAAGGACATCACAGATCGGATCACAAAACTTTACAACTCTCTTTTAAATAGTACAGAAGCGGTTAACCTTTGAGCCTAAGATGAAATGCTTAAGGCTGTACCTAGGCTTATATCGGAAGAGGATAATATGATGACTAATAGAAAACTTACCTTGGAAGAAGTCAAGACAGCTGTATTTCAAATGCAGCCAAACAAAGCCCCAGGCCCAGACAGTTTTCAGGCAGGTTTCTTCCAAAAATGTTGGCACTTTATGGGAATAGACATCTGGCAAGCTGTGGAAGGAACTAGAAATTCTAGGTCTATCCTTTCGAAAATTAACAATACCTTCTTTTCTCTAATCCCTAAGAAAAATGGCTGTATCGACCTTGGGACTTTCATCCTATATCACTTTGCAACACTATTTATAAAATATTATCGAAATGTCTGGCTAATAGACTAAAAACTCTTCTCCCTATTATAATCTCAGAATAACAGACGGGCTTTGTAGCCAATCGGTCGATCCTAGATGGCATTGTCATCACCCAAGAACTAGTCCACACTATGCAAGTAACCAAGGAACCAAGTATGTTTATCAAATTTGATATACAAAAGGCATACAACAAGGTGGATTGGAGATTCCTACGTAAATACTTGGAAGCTTTCGGCTTCTCCAAACTATGGATCAACCTCATTTACAAATGTATTTCTACCCCCAAGATCTCCATTCTTGTAAATGGTACTCCAGAAGGTTTCTTTGGTATATCTCGAGGCATCAGACAAGGTGACCCATTGTCACCCTTCCTCTACGTTATCATGGTAGAAGCCTTGGGGAGAACCATAACAAAGAAACAGTCAGAAGGTAGGATTATTGGTTTAAAAGCTACTGAAAACATCCCGTACATAACCCACCAGCAATTCACTGACAATACTATTCTTCCAAGATCGGCCACTAGCCAAGAGGCTAGGGCCTTCAAAGAGGTCCTTAACCTATACATGAAGGTAGCTGGCCAACAAGTCAATCCTACTAAATTGGAAATCTTCTTTATTAATACTTCACCTTCTCAGGAAA
Source organism: Thuja plicata (assembly GCA_018584345.1). NCBI lineage: Eukaryota > Viridiplantae > Streptophyta > Pinopsida > Cupressales > Cupressaceae > Thuja > Thuja plicata. The sequence goes on from MU226938.1 coordinate 2,502,816, forward strand.
AGAAAATATGTAATATTCTTGGTTTTAAAATGAGCAATTTCCCATGTAAATATTTAGGTATTGACCTAAATAAGGGTCAACAATCTTCCAAACTCTGGCAGCAAGTATTAGCTAAGGTTTAGGATAGGAAAAGCTCCTAGAAAGGTAAGTAGCTCACCAAACCAGGTCGAACCACAATGATTAAATTAGTCTTGATAGCCATTCCTACGTATCATATGTCCATTCTCCCACTTCTGATTAATGTCAAGCATAACTTAGATAAAATGCTGAGAGAATTTTATTGGAAAGGTTCATCAGAGGAAAAGAAATTAGCCCTAATCAAATGGGACAACTTATGCAAACCACTTTCTATGGGTGGTTTGGGAATCAAGAATCTTATGTGGCAAAACTGGGCCCTAGGGGCAAAGCTTTTATAGAGACTTTTTAAGGAACCAAATTCTAAGTGGGCATCAATTTTATTACACAAATATATCCTAGAGGCAGACCCCATAAACCTCTTTAGATTTCAAACACATGTTAAGGTCCTCCCATCTAGAACTTCATTAAAGATTCGATAGATATCATCAGTAAATTCCTCACTTGGGATGTGGGTCTCAGGGATCAAGCGCTATTTTGGGATGACTTATGGGTAGGCTTCCCCTCATTAAATAAGATGGGTTTCTTGCCTAAATTCATTGAGGAATGTAAAATTAACATTGGTGTGCACTTAAAGGATTATATTGGACTGGGTGAGGATTTTGATTCAATTACAACCTCATCTGGATCTCCTTTAGACCAAGAAAGACAAACATTAATCAGCGTGTTAAAGGACCGAGACATCACTATCAAAAATAGACCAGACACCCTCTTATGGGTAGGCTCCAATAATGGGGAATACTCAGTGAAAGAGGGTTATAAAACCATTATTCAAGAGAATAATTTAGGTAACTTAGACATTCCCCTTAATCTTTGCTGGAACAAAGCCTGCCTACCTAAGGCCGGAATGTTCTTGTGGGCTGCTTTGCAGGATAGGATCCTATCTTCTGATAGATTACATAAGCTAGGTTTTGAGGGGCCTTCTAGGAGTCCCTAATGCGAAAACCAGGTAGACGATGTTAATCATCTTCTTCTGAACTGTACCTTACCCAGAATTGTTGGAATTGGTTACAACAGTCCCTCGACTGGAAATCTTCTCTTCCTTCAGACCTACTGGGCCTTCTTAAAGCATGGCCAGCTCTCTATAAGGACAATCTATATAAAGATATCTAGATTGTATCTCCCTCTATCTTAGTGTGGGAAGTATGGAAGGAGCGCAATAGAAGGATTTTTACGAACCAAAACTTAGACTGGAGAAATATCACTAATAAAATCAAAGCCTCAATCATTGAAACTATCAATAGAAAGCTTCATGAAAAAACATGCTATGAAGACTCTTTCAGATCTTGGGACAACAAAATTAGATTAAAATGGCCCTCACTAAATGTTTTGATGCTTTTTGGCCGAGGAGGTATTAAATCGTTAATAGACAAATCCAAATGCTTTTGGATCCCTCCTGAGGAAGGGTGGGTTACGTTAAATTTTGATGGGGCTTCTAGGGGTAACCCTGGGGTTGTAGGCATTGGGGGTATTATCAGGAATTGGAAGGGAGAAACAATTTCTAAATACACTTGCCCCATTAAACCCACCACAAACAACATGGCAGAGTGCTTAGTTTCTTTGGAAGGTCTTAAAATATGTAAACAACTTAACTTATCAAAATTAATTATCGAAGGTGATTCTCAAATAATTATTAATGCCATCAGATCCAAAAAGACACCCAATTGGTCAATTAACTCTAAAATTGAGGAAACATCCCCGAGTTTGTTGTAAAACACACATATCGGGAAGGCAATTCAGAAGCTGACTCTTTAGCAAACCTAGGTGCCAACGGAGTCTTTATTATGGATTTAACTTAGTTTTTCCTTTCCTTCCTAGGTGTCCCTATCTTTACTTATTTATCCTTATTTCCTTCCTTCTTTACTATTTGTGTTTTTTTTATCTCTGCTTTTAATAAGGTGATCCTGCCTCTCCCCCAATACCATCCATCAGTTTATGATTCTGATGATGGCTTACTAATCGAGTAGGCAGCTCTTGTCATCATTATATAGCATGGTAGGGAGAAATTTTCTTGGCCTCCAACTTTTTCTCCTTTTTCCCCCCTTATTGTGATCCACCTGCTGCATGTGACTCACTCGACATTCTAGTCCTTTCCAGCTATCTCGAGAACTTGCGAGATGTTTAAATTGTCTTCTTTTCCTTTCGACAATGCTTCTTCTTGTATCCATTTCCTATCCATTTCTTTCTCTTGTGCTTCTTCTTGTATCCATTTTTTTCCTCTCGATCCCCTGAGGTGCTTTGTTTGGTCAATCAGACTATCCTCTGTACTTCCCTAGTTTAGTCATGGAAACGAAGCTCACCACCTTCAATACTGGTGGATTCAGAGCCATGGCCTTCAGAGGTTTGATCACCCTAGAAAGATGGAATCAGTTCTTACTCCCTCTTCCGAATTCCTCTAGGAGGGCTCTGGAGAAATCTTGAGAGAATAGGTGTTTGATAATGGTTATACCTTTAGGACCAATGGAAATATTATTGGTTTATTCATAGCCATCTCTTATCTGGCTGGTAAAGAGAGAGATGAAATCATCCAAGTCTCGAAGATGATCTTCAACAAATACTTCCTAGTTGGATTGGACTAAATGGTTTATTCCATTGATAATTTTCTCACTACTCCCTTCTTGAAAGTCACCATGAGAACAAACATTTTAGAGTTAGCACGGATCCCTCCAAATCAATGGACTCCATTGATAATTTTTAAAGACATAGTAGCATTTGACACTCATTGGCCAAGTGTGTCAAGAAACTTAGAATTCCTTTACAAGGAGTCACTTCAGACTAGGCAAGAATCAGTGGTATTTCTAGACTATTGGAGGGCTGAAGGCTTTGAGATTCCTACTTTCTTGAATGAATTTGAATTATCAAAGTTGCATATCATCGCTCCTATCGTGAAGAGATGTACCCGTCACTCAAGGTCATTGGGCAAAGTAGAGGAAGGTATTGTGGTCATGAGATAGGAAAACCATGCCTGGTTATGCACTGCGGTGGAAAGGAAGAAAGATTAGTGGCTAGGCATCATGTTAATAGATGTTTTAATGTATATACCCTGTATCTAGGTTATACTTCTAGCTTGCATATAGGGAAACTGTATACTCTGTATATACTCTGGATACTCCATAAATTTCTAGATTATACTTTGTATATACTTTGTACCCTCTTTGTACTAATGCAATCTCATAGCTATATGAAACACTCTGTACTCAGGTAATACTTCTAGTTTATATATAGAACATATCATCTGCATATACAATATGTGAAGTTAGGGAGATTTGCAATCTATAGGCTTGTATGCTAACATTATGATTAGGATATGAATACTATGGACAAAGTCCAATGGGCAGTTTTTGTTTACATACATATATATATATATATATATATATATATATATATATATATATATATATATATATTTATGATCATATATATATGTATGTATACTTTATAGATGGAAATCTAAAACATTGCTTATGATTATAACCTCCCTCATGAGCCACTCAAAAGTGTAATTAATTTCACTTGCGCATCAATTAGTTATCTAGTGGAGGAAGATTTGATTCACAAATACAAAATGTGGTGTTATTAGAGAATGGTTTTGGACTCGTATTCTTGGTACTCTTAACCTACGATAGACCTGCATTTACATTCAGACTGTTTCTAATAAAGGTCATTCAGAGGACATTAAGAATTTGAAGGTTGCTCAGACATTACCATATGCTCAACAGTATATCTGAGGAATTAACTCCTGGAATTGAAGTTACTCGTAACTTATTCCTTGGTAGATACAATATTCATAGATATATAAATACATTTGTAAATATATCTTTTCAGGTATATCATACATATAGATTTATATAGTCATCCTTGTAGCTTTGAGGCGATCTATTTTTCAATGCTCTAATACAAAGATCCCAGATTTAAATTTCACTATAAATAGGCTTACTCATTTTTGATTAATGGATATTCACATGCTTATAATTATATGTATACATATATGTGTGTGTGTGTGTGTGTATATATATGTACACTCACATGGATTATGTTTATAGCTGAGCTATTACGTAAAATTATATTCTAAAAGGAGAGCTATCTATATAACATATTTATATCTCTAGATAGATTGTTTAGATATAGTTTAAAGGGTACCGCTTGGTCCTCCTTTAAATATACCTAAAATTATATGATTAATGTCCCTTACCATCTTGTAGTAGGAGATAAAAATGATAAGGGACCTCAATCATATAATTCAAGACTTTATATGAGATTTTACAGTCCCTTTATGGTGCTGGTCTAGTATTATATGGATTCTTGTATTCTTCAAAATAGGGAATGATGATAGATTATTATGTTTGTCAATATTAGTAGCCATGATGGAATTGTGGATTGTTTTCTAAATAGGTTGCTAGTTTCTGTTTCACTGATATCAGTCCATTATTAGATAAGGTATTTCTTAATGATTTAATCTCTAGTGGCTTTATAAGGTATTTGGCGTCTTGTTAGAAAATTAATTTCACAGAACATTTGTACCATCTGCATCTATCATCAGGAACTCTCATCCCTTGAAGCTAATATGGGATGGTAAGGTCTATTTCAACCTAGACACTCATATGACTTAACACTCAGAGTAAGGTAATAATGCCATGAGGTAGGGTTTATTTTTTAAAATGATGTTCTTTTGATGTTTAAACTTTGGATTTGGTAGATTTCTGTCTTATTTTTTAGGAGGACTAGACCAATTTGGTGTTAGAGTAATAGTCTATCGGGTTACTAAATTAAATCATTATGATCTAATTAGTAACTTTCCTATTCACTCTAGTTTTCTTCAGCTAACCTTAGGGTTTCCCTTTTAGGGTTTCGTGTTTCCTTTTATAAGGATTCACTTGTTAGTTTTCATTTATAGAGATTGTATTTTGTAATTCATTAGTGTTAATAGAAGCTTTTTTCTGTCACAATGGATTTCCAATCTCTGCCTTTTTGGCCGCCTTAGTTTCTGTCTTCTCTCTTCTATCTTTTTTGCTTGTTCTTGTAACAGTTATGCATGTAGGTGATCTTGCGTGAAGTTGCATTTATCAACTTCTACATGGTATTAGAGCTCTCCTGCTATTCGTCGTTCGAGTTTTGTTGAAGCACAGAGGGTTTTAGAGGTTTTGCAGAAGATTTTGTGTGGATTTAGGGGGGACCTTTGTTTCTGGTCACTTTGGGCCCAAACAGACATTACCATTGTGTCCAGAAGGCCCAAAAACCCTAGAATCCATATAAAGTTTGTCCGATTTGGACACCGGAGCATCAGGCAAATTTTTTCGGGCCTTCAAGGGCTGTACGAGCTCGTTTTTCAAGAATTTTTTTGAAAAAAAGTTCACTTTTTATTAAAAAAAGGGCGCGGACTATGGGTTTTGTGGCGCACCACCACCACGCGCCACCCGTGGCCTCCGTGCCACCGCCCTGCTCCTCTCGGCCCCCGCCGCCTCCGGCTTCTCCCGGCCCGCCACTTCCTGGCTCCGCAGCTGCTCCCGGCCCGCCGTCGCCGCTTGGCCGCCGCTCCACGGCCACCACCTTCCCATGACCCCCGCTGCTCCCCATGCCACTGTGGCTTCCCCGCCCACCTGGTGCTCAGCCCGCTCTGGCTGCTCCGCCCAGAGCCCTCAGCTCCGCTGACGCTATTCTGCGCTACGGCCGCTCCGCCCAGGCTCCTCCGCCCCCGGCGGTGGCTTTGTGTTCAGCCCCCATGGGCTTCCTTGTTTACCCACGCAGTCATATGCCAGACCAGGTGCCAAACTTAAGCCCCCTGTGCGCCATGCGCCCAGGGGCACAATTTTTTAAGCCCCAGGGGCTTATTGTGACCTTTTTTTTTGTTTTTGGGGGTACCTGGGCCTTTTTTGCTCTATCTTGAGCATACGGGGGTCTTTTTTCGACTTCCATATACCGTTGGAAAGCTCTTTCTAAGAAATTTCTGATGATTGAGGTCAAGTTTTTAGGTTTTTCTATTTTAATAGCATTTTTTTCTGTTGAAGTCTGATGTTTTATTTTGCCTTCCGGGAGTCATATCTGGCTCATCCGGACTCTGTTTCTGGCAAACGAGATATTGTCAGAAAGCTGGTTTAGTATTCTATTTAGTTGAAGAGCTATTTTTTCCAGATTCTTCTCTGGGTTTTCTCTCCTCTGAGTTTGGCAGTTTATGCCCTCTGGTGGAGTGCTTGGTTCTACAGGTCCTGGGATCTCTTCTTCTGATTTCATAGCTCACTCTTCTTTCTGACTTCTGAGCTTGTATGCTCCTTCTGATGCATTTTTTTTCTGTAAATGCACTGAGATAAAGTGCCTACTTCTGTATTTCTGGGATTTTGAGCACCTTGTATGGTTTTAGTACTCGCACTCTGTTATAAAGTGCCATGGGGGGTTATGATGCTTTTTCCACTTTAGGCGCATCCACTCTTGTCAAGTGAGCATACCTTCCATGACATCAGCCCATGCTATGTGTCGATGACACCACCCTTTATCCTGTGTGTGTGCTTCTGTTGCACTGTTGGTGTTCCTGGTTCTTCTTCTGCAGATGTTTCTGGTATTGCATTTCAGTGTTCCTGTCACCTCTCCCAGTTCAGCATTATGGGGGGGTTCACCTGTTGGTTCTATTGCTTCCTGGTTTGATTGATCAGCTCTTCAGACACTTTGTCTTCTCTACAAGGTCATGCACTTCAGTGGGGGTTCCAGCAGTATCTTCTGACAGAGTTTTCAGACATGCTTCAGAGATGCTTCTTGCTCATTCTTGTTCCTCTCTCTGGGACTTCTTTTCCCTTTATGTTTTGGGTACCTGATCAGGCCTAGTTGCCGGGACCCATCTTTCCTGCTTTCTGCAGTAGTTTCCTAGGTTTTGCTTCTCCCTAAGCTTATCTTAAGGGGGGGTGTTAGAGTA
>MU226938.1:2551619-2564530 GCA_018584345.1 Thuja plicata
ACCTTATCTTTCATTCCTGGGCGACCTAGCAACCAGCACCTGGCAGCTAACTCCATCTGGTGACCTGGCGACTAGCACCCATCTCCATGTCGCGATAACTTCTATTTCCTTCTGGCTACTTCACGACTAACCGCTAGCGGTTAGTCACCAAATCTCGGCGGTCAACTTCGATGTCAGGTGACTGCGCGACTAACCGCTAGCGGCCAGTTGCCAAGCCTCAACAATCTGGCGTTTAACTGCAGTTTCACTCCCGACTGGGCGATTGGGGCCTTCGGCGACTGGGCAACCGTGTGTGTCTCGCGACTTCACAACCAAGTGCCACGTCATTACTTCTGCAAAATTTCATCTCCTTCATTTTCGGGCATGGAAACTGAGGCGGTCAGATGAGGGTGCACGCGTGGATAGCCTCCTCTTCAACTTCAAACTCATAAGTTCTTGTTTTTGCTTATATGGACTTCATTTTGCCTTCCCCGGATGAATGTGGGATATACCAAACTTACTGTTTTAAAGCATTTTTGGATTTTGCACTAAAACACTGGGTATAGCTCATGCAAGTCGACCTCCAGCCCCTAGGAGCTCACCAAGAGCCTCTGGGCTCTTATTCTTACCTCTAATGTTTGCGTTTTGGTATATAAATACCAAAAACTCCCTTTGCACAGTGAATATGGGATATTGAAAATACACAGTTTCTTCATTTTCCTGGGCTTTTCCATCAAAACTGCTCTTTAATGTCAATGCTATCTTGCAAATGAAGACCATGAGATCATTTTACAAGCCAAGGCACCCCTTCCTGTGGATCTACTTCTGCAAATTTCAAAACAAAACAAACAAAACAATCTTCATACTACTCTACGCAGAAGGGCTGGGAAGCTAGCTTTACCTCTGTCCAATGCACTAGCTGGAAACACATTATGGACCATGGCATATGCCTGTGGATTGCATTGCATAAGATCAAGCACCTCCTTAGATTCCATTCAAACATTTCATATGCCTCTATCTATAATTATTGCTGCACTGATTGATAGCTGAGGAATTCATTAAAAACTACCCCAAAACAGCGCGAGCCCTCCTTTTAATTGTTAGCAGACTTCAATACTATGTCTGGGATCTTTTAATTAGCGCAAGCTGCTAATTGTACTAGCTTGGGAGTTTCCTCACATAGCAAGACTTCCATTTGTCATATAACATGAGTTATTGTTTGCAAATGCTGTGCAAGGCCTGGTAGATGTTCTTATTTGCATGATTTCCTTTACTAAACCTGGCAGTGAACCATTGTGTATTGTTATTGCATTGTTTTAATGTTATAAAAACACAAACATTCACCATATAAATCAGCGCAGACTCTCAGCAATGGATAATACACTTTGTAATGTTTAAGATTTCCTTCAAACCTCCATGTTTGCGTAGACAGTTCATGTTGGATTGCAAAGTGATCCTTAAATTGAATGTGTTAAAATCTGCAAACACCACTAATACTTGCGCAGACTTCATGCCATGAAGATTATAGTTTTAATGTTTGAATAACTACAAAATACCCCCTCCTCCCATTCTTCTTTGGCAGGGAAGACCACTGAGAATGCAATGTAATCTTTAAATGACTGTTTATAAAATCTCCAATCTGCCTTTACCAAATGCTACGCAGGCTGTTGGCTTGGTATCTTACAATTCAAAACAAAACAGCAACTACTTCTTTATCCTATGCAGCCCCACCTTCCGTTGACATTTGCATTTGTTAAAATTTAAAGTTATGAAACTTCACCTCTTCCATTTATGCTTGTGCTGGCTTCTTTTCATAGTTCATTAATGCAAACATAATTTTTCTCTTACTAATGCCTTAACATGTGCCTTTTGCATTTAAAATCAACTTAAAACTTTACCATTAGTTGACTCCCCGTATATGCTTTGACTACTATGTAAGAATAACGGTCACTTGGCTTTTAAAAAGAAAGACATTCAAGTTGGGATGAGCACCAATCCATGTTAAATTGCACTTTGATTCATTATTGATCTCCAGATATATTGACGTTCTTTAATAGAAAATATCCCAAAAAGGGAGATCCGTGAATTGAACTAGATCCGAGATTGACAATTGTAATAAAATTTCCACAATTGAGGTTGCACATAGAGCCTCTTATCTGTAGCCATTACTTGTAACCCTGGTCACCTCAGGGGCTGCCTTTAAAAATTCACTGAAACCAGTAATCTGACTCTAGCATTCGGCAAAAAGACTCATTCATCCATAACAAGCATGCATGTGAAAGGGCTCCTTCAGATTCAGTCTCCGGCACAATATGCAACTGATGAAACTTTGCATTTCCAGAATATTATGCAAGTATGAAATGTTGAATCAACAGAAATCGCCTTAAGATCGACCATTGCAAAATGAATAAATCATATTCTGAAACTTCACCATTAGGTCACATAATACATTCATATGCAATGAGGATGTTCCCACAATCAGACCCTGAAAATATCTTTCAGATAGAAAGTTATCACTTATGCAAAATGGCCACTCTGAAACTTAACACTTTTCCGCACTGCAAACTGAATAAATTGCCTCCGAAACTGAATTTATAGGGTCATCAATAAGATCTTTCAAGAACTCTACCTCTGGATCCTGATTGAATGCCAGAAATGGAACATGAATCCCTGGTTGTCCTCTTCTGAAAACAAACCACTGAATTGACACCAATTTGCAAAAATAGCACCTTTACACTTTCTGAACCAAAAGATAATAAATATGCAGAAATCGGGTTCGGAATCGGCAAAGAAAAGTGATCTACCGGATTGGTCAAAGCTTGGGAATCTTCAAAGGAGTTCAATCCTAGGTCTATAATGCAAATCCATATTCAATTATGTCTGACCTCAAACGGGGTGCAAATGGGAAAAGGACAAAGTATGCCATTTAAATCTGAATTCTAGAATTTTAGTGAAACTTTTAATAAATTAGGAATGGAAAGGCTCTGGAAAAGTGGATAAATGGATTGGTAGGAGTCTATAAATCTTCAGGTAGGTACACTCCTATGTTTTCAATACAAGGAACAAGCCAATTATCCAAAATGTTCATCCGGGTATAGACTTTGAAAACCTCAAAGTGGGTCACTTAGCAATTCTACACTTGAATACACAGGAAATCAGAATTAATCACTATCAGAACGGTTCTTGAAAAATTGTCATCTGATTTCACAAAGATCTACAGACTGGAAAATATGGAGTGTGTGACCAATGGAACACAATACAAAATAAATTTTCTCAATTGGATGAATTGGTCAAAAGTTATAACATGTCAAACTGGGCTATTCAAATTTCTAGGCAGGACAAAAATGCAGACAGTTCATGAACAACCAACTTTGGGAAGTATGAAAACTTATCAAACAGATTCAGAATGACCTGAGGTCTAAAAAATAAGCTCTTTGATATGCATGGAACACATTCCCAAAGTGATGGCCTATGAAACTCAACAGGGTGTAAGATACTCAGAAGCAAAGTAGGCTCCGGACAGCAAATTGAAAATTAGCAACATGCAGAATTAGGTAACCCTCTCAAAATGACTACTCCCTAAACATGTCAGAATTGAGATTCAGAAGCTGGTACCCACTGCATATGTCAAATGGAAGGCATTAAAGCCTCTCCCCAATTTTTATCTCATGAAAATCATCCGAGCATCTTTTTCAATCACTCCAACTGAGCCTTCTTACACAAATTTTCAAAGCTACTCACTTTGCTCAACTGAAAAATTTAACATGGTCACTCCAAATTTGTTCCAAATTTAGGAGTACCAACACTAGCCATTATGGCCGACTACCCTTAGCATTTAATTATTTTTCACTTTTATTACAAAAGGGTCGACTTTAAATATTTACAAAATATGAGATTAGGTAGCCCAACTTTCAGAAGCCATAACTTTTGAACCGTAGCTCCGATTGGCTATTATAACCACTTTTAGAAAAGGAGAGATCGCGATCTACAGTGTCTAACTTGTGAAGTTCCAGTCAATCAAGGGTGCAACCTCGATCTAGAGCCTCTAAGGTCCTGAAAATTGAGCTCAAAAGGTTTTGCACCCTAAAATCTCAACAGTAAATCCTTAATAACTTCGCCAATACAGATGATTTGGCAATGAAATTCAACTAGAATTCTTATATGACTAAGATGAACCTTCACCTAGAAAATTAGAGCATTCTGAGTTCAAATGACCAACTTACTAAAAATAGTAAGTTTCCAAAAATAGTAGCTTTGTACAAAATAGCCCTTATTGAAAAGAAAAACACATATTTTTAGGTGATGCAAGATTGCTCTTACACCCAAGATGCTCCTGCATCAGACACCCGGGGTAATTTGAGAAGTGACCCTGTCATGTCTCAGGTGTGCAGAGGAAAACCAAGCTGGTCAACCTCCTCATTTGTCAACCATGATGAATTTTCTACAGGTCGTCCTCTCCATTTGACCAGATATTCTCCATATGTCCTATTCCTTGTGCTTCTGCCAACACGACTATCTAGTATATCTTCAATCTCCTTGGTAGCTGAAGTAGTAGCTAGAATATTCCACTGTGTTTTTATGACCTTGCCTTCAACACCCCCTTCATGGTACTCTATCAAATCTGCAATGTTAAATACTGGTGAAATATTCAACTCAGTAGGCAATTCTATCTCATAAGCATTTCCTGAATCATGCTTCTTCAGTATCTTACATGGCCCAAACTTCTTCATTTTCAAATTGTTATATGTACCAACTGGAAATCGCTCCTTCTACAAATGAATCATGACTTCATCCCCAACCTGAAATTCCTTATGTCTCCTTTTCTCATCTTCCTTACCCTTACACTATGCATTCATTTTGGTAATGTGCTTCCTCACTTCCTCATGGATGTTCTTCAAGTGTTCTACAAAATCCTTAGCTTCAGCACTACTTATTTCATCTTTATCTATCTTTCTCAATTTAGATGCATTTCTTGGACTAATTCCATATACAATCTGGAAAGGTGATTTACCAGTGCTCCTGTTGATAGAATTATTATATGCAAATTCTGCCTGTGGTAAAATCAAATCCCATCCTATTGTCTTACCTCCAACCAAACACCTCAGCAAATTCCCCAAACTCCTATTCACCACCTCTGTTTGTCCATCAGTCTATGGATGATGTGACGAACTGAACTTCAAATCTGTCTTCAACTTCTTCCACAACGTACGCCAGAAATATCCAATAAACTTAGTGTCTCGATCTGAAACTATGGTCTTTGGAAAACCATGTAGCCTCACCACTTCTTTGAAAAATAATTCTGCTACATGAATAGCATCATTAGTCTTCTTGCAGGGAATGAAATGTGCCATCTTTGAAAACCTATCAACCACCACAAAAATTGAATCATGTCCCCGCTAAGTCCTTGGTAAACCAAGAACAAAGTCCATACTCATATCCTCCCAAGGCTTCTCTGGTATAGGTAATGGTTGATACAATCCTGTATTCTGCTTTGTTCCTTTTGCCATTTGACATACTCTACAACTCTGTAAAAACTTCTTGACATCTTGCTACAACTGTGGCCAATAATAATTCTCGCTAACCAGAGCAAGGGTTTTATCTCGACCAAAATGTCCAGCCAATCCTCCGCTATGCTTCTCCTTGATGAGATTTTCCCTCATAGAACTTCGTGGAATGCACAATTCGCTTCCTCTGAATAACATTCCATCATGAAAGATGAAATCCAGCCACTTCGTCCTGTCTAGAGTAACAGGTTATGTACAAGCTTTCCAAGCTTCACCAAAATCAAGATCCTCTAGATACAAACTCTTGAGTTCCTTGAACCCAACCACCTCGATCTGCATCTCTGTTAGCAAAATTTGTCTTCTGCTAAGATCATCTGCAACTCTATTAGACTTTCCACTCCTGTGTTTCAAAATAAATGTGTAACTCTGTGAAAATTCAACCCATTTCAAATGTCTTTGGTTCAACTTTCCTTGACTATTCAAATATGGCAAAGCTTGATGGTCAGTATATAAAACAAACTCCTTAGGAAGCAGATAGTGTCTCCACTTGTTTAATGCCTGAATTATAGCATAAAATTTCTGATCATAAACATAATATTTTCTCTTGGCATCATTTAATTTCTCACTGAAATATGCAATAGGTTTACCTTCTTGGCTCAAAACAACTCCTATTCTAGTACCACTAGCATCAGAGTCTACTTGAAACACCTTATTAAAATTAGGAAGTGTTATAATAGGTTGTTCTATAACTTTTTGTTTTAACAGTTCAAAACTCTTCTCAGCCCCTTTAGTCCACGTAAACTCTTTCCTATCCCCTCTCATTGTTTCAGTCAAGGGACCACAAATACTGCAAAAACTTCTAATAAACTTCCTGTAAAAGCTAGCCAAACCATGAAATGATCTTACCTCAGTAGCACTCCTTGGAGTAGGCCATTCTAGGATAGCCTTCACTTTCTTTGGTTCTATTTTCAGTCCTTCTGCTGAAACTACAAATCGTAGATACACTAAGTCCTTCTTCACAAAACTGCACTTCTTCAAATTAATCAACAATTTTTCTTCCCTCTACTTCTCCAAAACGCTACAAATATGCATTAGATGCTCCTCCAATGTCTTACTAAAGATCATAATATCATCTAGGTACACAATGACAAACTTACCCAAAAATTCTTTCCATACCTCATTCATGAGCCGCATGAAAGTGCTTGGTGCATTGGTTAGCCCAAGGGGCATCACCATCCACTCAAAAAGTCCCTACTTTGTTGTGAAGGCAGTCTTCCATTCATCTCTGTCTCTGATCCGAATCTGGTGATATCCACTCTTCAAATTTATCTTTGAGAAGTACATAGCTCCACTCAAACAGGTCCTAATATCATCCATCCGCGGCAATGGAAATCTGTACTTGATTGTGATCTTGTTGATAGCCCTAGAATCTATGCACATCCTCCATTCTCCATTCTTCTTTGGTGCTAATACTGCTTGCACATCACATGGACTCAAGCTCTCATGAATCAAACCCTTCTGCAACAACTCTTGCACTTGTCTGTTCAATTCTTCACTTTCTGCTGGTGTCATTTTGTGTGCTGCCTTATTTGGAAAACTGGCTCCTGGGATCAAGTCCATATGATGACTGATCTTCCTTACTGGTGGTAATCCATCAGGCACATTATCGGATACAATATCCTGAAACTCATTCAACAGATCTGCAACTTCTATAGGCACATCTTCTACTTCCTCCTTACTAGCTTTTGGAATTAAAGCAAAACACATATGCTCATGCTTCATACCCTCTAGGAATTTTCTTCCATCAACAAAAGTTATTATTGCATTACTACATACCTTTTCTTCTATATTGTTCAGTGGTTTTAGCTTATGTCGCACTCCATCCTTTGTCAAGGAATATGTATTTGCATGGCCATCATGTACAGCATGCCTATCAAACTGCCATGGCCTTCCCAACAACATGTGACAAGCATCCATAGGTATGATATCACATAGTACCTCATCATAGTACCTTCCAATCTTAAACTTTAGTAAGCACTGTTCATTAACCATGACCTTGTGGTCATCCTACACCCAGGTGATCCAGTATGGATGTGAGTGTTTCTGCCTCTTGAGCTTCAACTTTGTGACCATCTCTTCTGACACCAGATTGTCAGTACTTCCGCTATCAATAATCACATCACAACACTTATTCTCACACTTGCACCTAGTGTGAAACAAGCACCTCCTTTGCTCAGGTTCATTTTCACCACTCAGCAGGACTCTTCTGTTAACTAGGACTTCTCCTCCTTTAGCATCTTCAGAATGAGATGATTTTGCATCTTCATCCACATGTGCAACTCTAGCCTGGCTGTCATTTCTCCTATCTGCCCTTCCTTGGCGTTGAGAAAATTCATATGCCCGATGACCTTCTTCTCCACAGTGAAAACATGTTCCACAGAAGCCTCGTCTTCCCGATCGTTGTCCTCATCCTCTTCCTCTTTGATCTCTATTATTTTGATTGAAATTATTTCCCCTCTGACCCTGACTACTACTGGCCTCATCCTTATTTTTCTGATCTTCATTTCATCCTCCATAAGATCGTCCACAAGATCTTCCACCGCTACCTCTTTCTCTTTGCTTGCTTTCAAAGTTCTTGTTGAACTTTTCCTCTACCTTTAGGGAAAATTGGTAGGCATCTTCAATACTGTTCATTCAGATCAGGTTCAAATCCTCTTGAATGCTCAGCCTCAACCAATTAAGGTAACAGGAAAATTTCTCCTTGTCAGCTTCCGCATGGCCTGTTCAGATGAGGATTTGATAGAACTCCTCCATATACTCTTGGACAGATTTTCCTGCTTTCTTCAAACCTTGCATTTTCTTCAGTAGATCGAGCTCATAATCAATTGGAATGAACTGTCGCTTCAATTTATCCACCATTCGATCCCATCTTGTGATTTTATCCTTTCCTCTTCTATTTCACTCCAACTGAATCTCCTGCCACCAGATCTTCGCATGACCCTTTAGTTGGGCCTTCACAAATTTGACCCTATCAAGATCCTCAATATCTTCATACTCAAAATATTCTTCTATTTCATTGATCCAGTCAATCAACTCTTCTGGGTTAAGATTTCTCAAAAATGTGGGAACCTCAAGCTTAGGTCTTTTCCCGATCTTGGAAATGGCCAAGAAGAGCCTTTGCTCCTCTTGGTTAAAAGTTTCACCTTCCTCATCAAAATCTCCTTCTATGTTGGCTTCATCCTCACTTTCCTCTCTTACGGCAAGATTCATGCCTCTGCAAATCTCTTCCTTCAATGCTTGCACTTTTCTTCGGAGGGCTCTAACCTCAAGTGGTACACCTCTGGCTCTTCCACCACGCTCCCTTCGTGGAGACATTTTCACGCTTATCATTGAAACCCTAACCACGGTCCTAGTGCAAACTGCCTCACAGTCAGTGATCTGTCTACACACTCAGGAACTTCTCGCTCTGATACCACTTGATGAAGGGGACTCCCCTTAATACCACAAGTACACAAGAGAAACAAAGAGAAACAATTGAAATTTGCAAGAATAGAAAATTGTCTTCTTACTGGCTCCACAAATGTGGAATTACAAACTTCAGAATTACAATATCAAAAGCCACATGGGCATCCCTTATAATAATCTGTAGGACAAAGCCTCAAATAACCACCCAGAATTGCCCTAGAAAACACCACGGGCCTTCCTTGAATAGGCAATTTTCCACCGCCTGAGAAGGTTCTAGAAATATAGCCATTAAGGCCGACTACCCTGAGCATTTAATTATTTTTCACTTTTATTACAAAAGGGTTGGCTTCCAATATTTACAAAACATGAGATTAGGTAGCCCAACTTCTGGAAGCCATAACTTTTGAACCGTAGCTCCGATTGGCTGTTATAACCACTTTTCAGAAATGGGAGATCGCGATCTACAGTGCCTATTTGTGAACCGCCTATTAGTCGGGGGTTTGACCTTGATCTGGAGCCTCTAAGGTCCTAAAAATTGAGCTCAAAGGTTTTGCACCCTAAATTCTCAATATTAAATCCTTAATAACTTTGCCAATACAGATGATTTGGCAATGAAATTCAACTGGCATTCTTATATGACTAAGATGAACCTTCACCTGGAAAATTAGAATATTCTGAGTTCAAACGACCAACTTACTAAAAATAGTAAGTTTCCAAATATAGCATCTATGTACAAAATAGCCCTTATTGAATAGAAAACCACATATTTTAGGGTGATGCAAGATTTCCCTTACACCTAGGATTCTCCTGCATCAGACACACAGGGTAATCTGAGAAGTGACCCTTTCACGTCTCAGGTGTGTAGAGGAAAACCAAGCTGGTCAACCTCCTCCTTTGTCAGCCATGATGAATCTTCTATAGGTCGTCCTCTCCATTTGACCAGATATTCTCCTAATGTCCTGTTCCTTGTGCTTCTACCAACACGACTGTCTAGTATATATTCAATCTCCTTGGTAGCTGAAGTAGTAGCTGGAATACTCCACTGTGTTTTTGTGACCTTGCCTTCAACACCCCCTTCATGGTACTCTATCAAATCTACAATATTAAATACTAGTGAAATATTCAACTCAATAGGCAATTCTACCTCATAAGCATTTCCTAAATCATGCTTCTTCAGTATCTTACATGGCCCAAACTTCTTCATTTTCAACTTGTTATATGTACCAACTGGAAATCGCTCCTTCCGCAACTGAACCATGACTTCAACCCCAACCTGAAATTCCTTATGTCTCCTTTTCTCATCTGACTTAGCCTTATACTATGAATTCTTTTTGGTAATGTGCTTCCTCACTTCCTCGTGGATGTTCTTCAAGTGTTCTGCAAAATTCTCAGCTTTAGAACTACTTATTTCTTCTTTATCTATCTTTCTCAATTCAGATGCATTTCTTGGACTACTTCCATATACAATCTGGAATGGTGATTTACCAGTGCTCCTGTTGACAAAATTATTGTATGCAAATTCTACCTGTCGTAAAATCAAATCCTATCATGTTGGTTTATCTCAAACCAAAAATCTCAGAAAATTCCCCAAACTCCTATTCACCACCTCTATCTGTCCATCAGTCTGTGGATGATGTGATAAACTGAACTTCAAATCTGTCTTCAACTTCTTCCACAATGTACACCAGAAATATCCAACAAACTTAGTGTCTCGATCTGAAACTATGGTCTTTGGAAAACCATGTAGCCTCACCACTTCTCTGAAAAACAATTTTCCTACATGAATAGCATCATTAGTCTTCTTGCAGGGAATGAAATGTGCTATCTTTGAAAACCTGTCAACCACCACAAAAATTGAATCATGTCCCCACTGAGTCCTTGGTAAACCAAGAACAAAGTCCATACTCATATCCTCCCAAGGCTTCTCTGGTATAGGTAATGGTTGATACAATCCTGTATTCTGCTTTGCTCCTTTTTCCATTTGACATACTCTACAACTCTGTACAAACTTCTTGACATGTTGCTACAATTGTGGCCAATAATAATTCTTTCTAACCAGAGCAAGGGTTTTATCTCGACCAAAATGTCCAGCCAATCCTCCACTATGCTTCTCCTTGATGAGATTTTCCCTCATAGAACTTCGTGGAATGCACAATTGGCTCCCTCTGAATAACATTCCATCCTGAATGATGAAATCTAGCCACTTCGTCCTGTCTAGAGTAACAAGTTCTGTACAATCTTTCCAAGCTTCACCAAACTCAGGATCCTCTGGATACAAACTCTTGAGTTCCTTGAGCCCAACTACCTCAATCTGCATCTCTGTTAGCAAAATTTGTCTTCTACTAAGAGCATCTGCAACGTTGTTAGACTTTCCACTCCTGTGTTTCAAAACAAATGTGTAACTCTACAAAAATTCAACCCATTTCAAATGTCTTTGATTCAACTTTCCTTGACTATTAAAATATGGCAAAGCTTGATGGTCAGTATATAAAACAAACTCCTTAAGAAGCAGATAGTGTCTCCACTTCTTCAATTCCTAAATTATAGCATAAAATTCCTGATTATAAACAAAATATTTTCTCTTGGCATCATTTAACTTCTCACTAAAATATGCAACAGGTTTACCTTATTTTCTCAAAATAGCTCCTATTCCAGTACCACTAGCATCGCAGTCTACTTGAAACACCTTATTAAAATTAGGAAGTGCTAAAATAGGTTGTTCTATAACTTTTTGTTTTAACAGTTCAAAACTCTTCTCAGCCCCTTTAGTCCACGTAAACTCTTTCCTATCTCCTCTCATTGTTTCAGTCAAGGGACCACAAATACTACTAAAACTTCTAATAAACTTCCTATAAAAGTTAGCCAAACCTTGAAATGATCTTACCTCAGTAGCACTCCTTGGAGTAGGCCATTCTAGGATAGCCTTCACTTTCTCTGGTTCCATTTTCAGTCATTCTGCTGAAACTACAAATCCCAGATACACTAAATCCTTCTTCACAAAAATGCACTTCTTCAAATTAATCAACAATTTTTCTTCCCTCAACTTCTCCAAAACCCTGCGAATATGCATTAGATGCTCCTCCAATGTCTTACTAAAGATTAGAATATCATCTAGGTAAACAATGACAAACTTACCCCAAAATTCTTTCAAGACCTCATTCATGAGCCGCATGAAAGTGTTTGGTGCAATTGTTAGCCCAAAGGGCATGACCAACCACTTAAAAAGTCCCTCCTTTGTTTTGAAGGCAGTCTTCCATTCATCTCCGTCTCTAATCTGAATCTGGTGATATCCACTCTTCAGATCTATCTTTGAGAAGTACACAGCTCCACTCAAATAGTCCATAAAATCATCCTTCCGCGGCAATGGACATCTGTACTTGATTGTGATCTTGTTCATAGCCCTAGAATCTGTGCACATCCTCCATACTCCATTCTTCTTTGGTGCTAATACTGATGGCACAACACATGGACTCAAGCTCTCACGAATCAAACCCTTCTGCAACAACTCTTGCACTTGTCTGTTCAATTCTTCACTTTCAATCAAGTCTATCTGATGACTAATCTTTCTTACTGGTGGTAATCCATCAGGCACATTATCGTATACAATATCCTAAAACTCATTCAACAGATCTGCAAATTCTATAGGTACATCTTCTACTTCCTCCTTACTATCTTTTGGAATTAAAGAAAAACACATATGCTCATGCTTCATACCCTCTAGGAATTTTCTTCCATCAACAAAAGTTATTCTTGCATTACTACATACTTTTTCTTCTATATTGTTTAGTGGTTTTAGCTTATGTCGCACTCCATCCTTTGTCAGGGAATATGTATTCGCACGGCCATCATGTACAACATGCCTATCAAACTGCCATGGCCTTCCCAGCAACATATGACAAGCATCCATAGGTATGATATCACATAGTACCTCATCATAGTACCTTCCAATCTTAAACTTTACTA
>MU226938.1:2583266-2600508 GCA_018584345.1 Thuja plicata
ATAGCATAGTAAACATGTCAAAAACATGTATCTATCCACACTGGTCTTCATGTCATCATATGGATAAGTACATACAGAAGTACTACTGTGTATTATATGTTGTCATCAATGACAAACATACAATCAATCAACTGTTCAAAATCAAATCTCCAACACAGAGCTTTCAGAAATATCTTTTTCTATGACACAATCATTTGTAAGGATACTTTGAATCACATAATCATCTTCTTAAAATTTTAGAAATTATTGTTTGTGTAACATCATTAGTTGAGCAATAGATTTTATCTCTTCTTCCTCATCTCGCAAATCTGGCCAAATAAGAGTACTCAAATATGGTTGTGGTTGGGCAGGAGGGTATAATGCTAATTTCTTGATTTTTTGGCCATTTGATATTGTCATGTTACCTGATCTACAACTGATATTAGCATCAGTTGTGGCTAACCAAGGTCATCCAAGGATAACTAGATAGACATCAAAATTGACCTTAGGTGATAGTATCAAGAAGTCAGTAGGATATTCCCACAAATCCAATGTGACTACTAAATATTCTATTATGCCATCTGGGGTGACACTTGAATTATCTACAAGTTGCAAGACTATTGGAGTGGTCCTTATTTTGTTGATACTCAACCTATGCAATGGTATCCTTAGTCATAAGATTTATAGCTTCTCCCAAATCTACTAGAGCATTCTTCACAGATTGGTCATTAATTATAATATCAACAACTGTGCTTCTAGCGTTAGAGTAATTTGGAATGACTATCATTCCCAACATAATATCTACAAGTTGACCAATAACATGTACTATTTGTGGATCCTTTTTCTTACGTCTACGATTTTTTAGGCAGGCTTCCT
Source organism: Thuja plicata (assembly GCA_018584345.1). NCBI lineage: Eukaryota > Viridiplantae > Streptophyta > Pinopsida > Cupressales > Cupressaceae > Thuja > Thuja plicata. The sequence goes on from MU226938.1 coordinate 2,584,122, forward strand.
TAATGAATTTCCTATAAAGAGGAATATCTTTAATAGCTTGAAACAATGTAATCAATATATGCATGTTTTTAATTGGTCAAGGATGGAAAATGGTGTTTCTTCTTGGGGTATAGGTTTGTTCGTACTAAGCATTTAAGGAAAAGGAGGATTAACTGAAGTGTTAACACTAGTTTGGCTTGAGATATTAGCTGGTGTGACACTGTTTTGCAATGTATTTTTTGGAAGTGGTGTTGATGATGTAGGAAGGTCTGGAACTTCCGTTATAATAGGAGGTTTTGGTTCAGGCAGGGTAGTACTAGATCTCAAGTGAATATCAGTTATTTCTAATGCATAGGTAAGGTACTGTTGAGCATTAGTAGCATACATTGGTTGTTGTTATTTCTTGTTGTTAGGATTGAGTTGTGGCTAAGAAGGCAATTATTTTGGCCTCAGAGTAGGACTTGTGGCTACAAGAGGTGGCATTATTGCAAGTTGAGACACCGGAGGTGGCAAAGGTTGATAACCAGGATTTTGATTAGGCCATTATTGAGGTCCTCTCCACTGGTTATAAGGTTTCTAATTCCCCTATGGTGGCTTCCATTATTTTTGAGGTTGTGGCCATTGGGTTTGATGTGGGTTAAGCCACTGGTTCTTCTGAGTATTAGGCCAAGCATTGTTCCAAGTAGGTTGGGAGTAGTGAGAAGGATTTTGAAAATTCTGGTTTTTCCATTGATTATTATAGGGATTAGAAAATTTCAAAGGGTCCTAAGGAATACCTTGTCTTGAGGCCCATGGCTAACATTGAGAAACAAAGAACATTTTCTTTTCCTCTCCTATTTTCATGTACTCAGTAGGAAGTTGTTGGTTCTTCAAATTTTCCACCAGTTTGCACCCATAATCTTTCTTTTGCTTGTGGCAGTGAGGGTAATATTTAGCTAGTTGTGCTTCCACATTTGTATGCTTCTTTTTAGCAGTCATTGTATCCAGGTGGTAGCAACATCATTGATAATATCTTGCTTGAAATCTGATATCAAGTTTGAGTTTTCTAGCTTAAAAATGCCTGAGCTATTCCCCTTAGCAAGTATAGACCAAAATCCTCTATCCTTCTTTATGATTGATCTTCAATAGTTGAGGTATATTTTATTTAGATCATCCCATTTAAGATTGAGATAAATCTCCTTCAGCAATAAAGTCTAGTGCTTCAAGGCAGTTACCATTTAATCCTCTCAAGAAGATGAGTTTCCATGAGTCATCCTCTAGGACATGTTATGGATTCTTCCAAAGTTTCATCTTCCTTCTGTGACATTCAAAAAATCTCATCTCCTCTTAAGTCACCCCCCTTACAATACTCTTTGTATTTTTGCAAAAACAGAGTCTTCATCTCATCCCAGCTAGTTTCTGCATCAGCTCCTAATCCCATAAACCATCTTAGAGATGACTCCTTCAATGTTGCTGGAAAAAATTTGAGTTTGTGACCATCAATGCTTTACTCAAATCTTCGACAAACAATGTCAAAATTAAAAAAAAATGTGTCAGGGTCTTCAATTATTAGGCTATATAACTTTGGGAGTGCGGTAGTGGGTATGTTTTGAGGTTATAATTATTTATAAGGCTAGGAATAGGAAATGGAAAGATAGGTTGTACCATTACTAGAGGTATCTGTAAATTAAGTTTCTCTTGAAAGGAATATTAGCCACTGGATTATGAATGAAAGGTGCACTTGGAGTGGAATTGTCAAGAAAACTAGCCAAAATTTCAGCAAAAGGTCAAAGGTCAACTGGATCAAAAGGCTCTGCTTCAGATGAAGATGCTGCAGGAAATTCAGGACTTGCGTCGACAAAAGGTAATTCAACTTCTTCAAATTCTTGGTTCAGATTAGCAGAATCTCTTGGAGGGAATCTGCCATGAACATCTCATCTTCTTTTTCTTTGATGCATGCAAGTAATTATGTAAACTTGTGAAGCAAGTTCAGGACTGCAAACTACTATCTAGAAAAAAGGGAACTATTTAAAAATGGAAAATGACTCAATAAGGTTCTCAACTTGACACCATCCCCAACAACAGTGGCAAAAATGAATAGCCCCACAATAGGTAATAATAATCATGCCAAAGCTTCTCTTAGGAATAGTGTATTCAAACTAAGGATTATTTTCCCTATCATGAAGTGCATTTGAATTATCAACCTAGGGACGTATACTTGAAATGGGACAACTCAATTTGTGCACTACATCTCTCAAGGAGTCATATCACTTAGGTTGCAGAAAGGAAAAATACATGAAAGAGACCTATGCTATTACTGTAGGAAAGTAAACACACACAACTACTTAATAAAATTAATGATGACAACTGTAAACTCAAATTTAACCTATTATATCAACCCAAAGCATTCACTATAATTATCCTTACAAGTGTTGTAGGAACATACATGAGTTTATAATGCTGCAGGAGGAAACAGTAAATTCTACTTGAAATGTTGTAAATTATGAAAGTAACTAAACCTAATATACTCTAATCCACCTTCCAAGTGGGCCCCCTTGGTTAGCTTCTACTAACTACTAACACAAAATATAACTCAAAATCACTCCATTATATTTCTAGAAAAAACTGATTACATCATGGTGAAATAATGCACGAAACTAAAAGAGTAACTTTGTTGTTCAAATGCAACAATAATATATCATCCAGCTTAAAAACTACAATCTAACAATCATCTCCTTTATATAGAGGATTGATATTTATTTAAATTAGAAAGATAAGTTTTGACTGATTCACACCATAAAGAATGGATAACCACATTGTAGACATCCTAAAATAGACAAACTTGCGACTTGACATTAAAAACACTAATTTTCATCTATTAATTAATGGTTTTTTAATCATTAATTAATCATCTATTTTCTTCTAAATTCATTTTCACCTATTAATTAATGGTTTTTAATCATTAATTAATCATCATTTTCTTCTAAATTCATTCCCCAAATCATCTAATCAAATTCTCAAAATTAATTAAATAATTAATTTTATTTAATTAATTAACCTTAATTGATTAATTTCTATTAATTAATTAACCTTAATTGATTAATTTCTATTAATTAATTAATTAAAGTCAATTTCCTAAAGTTTAAATTGAAATATTTAAACTTACTAATTAAATTAATTTAATTTCATTCCAATAATGTAATTCTAAATAAAAAAGAATTAAATTATCTCACATGTTGAAAAATTTAAATTTAAAAATGAATTAAATATTCATTATCTTCAAAGAGATAACTTTAATTAGATCACATGGATTACTCCACCCACCTCTTTAGTTCACATGGGTTTCTCCACCCACCTCTTCAGTTCAAAAAGGTAACTCAAAATTAGCTCTTCATTTAACCAAACTCTATCTCCTCTCTCTCAGTTGAAGAGGTGGAGTCTATAGATGGTTTCTCCAATTTTATTTGATCTCAACCGTTCATCTTCCTATCTCTGTGATTGATCTCAACCGTTCCTTCATTCTCAATTCATATATAAAAAACCCTTCATAACCATTTGAAGGATCCATGATTTCAAGCTCACATGCACCATTACTCTGTCACATTGGTTCAAGCATCAAGTCATCTTGCGATCACGCACACATTCAAAATCAAAATCTCGATGCTCCCAAGTCATAGACACTGCCCACACCAATACTGAGCATCACAAACATTGTTTCAGAAGGAGTAGAGAGAGACAATAGAAGCTTCAAGCAATTGGGTTTGCATTCATTTTTTTTCTCTTATTTTCTTGTACATTTTATTGATTCATAGTTTCATTATTAGTGGCTTGTTTCTTATTGATTTTCCCCATTGCAAATCGACGATACTAACCCCTCATTGATTCTAGAGTGTTACATATTTTGATACTGTGAAATTTTGGTGAACCCAACATGAATCATACAACCCAGATATCACTTGTAGATGATAGACAAAACCTTTTGGCCATGGTCATATGGTTGCAGATTTTTTTTTTCATTCTTTTCTCGATAAACATGTATTTTCGCAATAACTTTTATTTTACCGCAATTGATGAAAGATTGTCGCAATCGATTGGTTTATTTCCACAATCCTTGTAAGGGTTTTACATAATTGTTTTTGATTAAGGTAAAAATAGGTTTTGAAAGGACCCCAAAACCTTTTACAAAAGACTACTAAAGATCAGCATCATAAGCCCATACAAACATAGAAAGCCTACTATGAACAAAAAGAAGGACCCTGACAAACACCCAAAACCCAAAAAAGGAAAGAACTGCCAAAAAATGTATAGTTTCCAGCACAATTTCCAGCACAACATCCAACAAAGTTTCCAGAACAGATAAAAAGAAACTACATCATACTTTGGTAGGCTTCCTCCGCCTCCTTTTGCATTTCTTCCATTTTTGTCAATGGAATCCTTCAGCTCTTTCATCTCTTTTGGAATCTCTAGGAATTTTCTTTTAATGCAACTTTAGGTTCTTGTCCCTGGGCCTGAGCTCTCTGTCTTGTCATCAATGGTAATTATTGTATTTTCCAGTAGGCTTCTTTCCAGGTAAGCATATAACGCTTTCAGGTTCTGAACAGGAACTTGAAGCCCTATATTACTGTGTTTGAGAATGATACAAGTATCATGTGCCCATTGTGGCTAATTTGCTTTTTCATATCTTGCATATTTTCTTCCAGAAGAGTGTTGACTCTAGCAGTGATCTCCACATCGTTGTTGTTGTTTTTAACCTTAATCAGCATATCCTTCTCCATTTCTTCAAGCTTGGATTTGAAGGGCTCCATATCTTCCTGCATCTCATTCAGGTGTTGCTTCATAGTCTTCATTTCCTCGTTGAGCTAGTTCTCCATGCTTGCCCCATGGTCCTTTTTACTTTTAGGAATTCTTTCATCAATATCAAATCCTACCATTTCAAGGTCCATTCTTTGTTTCTTCTTATACCTATTTCCAGTCTTCAAGATCAGCTACATAATTTTTTTTTTGTTATTCACAATTCTATTTTCTTTCTCTATGTCACAATTGCACAATCTATACCACATTTGATATCACTTTATTGCAATCGTGCAGAGTGTGTCGCAATCAGCCAATCTGTGCCACAATCGATAGTGCTTTTCTGCAATCAGAAGTGCTTTACCGCAATTGACATTACTTTACCGCAATTGACAATTAGTTTTTGTAATTGATAGTTCTTTACCGCAATTGACATAAATATGCCATATCTGATCCAATTTCTCTATTTTTCTGTTTAGAATCTAACTTTTTCTTTGTGTCTGTGCAAGACTAGACCAATCACTAAGCACAGAGGAAACTAGGCCATTGTGAGTATCAATTGTTTCAAAGCCACTTCTCAATTGCATGTATTTTTATTGCAACATTTTGTGGTACTAACTTATCATTTTAGCTTGTGGCATGGATATAGATTTAACAAAAGCAGCTTAAAAATCATTCATTCATCGTTTTGGTGCTTAAAAAAGAACATTGTATTTCAAACATCACAACTCACATTTACATATTGGTGCTTTAAAATTGATGTGGAGGTTAATAATTGAACAAAGGAAGACAAAAATTTCCAATTTGGGGCATTAAAATTGAACAAGCAATCAAAAACCTACTTTTGGGCTTAAAACTAAACTCTTGTGCTTGTATGGTGGTTTAGCTTAGTTCACATTTCAACTTTGGGGTTTAATTGATTAAGCTTTTATCTTGATTTTTTGGTGCACTTTCACAATCTGTTAGATTAAACACCTTTATACTTTTTAGAAAGGCTTGTCCAGGGAATGCGCTTCTTCCTTGGAGAATGACCTTAAATCAGTAATCCTTCCGATCGGTATACAAACAAGACATGAAAAAAAGTTTCGTTTTATATCTAGCCAAGCTCGGGCAAGGTGTGTTGATGATAGTCTGGATTAGGTGAATATCCCTAAGGAGCCAACATGGTCAAATAGGCTCTTAATTGAGTCACACACGTAAAAACTGATTGGAAAGACACCATGAACCCTTACTATAGCCTTGTTAAAATAGAATCCAACCCGATTCACCTCTGAACAGATACCTTATTATAGTGCAAGGGGTTGCAGAATTTCCCCCCAAGATTCCCAACATATGTGTTCCAAGGTATTTGTGTAGTGAAAGATATCTTCACTATCACAGAAACAATACCTGGAAATGGAAAAAACATGGGCGCCTACATTGTGGACCTTCGTGTCCTAGTAATGTGACACTTGTTGTGTGAGATAGCAGAAATTCAAGCATTGGGCCTATAATATTGTATTTGACAGCCAAAATTTTCCTTAGATTAATCTATTTGTCCTTGTGTCAAAACCCGTGCTAGATTACAAAACACAGTGTACATTGTGCTTGTTCTTTGATCAGTTTCCAAAACATAAAACAAACATCAAAATTGTCAAAACGAGTCAAATGTGTTAGAGTATAGGGTTGTCAACATCAAACTATTCTGCAAATCAGAAGCCTTGTTCCAAAAAAATAAAACTGTCAAATAGTGAGGCCTATTTTTGAGTCTTTTTGAGATTGTTTCCCATTTGCTGCAATTTCCCGCATTTTTCCACAATTGATGGAATTTTTCCACAATAGTCAACTTTATTTCTGCACTTGACCTGTTTATTACCGCAATCTGTGATAGATTGCCACAATCGACTAGTCACTTTACCGCAATCGGTGGAGTTTTGTCGTAATTGACTAGAGACTTTTTAAACACCTATTTTGACCTTAAAACCTTGAAAATACTCTTCATTCTATGTCAAAGACCAGTGTCTATCCCAGAAAAATGGGAAGGAAATTGTGTGAATCTCTAAACATTAAAGATCATCCATTGTTTGAAAGCATGATTATCGTCCAAGCATTGTTCATTCAAAAGTTCAGACTCAAAATATCTTGATCCCATTATCTCAAAATCATCATTATCTCTATCAATGACTTTGTCCCAGGAAAAGGTCGAAAATCTTATTCTTACATCATCAAATCTTTGAGATCAAGATAAATCAACATCTATCCTTAGAATTACCCTTGTCCAAACATAACTTGGACTCTCCTATAAAGGTTAACCTTTTCTGTTTGCTTTATATCACTTGTTTTAGTTACAAAATCTGGACCATACTATGTCTCAAACACCTTATGGGGGGCCTTACACAAGGTCAAAGGCTAAGATTCAACCTGATGAGTCTTATATCAACAAATTCCCCGCTTGGAATACAAAGCGAGAGGACAATCCTTTCAGAAATACCATTCCTACTCTATTTATTGAGAATCCCTGTGGGTCAGCTTTGTTCTAAAATTTCATAGAAGAGGAGCTCAAAGATATAGAGCAAGACGACTATTCCACACAAGTGGTTGATGTTGTTGTAGAGAGGAACCTTGATTGTTTCTTAGCCATGTTGATAAAGAAGGGAGTCAAACTCCCTATTGAATTCAATGTGTCAACCATATGGCCTGAAAACCCTCTCGCAGGTCAAAACACTACTTGACCCTCTGAGGCAGAACCTATGGTATCTCAAATCTTCCCATCCTTGACAACAATGACATTAGCATAGACTGTGCCCAATCAAACCAGCTCCAGGAACTAAGAAGTAACGTATTCCATTAAAAGCCTAACAGGCTCCAAACTAAGTGCACCCATGGTCACTAGTATACCTCAACCCTTGACCTCATGGCCCATCCAATCAAGCTCTCATGTTATTCCATCAATCCCACCAATTAGAAACAACCCTTTTGCAAAAATGTCGCTACTACAGTCAGTCCCTACTAGCCTTGGGGCCAATACATCATTCCCAGAGGGATCCGTCTCTGCAGGTCCAACTTTCAGTCAATGCCCATCCAAGGTTAGGCCTTTGCTCATTCAAGGACCCCAATAACCCCAACAATAGCCTCAACCCCAGCAGCAGCAATCCCATCTTCAGCAACAACAACAACCCCAACAACACCAATCTCAACCCCAACAACATACACAACATAATCAATCTTGGGCCAATCACATGCCCCCATATCAGAATCATGTGTTGGGAAATCAATATCAAGCCCCAATGACAAGGTCCTATGTTCCTACTCAAGAGACACAGAGGTGCAAACTCATACCTACTGCTATATATGTGAAAATGGGTACTTGTTCCTGCAGACACAAAAACACACACTTCAATAGATCATTGCATGGTTAGCGGGTTAGAAAACATGAAATCAAAATGCAGTAAACTACACTAACCTAAATCAATATATTTCCTTCTAGTAGGAAGGAGTATGGTTTTTCTCTTAGGTCATCGCAAACTCAGTGACTACACCAATATCCTAAATGAAGGATTTAAAGCAATATGATTGATCTAAAATGATATGCAGATGCGGTTTGTGGTTAATCCAGTCTAATTAGATTTGTTTTAGAAGCACCAAATTGAAATGTGAAAGATTAATTTTAAAGCACCAGATTAATTTTAAAGCACCAAATTCAAATATGCTCTAAAATTAAGATTTGCATGCTTAAAAAAATTAAACTAACAATTAAATCTAAACAAGTTGAAAGCTAAAATGCAAGAAAGCTAGAATATGCTTGAGAGTAAAATGTAGTATAATAACAATATTGCAAAAGTTAGGATCCATGTGAAGGAAATGATTTTATCTTTTATAGAAATCTCTCTCGAATCGACGGTCGAGATCGAAAGAAAAGAGTGGCTTAGATTAGATTGAAGAAGCACAATCCATGTGCAAGCAATGTGATTGGTCAAAAGATTCAGTTGACTGAACTGACTGATCAATTATTTTGGAAACTTCCAAAATCAATTTTCAGTTAACTAAAATATTTGCAAAATGATAAATAGTGGAGAATCAGTTAACTGAGTGGAACTAGATTATTTCCATTTTGATAATCAGTTAACTAGATTTGATGATGTCATATGCATTTTTAATAATTTAAATAATTTTGAATGCATATTTGTTTTTATTAATTAATTTAATTCCTTTTTTTTATTTAATTGACAATTTAGAAATTTTATTTAATTAATATATCAGAATATTAATTAAATAATTAGTATAAATTTTATTTGCTAATGTAATATGATTTTAGGGATTAATTAATTAATCATGTAAGATGATTGATTAGGACCTAGGGTTCAGGTCAAATTAGCTTGAATTTGATGAATTGTCTATTTGATTTAGGACTTAGGGTTTATCAAGATTAGGGTTTCTTGATTAATTATTGAGATTGGGGGACTAGGGTTTAGATGACCATTTTTATGTGATTATATTTTCCCCTCTTTGAATTGATGTGCGATCAGCACATTGATTCAAAGACCTGTTAGCTAGAAGACCTAGAATAGTTTGATTTGAAGCATTGAAACCATTATTTTGAAGAAGAAGAAGACTGACTTCGAGCTTGATTGAGCGAAGATCGATCAAAAGATATAAATAGAATACTCAGTTTGATCTAAAGTGATGAAATTGGACATCTATTAGGAACTCTTAAACCTTTTGATTGGTTTGAATGAATAACTAGTTTGATTCAAAGTGGTGAAATTGATTACCCTTAAGAGATTTGATTAGCAAAAAAATTGACTTGATTTGAAACGATGAAGTCAATTTGATCAATGTATTTGGTTGCGATAATGAATAGCCCATATAAGACCGATCTTGTCTGGTTTCAAGTGTATTCACCATTGTATAAGAGCATTGATTAGGTTGCCTTTGGTTTAAGATGATCTAAACATGATTTGATGTGATGAAGCTGAGATGCCTCAAGTGATGGGTTTTTGATTGAGGATGTGATCATTGAAATGTTGATGCCTTAATCCTTCCCCCTTGGGAGTAAAATCAAAATATGGCTAGGTTCCCCAGTGATGAGAAGTAGTTTGATTGATAACATGATTCAAGAAGAAGCTGATCTAATTAGAAATAGGTCCCACGTGGTTAGGAAAAAATCTATACTTGATGAGAGTTCTTGTTGACCATGATTGACCAAAAGTATGATATATGGATTGATTAGAAGAAAAGCGGGAGCGATTTCTATTGGTTGTGCAAGCGGTTAATTTCAGATTTCAATTTTGATCCTGAAAATGGAATCAGGATAGTCAAATTAGCGAGGGGTGTCATGTTCATGTTAGTCAACTGACCTCTTGATGATGAGGAGATTGATCGATTTGAGTCTCTAATCCTTCACATTAGAGAGAGATATCAATATTATGCAGATTTCAACACCAAGAAAATGCAGATGTAGATGCAAGACTAACGTGAATGCAACCTAAGGGGTAGTCACTAAACCTTTAGCATTGAAAATTTTCATCATCAAGCTTTTTTGAAACATCAGAGTCGATACAATCCTTACTTGTGCCACTACGACCATAAGAATATGAATATGACTTTCATTGGATAAGATATGAGAAACTAACATAAGCATCAGGGCACAAAAGTCGAGATGACCTGAATGTTTTTTCTAGTTGATGTTGCAAGAGTACACCAATATCAAGGCATTCAAAGCCAAGATAACCATGAGTGCGATTGTGCATAAACAAATAGAGAAATAACAGTCAAGGAGATGGTTCTGACCTCACCTTGGCATACAAATCAATAGGATCAAGGGATGTGAGGATTTTTTGCATTAATACAGGAGCTCTTATCACATACACCCATTTTATTTGACATTTCTGGATCATCGGGACCACACAAACAAGTAGTAGACAAAGAAAATATTAACAAAAAATCAATGAGAACAGACAACATACAAAGAGAAGTTCAACATACTTTAGCCAATTTCAAAGTTTTTGGATGTGTAAATGTATGAGGCATTGAGAAACACCATTGTGCTTGTGAGTGTGATGTGTTTGATTGCTATTGATCTTTTGTTTACGTCTGTGGTATCCAATGTGTGTTAGGAAACACAGATGTGTCCAAAGACAGTGTTAAGAAACACTTTTGATTAGGGTGTTGAGAAACACCTGTTTGCTTCAATAGTGAGTTGTCCTTCAAAAATGAAAAGATTAATGACTCTGGTGTAATCCAAAGATGTGATCAAATTTAGGTATCCATGCCCCATGCTAACAATCGGTGACTAACTTGACTCATGTTGCAAGGAAAAAGTTGATTTGATTGCCCCTAGGTTATGACTCTGGATCAGTTTCAAACCAGGAGGGTTCTCAGAAGAACTAGAGTATCACAAAAGTGACTAAAATATATGTACAAACTGAAGCAAAGGATTGCCAAGATTGAATTGATAGATGGAGAGCTGAGTACAAGAGGTGCATGTTTACCCATTTTTCACCTACTTAGAAGAGATTCTATTTAGAATAAATTAACTTTATTTGAAGTGATGAAGCCAATTTGATCAATGTGCCTAGTTTTAGAAATGAATGACTCGTCTAAGACCGATCTATTTGGTTTCAAGTGTATCCATCACTGTATAAGACAATTGATTGGATTGCTTTTGATTTATGATAATCTCAACTTGATGTGATGCGATGAAGTTGAGATGCCCCAAGCGATGGGGTCTTTCTTTATGATGTGATCATTTAAAACTTGGTAAGGATGCTTGTGTCACCATCCTTTTTTCAATTTTTTTTGTATTTTTCCATTTTTTTTATTGATGCATCAAGGCGCCTGTTTCTAGGTTTTTACCTAGATGATCATTTTTTTAGTACTTTTTTCAATTTTTTTTAGATTTTTTAGAGATTACTCATTCTCAAGCAAGATCACATTGGTTTTCCCCCAATGTCTAGCAAGGTGTAGGACATGATAGATGGATTAGAAATTTGATGGATGAGGTGAATAGACAATTATGGATGAAGAGGGTGAATGCAAACCTCAAGGATAGACTCCTCAAGATTACCCAAAATAGGGAAAAAATATAGCAATGTAGGCTCATGGAGCGGTGCTAGATAACATATAGGATAATGACCTAATTTCATGGAAAACATGTACTCCAAAAGAATGGACATGTCAAGAGGTTTTCTAAGAACTTGTTTTTAAATTTTGATCAAGACCAAGGGGTCAGTTAGATAGGATAGTGATGGGATAGCATGATCAAGATAAAGGGGTGATGGAGGTATAAGTGAATGTTTTGGGATTATGGAAGGAATAAGCAGAGATAGGACATATAGGATTAGGATAAGAAAGATCTTGATAGGGTGCCATGGATGAGAGAAAGTGAATAAGTCAATGGAAAGGATAATGCATGTCAGTATAGATGTGTGCTCATGGATAGACTCAACCTTGTCAAGATCATCAGAAGGATATGGTTGCTCATGGGATTGCTAGATGCAAGATATGATGGATAAGATGACATGGAAGGAACTTGCCCCCAAGTGAAGAATGGAAGTAGGAGGAATTATGCATGATGCTTTTTTGCTAGGTTTTGATCATGGTACTTATCCTAGGCATCACAAGAAGTGATTTTCACCATAGGACAGATTAATTTATCTTTACTTTTGCTACCGAGGCGCCTGTTTACTAGGTTTTCACCAAGGCACTTTTTATTTATTTCTTTAAATGGAGGGAATAACTTCTTTCCTTTATATATTTCTCCTTTTAAGGATAAGCCATGATGGGCCAAGGTCACTGAAAGTCTACTCAAAGATGTTGATAGGGTGATGGTAGAGAATAATGATATGGAGGATAAGGAAGATGGTATCTAAGGATTTATGTGATGGATTGGATAAGAGGAATGGAAGGATATGGGATGGATGGGTAGTAGGTAGGTGCAAGATATTGGATAGGGCATTGAAAGTTTTGTGTAGAGCTAGATGGAAATGGTGATAAGATCAACATTGACACACCCCTTGAAGGGTAGTGGATGAATGGAGGAAAAGTGTATGTAATATCTTGAGGCTTTGATGTATGAGTGCATATGGATCTTGGTACACGAGGACCCAAGATGGATGGGGAAGGGGTTGAAGTATTTGAGGTAATAAATTTTGGGACATGAGGACCCAAAATAGAGTTAGAAGATGGGAGATTTTTAGATGGAAATGAAGTGGAAGACTTTGGAAGCTTGGATGCCAACTCTAACTTTTCCTTTTTTTCCAAGTCTTTTAAGAGAGACTTGGGAATCCACATAACTTTTGATTTTATTGTTGTGTCCAAGTCCTTTAAAAGAGACTTGGGAATCTGCATAGCTTTGTATTTTCCTTTGCTTTTGGATGATCTAGAACACAATTATTCCATGATGGATTTAGGAATCCATATTTTCTTTGATATTATTCTTTTCTTAGATTTAGAACGCAATTCTTCCATGATGGATTTAGGAACCCATATTTTCTTTGATATTATTCTTTGCTTAGATTTAGAACACAATTCTTCCATGATGGATTTAGGAACCCATATTTTATTTGATATTATTCTTTTCTCAGTGGACCCTTGTGGTCTCTTGAATATTTCCTTTTTATTTTTAATCACATGTTGATTAGATGGGACATAGTGATCTTCATATGTAAGTGGATTCTTGTATTTTTGATTTATTCATTGCACATCCAAATTATTTCCAAAAGACTTGGGGAGTATGGATGAATAGGGCCCATATGGATGGTTGATATGGACGGGTTGATAGGGAGAGTTCAAGGATGTGTGTCTTTGTTGATCTTGATAGGGGATAGGGTAAGTGGATGACACGCTAGTAGTGATAGGCATGGTGGATGGAGGGATATAAGGACCCAATATAGATGGAAGGTTTGAAGGTTTTAGCCTTGGAATATAAGGACCAAGGATGGATTTGGAGGATAGTGAAGAATTATGCTTACATTTTTTTGGAGGGATATAAGGTGTGGATGGGATATCAACATATTTAGATTGAGCTGCATTACCAAGGATATCATCATTAAGAATTATCTTTATATTAATAGGTACATGAGGATCTTTGATAGGCGTAATTGAAGATTGAGGGGATTTATTGTTATGAAAGGGATTTAGAGGAATGATAGTTTTTGGATATGGAACAATATGACAAGGGGATGATGGGATGCTCTGATCTTGACAAAGATCATTAGATGGTTTAGAAAGGGTATTTTTCTCTTGATTTTCAATAGGTTCATTAGAGATGATGGAATGTATATCTTGATCTTTCTTGGGAGATGGAGGGATATATTCTTAGAAGACATGGAAGGGGATGAGAGGATCATCATGAGATGCTTGAGCTATGTGACTTTGGTCAACCATTGGATAAGGATGGATGGTATGTTGATCTTGATCATTACTAACATTTGTTTCTTCACACTTTGGATTGCCCTCTTGACATGGAGCCACTTCTAAGAATGAGGTAGGAGTTTTGATCTGTGTAGGGGATTCTTGACTGTTGGAAATACAATAATGGGAAATAAAGATACTGAGAGCGGGGGGGGTGAATCAGATCTTCAAAATCAAACACTTAAAACAAACTAATCCACATTCATACATATATGAATATAATGAAATCTCAGATAGCATCCACACAATGAAATAAATAACACATAACACAATAACTTGGTAACCCAAAAAGGTAAAACTATGGTGGGGATGACACCCACAAAATTCTCCACTACTGCAGTAATAAAATGTACCTGTTAAGGTTACAAATGTTGATTACAAAATGTAATCTACCCTGTTAAAGGTCTTCCTGGTCAAGAGCTTAAGATCATTACAATCTACTCTATTAAAGGATTTCAACTTACAATAAAGTAAGCACTCTGTTAGGAGATGAAGAAAGGTCTGCTAGAACCACTCTGTTAAGAGATTTTCACCTGATACAATTATTAGACTGTCTCAAGTATTGATCCTTCATTATCCACTCTGATGTTGATGATGGATCTCCTCTTTTCAGTACCTTCTATGATCTCATAATCTAATATAACTTTACTCTATTGTTCACTGTGTTCTCACTCTACTTGATCTCTGCTTCTAAAAAAAATAACCCTCTGTGCATTTCACTTCAAAATGTAGTTACTAGAAAATTGCTCTGCTATCTCTTCACACACAAAAATAGGGTTTAGAAGCAATCTAATATACCTGTTCAGATCTGATAGCGAGATCTAGATCAACGATCAAGATCTAATACCCATATCTTGATGGTATTACAATTAATGTTCATGCATAGGATAAAACAATTAAATGAATAAACAACTCTATATAAGAATATTAAATGCATACATAAGTCGGCCCAAAAAGCTTATACAAGTTGGTCAGATCATTTATCCTTGAATTTTGTATCATTTCAGACATGTATACTAAAACTGTTCTGCTCGACACTTGACTTCTCTGTCGCTCGGCATTTAACATCTCTGTATCCTTCTCGGCTTGGAAAAGTAACTCAGCTCGGCAATGTAACTAGACAAACTAAAAAAATTCTCGGCAATGTTGCTCGGCCTTGCATAGTTTTAGCTCGGCCACAGTGATAGCCAACTAAAACTGCCTAATTGAAATGACTAAGTGTTGGTCACTAATCATCAATAGAACTTAGAGATTAACAATATCCCCCTTTGATATTAGTGGCAAAAACACTTATCATTACTTCCATTCATTTTATCAAAATATTGCCTAAGTATACAAAGTACTCCCCCTAGGAATATACTCAGAAATAATATACAAGTTTACATGCCTCCAAAAAAATTTATATACAAGTGTACCTATACTGTACTGATGTATCATACTGTACCCTTTCATACTTCCTTACCATCTTCCCCCTTGTTTTTTTCACTGATTGCTGGTGGGGTTAAGTTGTACTTATCCAAAAATTGTTTATGAAGCTGCAGGGTGGATTCAAATGTGGTATCCTAGCTTTCCTTTGCAATCTTCATAACTTCCAATTTGATTTCTAACTTGGTAGCTAGACTCACTAAACTTTCCGCAGTCGATAGATTTGCACTACTCTGTGATAACTCCTTTTCTTTTAAAAGTTCCTTCAGTATTACCTCCAAGTGAGGCAACATGCTTGTCTGAATAGTTATCAATTTGGCCCTTATTCAACCATCTTCAACCATAAGCTTGGCTATCCTCCTTTGTGCATTTATCAACTTATTAAAATGTAAAGAACTAGAGGTAGTATCTGTTGGTGCCCAAAAATGCTGAATTGAATTTCCTTTAGACTTGTCAATCCAATGATGGGAAATCCAATTATTTTTGGCCAACTAATGGGAATGATCGATTATGATCCTCTTCCCCTACACTTCTGGCTCTGCAAGACCAAGGCGGGTGAACCTTCACCTAAATAGGCTTTTTATAGCAGATAACTTGTGTACATAATTCAACCGATCTCTCAAGATGGAAAGTAGGCTTGAATAAATTAAATTGTAAGCAATATATCATAAACTGTAAATTGAAATACTTTATGTAATTGAAAGAATGTTTAGTAAATGTGTATGTAATGAACAGATAGATAAGATATCACAAAACTATAAGCAATGAACTGAATAACTATAATCCAAATAATGATTAGACCAGTGCCTTATTCTACCAT
>MU226938.1:2604842-2656456 GCA_018584345.1 Thuja plicata
ATTCCAGCATCTCTGAAACCTTCGCTTGTAGAATTTTGATTGTTTCTCTCATAGAGCTTCCTTCCATAATCCCTCAAATTTTAATTGAAAAGAAATATGTTTTTGTATCCCATTTAATGTACTTCATTATATTATTAATTATTGGGCATAGATTTTAGGATTCCATTTTTTAGAGTTTTATCACTTTATAGGACTCTAAATTTTGCCAAAAATTGAGAGCTCCAACAGTATCTTTACCTAAAGTAGTACCAGTTGATCTCAAATCTAACTGTAGCTTCTCAACAAGCTGTAGATTATCCTTTGTGAAAAATTCAACATCACATAAATTTCTGTACAAAGAATAAACATTGGCTGTAACTTTCTCTAAAGTTTCTACAAGAATAGAAATTTCAACCTATTTAGTTGCTATCTCTTCTGAGATTTTTTCTAGAACTTTGCTCTCAAATCTTCTCCTGGACCATTGTAGAAGCTTCTCATTGCTATCTATGTCCTCATCTATTACTTTCTATACAATGTTGACTAGCTGATCAATGATTGGAGCTTGGGGCGTTTCATCCTCTAAGTCAAAAGCCTTTGTAAATATGTCTTTGATGTCATGCAACACCTACTTTTTCTTTTGTTCTATCTTCATCTCTTCCTGTCTCTTCTTCCTCTTAAGTAATTCTTGAAGAGTCCCTATTTGTTCAAAAGATAACTCATTGGGATCCCATTGTGGAATCACAATGACTTCATTTAATGTGACATCTAAAATCTGAGACTTCTTCTTCTTCAATTCTAGAGAACTTATATTGGGCAGCATAATATCTTTCCCTTTGACAGTGTCAACAACCAATGCCTCTTTTAATTCTATCAATATTGTCTGGGGGTTCGGCATACTCCCAGTTTTAGAACAAGTGGGAGTGGATGATGCAGAGTGTGGTAGATCAACCAACACTTGCACTGCCTCTTCTTCTTTAGGCTTATCAATAGTATATGTTATCATTACTCCACTATCTAAAATTATTTTCACAACCTCGAAAATAGGTGGATTCAGTGAAGTTACCTCTTGTTCATTTGTTTGCTGATTATCTTCACTTTTCTAATCATTGACAAATTCAATTATTTCATTAGATGTTGTGGTCTTCCCTTCTTCAGTATCAGTTGCCTTAATAGGTGAATCAATGTCTTTACCACTCGACATCTCTTGTTCCTCGGCATTCAAATTGCTTGGATCATCAACTATATAATCCATAGGACTGTCTACAGTCAGATCAATAGATTTTTTTGCATCTAATGCATCTTTGGTTTTGTCCTGTTCTATGGCAATTTGATCTTTTGTTACCTGTGGTTCAGGGGTAGTCTTCACTTCAACTTCTTTTGTCTTTTTCTTGGACGTCCCTTCACCAGATTCCTTATCTTTTGGAATGATCAGTCCAAAGATCTCTTTCCAAATCCTTGTGCTTTGTTGTACTAGACCTTCTATATCATTCTTCAGAATAGCATAGCCTCTGAGTTTAGGAACAAACCTACTCTTGTATCAATAAATTTGACTCTTTTCTTTAAGGTGAGCTGAGGTATTACCTGGGCTAGAGTTCCTTCCCTGATCTATCTTTCTGTGGCAAGTGCAAATTCCCATTTGCTTGACAGAAAATCATAAAGTTCATCTGGCACATGATTTCCTATCTCTGTAGGAGTTAATTTTAAAGTACTCATCATGTCCAAGAGTGCTTCCTGTACTTTGTGCCTATCTATTATTTTCAACTTTTCATACTTAATGAACTTAAATGTTGCTAACCTTGCTGAATTCCTCAAAGTATCACATACCTCATCAATAATTTCTTGTTTCTTGAATTGAGCTTTAGGTATGTTGTTGGGTTCATCAGTTTTTCTCTTCTCCTCATCACTATCTGTCCCCAAATTTAATCTCCTTCTTCATCTCTTTGCTGGTTTACTCGGCTCAGCCTTAGGAGCAACCTTTGCTTCCTTTCCAAAACTACTTTCTATAGCTTTCCTTTTACCATACACTTTTGTTTTCACTTCTATTGGGGAAGTTACAGTAGATGCTCTTTTCCTTGGACGATTAGCTATAGGAGGTGTAACCATAGGTTTTTCTCTGCTCGGCTTGGTTACTATAACAATTGATGGTTTCTTGCCCTTATCTTTCTTAGTGACCTCTTCTGATGCACTAACTTCCTCCTCTATAGAAATATCCTCACCTTGTCTAGTGGTCAGGCCTAAAGGTGCATCCTTAGGTTCTTCATCACTACCTAAGCCAACCATTTTCTTCAAGTTTTTCACAATATTCTTTCTTTTCCTCTCCATAGTTCCTTCATTCAAACTTCTAGAAATTTTAGCCTTAGCTTCATCAAAATTTCCAAATCTCTTTGTTGTAGTATTAATTTCCTTAACTAGGAGTGCAGTGATGGCATCTAATGCTTCATCAATATTGATTTCATATGGAAATGGTTCTAATCATGTTAGCCTAGGAGTCACTACCTTGATATAAGTATTATCTGTATCAACTAGAAAACAAATTTCTTCATAGTGCTTCTCCACTAGTGACTTAGGAAGCCTAGGCCTTAATCTCATTCTCTTCTTAAATTCTACAAAATAGCTCCCCATAATGGTATTGAAATTACTCCCTAGTTTCTCAATACATTCACTAATCTGAACTGTTATGGGCCTATCCTTTTTCCAAACACTATTTCCCAGTGTAGGAAATGTATCTTGAATATAGAAAAATATACAGACTAGTAAAGAACCAAAATTACATGATGAGCTCTTAGCCTTTCTGATTCATGCTAGGTTCTCGGCTAATTGTGTCTATTGTAGCTTCAAAAGATCATATGTGTGACTCTTCTTCACAATTTTCCATGCCTGATCAACGATTGTACAAGGAACACTATCCAATCTGCTAGACTAATAGAACTTATGTGCTATTACTCTTACTCCAAAATGGAGTTCTAGGTAAGTAATTATAGAGATATTCATACCTCTATTATTCCATACTTCTCCAGTGTTCAATGTAATTTCTTGTTTGTTGTTATCCCTCATGGTCTGTTTCCCGTTCACTACAGGATATCCAGTCACTCGATGAATCACGCTTTTAGTGATCTTGATTGGTCCATTATCTAGCCACATACACATGTCATGAACTCAGCTAAGGATAACCTTAATCCATTCATCTTTGAAACATTGGGGAAAATCTGGGGCACGAGTTAACCCTTTTTAAGCTAAATGTTTGAATTCTTCCTTCAGAACTCCATTATCACACAATTTGTTGTAGGATTTCCTCAATTCACTATCATCTACTTCTCCAATCTTAACCATATAACATGATCATACATCATGAATCATAAGTACCTTGGGTGGAATGGATGAGAGGGCTCCTGTTAAATCACTTTGAATTGTACTTTTAGGAACGGCTCAAAAGTTGAGAGGTTCACATTCATCACTCTGTATTAACTAAATTTGTTCTTGTTCTACCTCCATACTCTTAGCTGGTGCGGAAGAACTTGCAGCCATAATTTTGAAATTAGGGTTCAAGAGATGTAAAATAGTTTACCTCAGCAAGTAGCTCTTCACACTATTCACCTTAGAACTACTGATGGCACACTGGTGAAATATTCATAGCTAACTTTGTTAAGATCAATTCTATAAATTACTTCAATCGCTCTGTAAATAGTAAAAATCACAAGGTAAAAATGAAATGTCAACTGTTCATCCTTTATAAGCTTCAAAAGGTCAAGGTAGGTGAGCATTGAATGTTCTACCCATTGAGTTAGTGCAAGCCAGCTGTCCTCAGCTTTAACACAACTTGCATCTCACTCGGCTCACTAAACTCGGCCTTCACAAAATTTACTCAGCCAACAAAACTTGGCACTCACTAAAAAACTCGGCTTTAGTGTCCATGAATAGTGCTCGGCACCTATTAGTGCAATTGACTCATCTCAGAATTTGTCTTCAAAAATATGTCCTAGTACATCTTAACATATGCAAATATGGACTTTTGTACATTTCATGTTAGGAACTCATGTAAGATAAGAATTTTAAATACAGTTCCTTACATACCTATTTCTCTTAGTTGGAGATGATGTGATCAGCTGATCCATTGGATTGGGTGACCTCGGCTTTATTAGCTTCACTACTGCATGGTTCAGACTTCTTAACCCATGTCTTTTTCATCTATTCCCTTATTTTCTCAACAGTAGGAGCAGGTACTCTAGTCTTTCAATCTTTCCTTGTATGTCCAATTTTTAGACAACTGTGACAAACTAGGCTTCCATTCATCCAAATTTTAGACTTACCTCTGAAATGTTTCCTTATGTAGTTTTTTGGAACATATCCATACTCACCACAGTAATGAAAACTATGCCATGTATTGTAATCCCAATTGTGAGTATTGTCTTTTCTTGGTGATTTCTCTTGTACCTTAGATGTCCACTGCTATTTACCTTTGGATATGCAATCTTGTGCTCTATGACCATATTTGTGACAATTATAGAAATTACCATTGAGTCTAGGTGTTTTTCTTGCATTTGCCTTACATTCACTTGCTTGATGTCTAAGCTTATTACAGTTAAAGCAGTAACCATTAGAGTTAGTTTTTGGATTGGACTTACCATTCTTGCTTTAGCAAATGTTTGTTGTATGACCTAGTTTCCCATAGTGGTGACAAACAGGTTTGTTGTTTCTCAGCTTTGCATGCCTTCTTTCACCTATCTTGGATGATTCTCCATCTTTAGTGGTTGTATGTTGTCTAGTGTGACCTAATCTATAAGAATATTTAGGTCTTCTTGATGCTTCCACCAATTATTCAAAGTAGCTCATGACTGCACTTGAATCATTCACTCTGTTATTAATCTCTTTCTTAGATCTCAATTCATCTTTCAATTGACTGTTCTTAGATCAAAGATTTACAATCTCCAAGTCTTTCCTGTTGATCTCCTAATTCACTAATAGTTGATTTATCATGTCCACTTGATTGACTATCATTATTTGCACATCATGTGTTCTTTCATCAAGTCTGGTAGTCAGCATTCTCTTGTCTTCTTCTTCCATAGCCTTGTCATCTTCAACTTTCTTTTTCTGTTCAACAACTTCACACATTCTTATTGATTGGGCTTCTTGTTCCTTTTTCAAGTTTTTGACTTCTTCACATAGTGCACTGTTCTTTTCCAGTAGATCTACTATTGCTGCATCGCTCTCAGTAGAATCTCCATTCTAAAATAGATTTGTGGTGTCCTCTTCCTGATAATGAGTTTCATTCATTTGTTTGGCCAGATCTCTCCTTGCAATTAAGGACTTCTTTAATTCTTGTCTTGCAGTCTCAAGTTGTTGTAGTGCTAGTTGAATATCAATCTTTTGATTCTTAATGACTTTACCCATCTTGTAGATCTCCATCTCAAGATCTATATTCTCAAGCTGATTATAACCTTTTAGAGAACTCCACTCTGATACCAATTGTTGGAAATACAATAATGGGAAAGCAAGATACTGAGAGGGGGGGTGAATCAAATCTTCAAAATCAAACACTTAAAACAAAATAATCCACATTCATACATATATGAATCTAATGTAATCTAAGATAGCATCCACACAATGAAATAAATAACACATAACACAATAACTTGGTAACTCAGAAACCCAAATAGGTAAAATTGGGGTGGGGATGACACCCAAAAAATTCTCCACTACTGCAGTAATAAAGTGTACCTATTAAGGTTACAAATTTTGATTACAAAATGTAATCTACCCTGTTAAAGGTCTGCCCAGTTAAGAGCTTAATATCATTACAATCTACCCTATTAAAGGATTTCAACTTACAATAAAGTAAGCACTATGTTAGGAGATAAAGAAAGGTATGCTAGAACCACTCTGTTAAGAGATTTTCACCTGATACAATTATTAGAATGTCTCAAGTATTGATCCTTTGTTATGCACTTTGATGCTGATGAAGGATCTCCTCTTTCCAGTACCTTCTATGATCTCATAATCTTATATAACTTTACTCTATTGTTCACTGTGTTCTCACTCTGCTTGATCTCTGCTTATTAACAAAATAACCCTCTGTGCATTTCAATTCAAAATGCACTCACTAGACAATTGCTCTGCTATCTCTCCACACACAAAAATAGGGTTTAGAAGCAATCTAGTATACCTGTTCAGATCTGATAGTGAGATCTAGATCAACGGTCAAGATCTAATACCCATATCTTGATGGTATTACAATTAATGTTCATGCATAGGATAAAACAATTAAATTCATAACTAACTTTGTATAAGAATATTAAATGCATACATAAGTTGGCCCAAAAAGCTTATACAAGTCAGCTAGATCATTTATCCTTGAAGTTTGTATCATTTCAAACATGTATACAAAAATTGTTCTACTCATCACTTGACTTCTCTGTCGCTTGGCATTTAACATCTCTGTATCCTTCTCGGCTCGGCAAAGTAACTCGTCTTGGCAATGTAACTAGGCAAACTAGAAAACTTCTCGGCAATGTTGCTCGGCCTTGCATAGTTTTAGCTCGGCCACAGTGATAGCCAACTAAAACTGCCTAATTGAAATGACTAAGTGTTGGTCACTAATCATCAACAGAACTTAGAGATTAACACTTTACATGTTGATGGACAATCATTTGGAATAGACATGATAAGTGTTGAATCACATGGAAGATTTGGGTCTATTATCTTTGAATCCTTAGAAAGACTTGTAGCCATATGCTGATTAGATTGGATCTCTTTTATAGGTAGTCCTTGAGGGTAGACATAGTCATCATTAGGCTCAGTTCTTGATAGAGATGGTGTGTCTAGTTGTGAATCTTTAGGAGATGGAGGATTGGTGGAAGAAGTAGATGTGATTTGTGAACCATTTCTAGACATGGATTCATGATATTCATCATGCTTGAGATTAGATGAATCATTAGGATTTTCTACTTCGATTATGCCATCATCTATGAGATCTTTGATTTTATGTTTCAACTCCATGCAAGATGATATTTTATGCTCATTGTGTTGATGATATTCACAATAGGTACTCAAGAATTTCAATCCACATGATGTGACTTGAGGTAATGTGATGAGGTCATGCTCAAGACATTCTTCCAATGTTGATTCATAAGATTGTCCCAAAGGAGTGAAGTCCCTCATGCATTTAACCCAAGGTTTTTCTTTCATGAGGTTACTAATCCCTTTGGAGGGAGACTTTGTGGTGTTTTCAGCATCTTTGAGGGCTTTGGAGCCACTCACTTGATCAAAGATATCATTTCCATACCAAGATTTCTCCATGTTGGAAGGAAATGGAGAGATGTGTGAATCATGATCGAATAGAAAGGACATGTTGATCTTAATGAGGATTTTTTGGATGGTGTATCCTTTCCCCCGTTTAATTCTTGAAGTTTAGATTTTAAAGTTTCAAGTTGTTTTGATAAAGCCGCCATAAGAATCTCTTCTTTCACATTGTTAGGACCATAAGGTTTATCCCATTTTCTTTTAGACATTGTAAGATTTTCTTGATGTGCTTGATTATAAAATTGAAGAGGAGGTATGATGAATCAATTGATTGACTAACAAGTGTTGAAGTGATATCTAAAGTGCTAACTAAGTCCAAGACCAAAGGAAAAAAGTTATAATGTCCAACTGAGAGAGAGAGAGAAGAAATGACTCTGATCTTGAGTCATGGTTAAATAACCTTCTCTTGCAACTCAGGATAAGGACAACGAAGACAAAGATGATAAGATTGACAAGTCACTTGGATTAGCACAACAAAGTCATATTTTGAGACAAAAACAAGTTAGACTATCAACACATTGCAGTCAATGACAAAATAGGAGTGATGTTGGTAAGAACACAGATTTGAGAAAATCCAGATAGAACCAGTGTGATGGAAGACAAAATTGGACAGCAATTCGACTGATTTCAGAGTTTGATAGTAGATGCATAAACTTGGACAAGAGTTGATAGTTAACACCTAGAAGTGTAGATCTCTTGAGTCATTGATCATTTTGATATTTGTTTTGATTGTTTGGTTTGATTTTTTGTGTTGATTATTTTGATATTTCACTCACACATCAAGAAGAATTTTTGTTGTAAAAAGAATAGACACACCACAATCCTAGGTAAGCCAGGGAAATATCTATTGAATTCCCACTTGAATCAAAGTTAATCCATGCCTACTCATAGAAGACAAATTAGAATATTGGAGGCATGGGCTCCTCCTTATAGTGCACTCACTTCTCAGGCACACCAAGCTTTGAATCCCAAGGGTAATCACTTCCCAAGGGACCATTCACTCTACTAAGATCCATGAAATGTAGGACGTCTTAGTCAGTCTCTAACCTTATGCACGAGTAGATAGAGGTTTTTTGGATACTACATCAAAGTTTTTTAATTAAGGCATCCGTTCAGGTGGTTATACTTACGGTAGATTAGCTTCATTATGGAGGCCTCCCAGCCTACAAAAGTTACGTTCTGTAGGTTTTTACACACCACAAGGGTGCTGAGGGAGATCTTCTTCCCGGTATAAAATAATCAAAATTCTTTCACTATGAGATTAATCACAATGACATTTATTACATACCGGTTTAGAAGGGCTTGGCTTTATCCTATTACTGGTTGGGCAATCCACTCTCACTAGCTCTATTAAAGCTCTTGGGAGGTAGCCACGCTAAAATAATTATATAAATTTATCTTATACCCAAGATCCACAAAGGTGAGGGGAGAGGATATGTTCATGCAATTCTTTGGGATTAAAAATTTAAATAACACTTCAAACACATAATAAAATTGATTCTTTTTAAGCACCAAATTTGAAGTGTTATCTAACTACTAAACAAGCACAAAATTTTTGAAAGTCACACAAGGTCTTCGCCAAGCATCCTCCATCAAACACATTAGTGGTTTTCTCAATTTTTATTCATCTCATGATTGCCAAAGTGCCACACAGATCATTAGTAACACAGGAAACATGCATACAAACGAAAAGCATATAAATCAATTGAAATTGGAAAAAGTGCACCTTGATTTTTTATGCTTTTTACCTAGTCATAAAGATGCAATTTTTAGATATATCTCTATACCAAAAAAATAGAAATGGAAAGAAATAACCCCTCTTAAAAATCAGTGAGCTTTCCAAAAATGGAAGAATTTTCAAAAGATTCCTTAATTTGTGCCCTAGGGACCCTATTTGTCAAAACAAACTAGTTTGCAAAGATGTATTTATTTCTGTCATTATTTGTCATGAAAATAAAAAACTCAGAGAATAGACCCAATTTAGATTTTGAAGAGCTTTCCAAAAATGAAAAATTTTAGATAAATTCACTAATTTGTGCCCAAAATGATTTTTTTATAAAAAATCATAAAAAAACATATAAGTCGCACAAAATTAATCAAAAAAATATAATTTTTGGATTTTAGGATCCTGATACCATCCCCAACTTGCAATAAAAATTTCATAAACATATTCCAATATGTTTAGGAGATATTATCAAATAATTGAAAACCTACATGCAACAACAAAACAATAAAGAAAACCTGCATGCAAACAATTTCACAGTGGACGTCAGCTTTGGCTTAAGAGGAGAAATGAGGGGAAATGTGGGTATGCCCCTTAGCAGGCACCATAAATGTATGCATGAAAATGGGTACCTGCAAGCTGCACAAAAAACACACACTTCAATAGATCATTGCATGGTTAGCGGGTTAGAAAACATGAAATCAAAATGTAGTAAACTACGCTAACCTAAATCGATCTATTGCCTTCTAGTAGGTAGGAGTATGAGTTTTCTCTCAGGTCATCACAAACTCAGTCAATACACCAATATCCTAAATGAAGTATTTAAAGCTATATGATTGATCTAAAATGATATGGAGATACAGTTTGTGGTTAATCCAATCTAATTAGATTTGTTTTAGAAGCACCAAATTGAAAAGTGAAAGATTCATTTTAAAGCACCAAATTCAAATATGCTCTATAATTAATATTTGCATGCTTAAACAAATTAATTAAAGCTAAACAAGTTGAAAGCTAAAATGAAAGATAGCTAGAATATGCTTGAGAGTAAAATGCAGTATAATAACAATAATGCAAAAGTTAGGGTCCCTGTGAAGGAGATGAGTTTCTCTTTTATAGAAATCTCTCTCAAATCGATAGTCAAGATCAAAAGAAAAGAGTGGCTCAAATTTGACTGAAGAAGCACAATCCATGTGCAAGCAATGTGATTGGTCAAAAGAGTCAGTTGACTGAACTGACTGATCAGTTATTTTGGAAACTTCCAAAATCAGTTTTTAGTTAACTGAAATGTTTAAAAAATGATAAATAGTGGAGAATCGGTTAACTAAGTGGAATTGGATTGTTTCCATTTTGATAATTAATTAACTATATTTGATGATGTCATATACATTTTTAATAATTTAAATGATTTTGAATGCATATTTTGTTTTATTAATTAATTTAATTCCCCTTTTTTTATTTAATTGACAATTTAGCAATTTTATTTAATCAATATATCAAAATATTAATTAAATAATTAGTATAAAGTTTATTTGCCAATGTAATGTGATTTTAGAGGTTAATTAATTAATCATGTAAGATGATTGATTAGGACCTAGGTTTCATGTCAGATTAGCGTAAATTTGATGAATTTCCTATTTGATTTAGGACTTAGGGTTTCTCAAGACTAGGGTTTCTTGATTAATTGTTGAGATTGGGGGTCTAGGGTTTAGATGACCATTTTTATGTGATTACAACTATAGTATAGAGGTAAAATGTCACAAATCATTCTTAGTCTCAAACAAACATGTTGATCCAACAAGTGCAGAACCTTCAAACCCAAATTTTGGATATGCAAAATCAAGGGAAAACTAAATCTGACACCATAGAGGATTTATACCCGTATCCCTTTGTTCACTCTCTTCACATGTATCCATTCCCAACTCACTTCATGATACCAAAATTTGACAAATATAGGGGTAATACCAACCCTATTGAGCATATTCAAGAATTATTTTCTAGTTGCATCGAGGTCGCACATGATGAGACATACTTAATGCGACTATTCCCACAAAGCTTAGTCAGACCAACAATGGAATGGTTCTCACATCTACCTCATGGAATTCTATCTTGGGGTGAATTGGATTAAAAGTTCATCATTCACTTCCATCATAAGATTGAGCACAAGGTCAGCATCAAGGACCTTTGTGACATCAAACAAAAAGATGGAGAGTCCTTTATAAAATTCCCACAAAGATGGAGGAATAGTGCAAAAAAAATCACGTATGACGTACCCAAGAAAGACCTAATATTCATGTTTGTTGACAATATGATTCCAGGCATGTCATTTACAACAGAATTGCAGCTAGCTCCAAACTTTAAACAACTCATTGAACAAGGAGTTCGTTGTGAGCAGAACTTGGTCAAATGAGGTGTCCTTGCAGATCCTACCCAAACAACTACAAACAAGACTATAATGAATAAATATAAATGGTGGAATAAAAACAAAAATGTCACCAATGATGATGTCATTAATGTAAAAATGGTCAACTAGCCCAACCCAAAGTGTCACTGCAAGGTGCACCTATGGCTAACCAACAACCCATGGTACCCACTCCACAAGCACACACTCAAACTCAACCACCCCATATCCAAGTAGCTGATGTGTCAATCAGTAAACCATAGGCACAACGCAAACCATGGTTTTTGTTTCTAAAATGAGATTACACACCATTAGGAGATTCCATAGAATCAGCCTTAAGAAAGCTGATACAATCCAACAATATCACTCTCCCTGAAATCAGAGAATATGAACATGGTGCAATCAAAACAAAGTGGTACAATGATAATGATTTATGCAAATTTCATTGAGTGAAGGGACACAAGACACCCAATTGTTATCTATTGAAAAACACCATCCAATATCTGATTGACACAGGGGTCATCGACATAACCAACACCCAAACAAAAGGAACCACTAATCATATGATATTCGATGACACATTCCATGATCACAATAAAGGGAAATCCTCCAGGTCTAGTGGACATTCAAAAAAGGTCAACTACACTTATTCCAAAAGTGACAACACTATAAATTTCCTAAATCCTTTAGATAGCCATGTGGCTACCATCACTATCAGAGACCAAGGTGACAAATGTGTCATAACCATGCATTGTAAAAAAGTTGTCTTGCAAGGAATGCCTTCCTCATCTACTACACTAGTCAACCCTCATGCAACCTCACACCCACAAACAAGCCTAGTGGATTAGCTAAAGTGCATGCTTGCCCAAATCTCCATGTTTGACCTTTTTCCCATATCCCTGCAGCACAAGCAAGCATTAGACCAAGTACTTCAAAAATTAGCTATTCCAAGGGACATAACTCTTGAGATCTTCCAGAAAATGGTGAGCCATATAGTCACCAATAAGCATGCAACCTTCATAAAACATGACGTGCCACCGCTTAAACCCTTGCATAAGGATCCCTTTTACTTACTTATCCAAGTCCACAAAAGTGCAATCTGTACAGTCTTTGTTGATGGTGGAGTAGGATTGAACATATGTAATCTATAAAGGTCATCAAGCAACTAGGCTACTCTAAATTTAGTATTGATGTCACAAGAAGGATCAACATCAAATCCTATGATGAAAAGGAGAGATCTTCCAAAGGTATTATCATTCTACCAGTCTAGATTGGCCCAGTTGTCAAGAACACTCCCTTCCAGATCCTAGACCTAGAGTTTGAATACAACATGTTACTAGGGAGACCATGGATACATGAGATGTAAGCTATACCCTCCACATATCATCAGTGCATCAAGTTCCCATACCAGGGGATAGAAATCATTAGTGAAGGAGACCCAAACCCGATCCAATACTGCAATGTTATTCAAACTAGTACTCACTTTTGGGAATATTTAGTAGGATAACTGAGAGGGGGGGTGAATCAGTTATCACTCAATTTAATTATTTTCTCTTTCCTTAATGTAATTTGATATAAAGTAAATGCACATACAATAGAGTGCTCGACAATTTGATTACAGGGAAACCAAATAGGAAAAAACCCCAGTGGGAATTAGCACCCACACATAATTGCACTAGTTTATAATGATCCCTGTTAGAAGATCTTACAACCCTGTTAGGAGTTGATCTTTACAATGAAAGAAGTATAGAGACCTAGTTAAAGGTTGGACCCTATTAGGATTCTTTTATAGATAACCCTGTTAAGGGTGAGGACTTACTGTCCAATAGCTCACTGCTAAGATGGTGAAGGCTACAACCTTCAATATAATAGATATATACTATATTAGGTAAATGAACTATTTGAGTAGACCTGTTGTCTTGATTAGTTCCAATGAATTGCAATCAACTTCTATTTCTTCACATAGATCTTGAACTTATTCTCTCTAACTTTCTTCTCTTCTCTGTCTTTTCTTTTTCAATTCATTTTCGACACTTAGTGAACATATCTGAACTGCTATATGTATCTTCACCAAGAATAAGGTCATGATGGTATCTAGAAACACTTCATCAACTTCCTTGTCGGCTCAACCAATCACGCAATACAAATTAGGACCGTGCAACTCAAACTGAATAGACGCAACACTTCACAAAGTCAGCTTCACCAAATTAACTCTAACATCACGATTCTGTTGAGACACATTTAGCACCTTTGGATAATTATCTTTAACTCATAACTAAACATGAATACAAACACACATATCCTAAAGATAGGTGCAACTCAAGAAACACTGTATTTATGTCACCTCTTAACAGTTTATCTCTAGAAACTGTAACTGCCATAACTGACTAATCATAACTCAACTGAAACTGCATATCTAACTCAGTGTGAATGCACATAGCCACTAGAACATGTATACACCACGAAAATAAACACACATAGCTCTAAAGCATCAATACTGATAATTATATATAGGATACCTGTTGTATATTATATGTTGTCATCAATGGCAAACATATAATCAATTATTTGTACAGAAGCAAATCTCCAACAATCTCCCCCTTTGACATTGATGGAAACATATGATATCATCACCTCAAAGTGTCTTCCTTCTTTTTACAATCTTCTCAATATCCTCATCAAAGGTTCCTCGTCACTGCTATTGCTCTGTATACTCCCCCAGAGTATATGCTCCCCCTTACTAATACTACCCCTTTGACATCAATGACAAAGGGTGTTAAACACCATTAAGCACAAGTACTACTCCAGAAGTAGAGTCATCAGTCACCAAGGACTGATGTTCTTGCTGTAAGTTCTAATCAGACTCAGGAAAGGGAATTACTCCCAACTTCTCCCTGAGATACTCAAAATTATCTTTTGATAAAGGTTTTGTAAAAATATCTGCTAGTTGTTCTTTAGTGCTTACATAATTCAGCTTTACTTCTTTGTCTACAAATTTTTCTCTTAGGAAGTGGTATTTGATCTCAATGTGTTTTGTCTTTGCATTCATCACAGGGTTCTTTGACATATTTATAGTACTAGTGTTGTCACAGTGAATAACAATAGGATAATCAATCTGAATACTGAATTCCTTAATCATTTGTTTGATCCAAGCCATTATTGAACAATTCAATGCTGCTACAACATACGTAGCTTTACTAAGAGATACAATTCTTATTTTTACTTGTCCAAGTGACCAACCTGTCTCCAAGAAATACTGCTCCTCCTGATGTGCTCTTTCTGTCATCAACACAACCTACCCAATCTGCATCTGTATATACATGAAGTTGTATGTTCTCTGAGTTAGGATACCATAAACCATAGTCTATAGTTCCCTTTAGGTATTTGAATATTCTTTTTATTTCCATTAGATGATTTTTCTTGGGTTCAGCTGCAAATCTTCCAACAATGCCAACTGCATTAGAAATGTCTGATCTAGATTGAGTGAGATATATGATTTTTCCAATCATAGACTTGTACAGGGTCTTTTCAACTGTTGTGGAATCATCATCTTTAGAAAGCTTGCATCCTGTTATCATGGGGGTGCTTACTGGTTTGCAATCTTCAATCTTGAAGGTCTTCAATATCTCCTTCACATACTTAGACTAATTTATGAATATGCCTTTGTTCGTTTGTTTTACATTTAATCCAAGAAAGTATTTGATAGGTCCAATCATGCTCATTTCAAATTCACTTTTCATTTCTTTGGCGAATTCTGCAATAAGTTTTTCATTACCTCCAAACATAATGTCATAAAATAAAATAGTAACAAGAAGTAGTCCTTTATCAGTCTCTCTTATAAATAAATTCCAGTCTGTTGCTCCTTTTCTGAATCCTACCTTTGTTAAGTAACCATCAAGTCTCACATACCACGTTGTTGGGGCCTTTTTAAGTCCATAGAGTGCTTTCTTTAATTTGCATACCATGTCTGGTTTATCTAAAATTTTGAATCCTTCAGGCTGCTCTATGTAGACTTCTTCCTTTAAGTTACCATTTATAAATGCTGATTTGACATCCATTTGATATACCTTAAAGTTCTTGAATGTTGCATAGGCCAAAAACAACTTGATAGCTTCAAGTCTTCTCATAGGGGAAAATGTGTCAGTGTAGTCTAATCCTACTCTCTGTGCATATCCTTTTCATACTAATCTTGCTTTATTCCTTACCACTATGCCTTCTTCATTCATTTTGTTCCTGAATATCCACTTAGTTGCAATCACGTTCTTGTTATGAGGTCTAGGGACTAGTTCCCATGTTTCATTCATGATTATTTGATATAATTATTCTTGCATGGCACTTTTCCAATATGAATCTTTGCACGCATCTTCAACACTTAAGGGTTCAATCTATGAAAGTAAGCATACCTCTTCATTAGAAGTTGAACCTTTTGCTCTAGATCTTGTCAAGACTTTTGTGCTATGATCTCCAATGATATCTTCCTTAGAGTGGTATTTGGATGTGTACCTTGAGTTCTTAGGAGTGATACTTTCATCTGTGATTCTTCTTCACTTGGTTTAGGATTAATACAATCAAACATTTATACAATAAATGTGTCCTTATTGATGGGTCTGGGCTCATCTTCAATCATGGGAGCATAGTCATAATATCTTTCTTGAATCATAAACTTCTCATCAATCTTCACATGAGTACTTTCAATGATCTTCTTTAATCTTAGATTGAAACATCTATAGGCTTTGATTTAGTAGAGTAACCAAGAAAAATACCTTCATCGCTTATAGCATCAAACTTACCAATGCTATCATCTCTCTTGATGTAGCACTTTCTTCCAAAGATTCTAAAGTATTTTATAGTGGGTACATTACCAAACCAAAGTTCATAAGGTGTCTTTTCTGCACCTGGTCTCAATTGTATTTTATTGATAGTGTAAATTGCTATATTGATTGCATCTATCCAGTAGGCATGGGAAACCTTTCCTTCAATCATGATAGTGTGCACTGTGTCAATTATTATCCTATTCCTCCTTTTTTCTATCCCATTTTTCTAAGGGGTTATGGGTGCACTTAACTATCTTTTGATTTCATGTACTTCACAGTAGTCATAAAATTGGTTAGAGGTGAATTCTCCTCCTCTATCAGATCTCAGACATTTTATCTTTAATCCAGATTCATTCTCAACCTTAGCTTTGAATACTTTGAACTTCTCAAAAGCTTCAGATTTTTCTTTTAAGAATGCAACCCACATCATCCTTGAGAAATCATCAAAAAACAAAATAAAATACCTTTCTCCGTAGTATGATCTTGTTTTTTGTAGGTCCACATAGGTCTGTATGTATCAGATCTAATTTGTTTTCCACAAAGTCTTGTTTTCTCCTGAATGAGGTCCTCACATGATTCCCCATCACACATTCCCTGCACATGGTGTCAACTGGTCTTGCACTTCTAGGAAGGTCTCTTACTACCTTTACATTACTTATCTTGACTATGTTGTCAAAATTGATATGACAAAGTCTCTTGTGCCATAGCCAGTTGTCATCTACTTTTGCAACAAAACAACTTACTTCTGATTTGAGCTGAAAAATATTACCTTTGGTCTTTGAACCTGATGCAATCATGTCTCCTTCTTTGTTATTAATGATGCATTGTTTTTTTTTGAATTCCAATTGATATCCTTTATCAAGAAACTATCCAACACTTAGTAAGTTATGATGCAAACCATTAACATAGAGAACATCATTTGTCTTGTTCTTTCCATCTAGGGTTATAGAACCTCTGCCTATGATAGGTTTGGGAGTATTATCTCCAAATCTAACCATGCCACCTTTGTACTTGTCCAAATGTACAAATCTATCTTTGTCTCTTGTCATTTGGTGTGAACATCCACTGTCAATGATCCAGTCAGTTTTGATGTCATCTTTTGAAACTAATGCTAACTCCTATTCTTTTACTTCATCTTCTCTTTCCATTTCTTCAAGCATCTTTTCAATGTCTTTAATGGAAACAAATCCATTTTCATCTTCTCATAAGTCATCATCAGTTACACCATCCTTAGCATGATAACATTCTTTAGTGTACTTAGGTTTGTAGTCTGATCTGAACTTCTTGATTCTTGTAGGGCACTTAGATGCAAAGTGACCAACTTTATTGCATGAAAAAAATTTGAATGGTAGTTGTCTTTCATATTTCCCTTTACCTTTCCTTTCCTTTTTGGAAATCATAGAAATGATTTCTTCTAGTTCTGTATCCACTTCTTCATTATTACTAGAGCTGCTTATAGATTTCTTATTGTGGATTGTGGCTTTGAAGGCTGTCTCACTTTTAGGTTCTATCTTCAATCTAGATATCTCAAATGCAGATATTTTGCTAATCAAAGTCTCCCTCTTGAATTTGTTTGAAAATTGCATAGTCTCATCTTAGATATTGATCTTCCTCTCATAGTCTATTTTCAATGTGGTCATTAACTTGTCCATTATATCTTCCTCTGATATTTCTCCACCATTGTTTCTTATACCTGATACTACTTCATTTATCCTTTGATTGTAAGCTCTGATGTTTTCTTTAGGTAACATCTCTAAATTATTGTATCTTTTCTTCCATGTCTTTTTGCGTGCATTCTTTTCTTGGATGTCTCCTTCAAACATGTCTTCTAAGTATTTCCAAATAGAGTATGCTTTATCTGTCTTCTTGATCTCAGAAAATTCACTGTCAGATAGGGCACTAATTAGGGCTTCTTTGGCAATTGCATTATTAGTGAACACTTCCTTTTGTTTCATATTAGAGTCATCAGCTACAAGATCTTTCAAGGTTGGAATTTCAACTTCTTGAGTGGCAATCTCATAGATCTCAAATCCAACACACTGAAGATGTGTTATCATTTTGTTCTTCCAGTCAAGATAGTTTTCTCCACCAAACTTAGGAATCTCTTTCTTGAAATATGCCATCTGATCTACCTTAAGCTGTTAGGCTTTCTCTCCAAGGCACTTGGCTCTGATACCAATTTTTGGAATAGTCACAAGGATAACTGAGAGGGGGGGTGAATTGGTTATCAGTCAATTTAATTATTTTCTCTTTCCTTAATGTAATTTGATATAAAGTAAATGCACATATAATAGAGTACTCAACAATTTGATTAGGGGGAAACCAAATAGACAAAAACCCCGGTGGGAATTAGTACCCAAAAATTACTTCACTAGTTTATAATGATCCCTATTAGAAGATCTTACAACCCTGTTAGGATTTGATCTCTACAATGAAAGAAGTACAGAGACCTGGTTAAAGGTCGGACCCTATTAGGAGTCTTTTATAGATAACACTGTTAAGGGTGAGGACTCACTGTCCAATAGCTCACTGCTAAGATGGTGAAAGCTACAACCTTCAATATAACATATATACACTATATCTAGTAAATGAGCTATTTGAGTAGACATGTTGTCTTGATAAGTTCCAATGAATTGCAATCAACTTATGTTTTTTCACATAGACCTTCAACTTATTCTCTCTGACTTTCAACTCTTCTCTATCTTTTCCTTTTCACTTTATTTTTGACACTTAGTGAACATATCTGAATTTCTATATGTATCTTCACTAAGGATAAGTTCATGATAGTATCTGGAAAAACTTCATCAACTTCCTTGTCATCTCAACCAAGCATGCAATACAAATTAGGACCGCGCAACTCAAACTGAATAGATGCGATGCTTCACAAAGTCAGCTTCACCAAATTAACTCTAACATCATGATTATGTTGAGACACATTTAGTGCCTTTGGATAATTATCTTTAACTCATAACTAAACATGAATACAAACACTCATATCCCAAAGATAGGTGCAACTCAAGAAACACTGTATTTACATCGGCTCTTAACAAATAATCTCCAGAAACTGTAACTGCCATAACGGACTAATCATAACTCAACTAAAACTGCATATCTGACTCAGTGTGAATGCACATAGCCACTAGAACATGTATACACCATGGAAATAAAAAAACATAGCTCTAAAGCATCTGTATTGATAATTATATATAGGATACCTGCTGTATATTATATGTTGTCATCAATGGAAAATATACAATCAATTATTTGCATAGAAAAAAATCTCCAACACTCATAGCCAGATTCCATCAAAATAGGAGGCAAGTATCCCTTCCATGTCAAAATCAATTCCCAAAGATGTCACAAGAAGAGAGGGAAAAATATCCATTACTAGCAATGGATGTGGTGAATACAGCTACGAGGAAGCTTTCACTATCACAAACATGCCTTAGAGCCCAAGGACATGTGGCATACCACAACACGCAATTACGACATAAACCCCACAACCTGTTCTATTTTGGTGTCCACCCACAACCTTTGTTAGATGGGGAGACATCACAGAAGAGAACCCATTTGATCTAGATATCAATACATGGTTGTATCAAGATCTGACAAGAGACACTTCAACAATCCCCACCCATATCAGCCTATGGAACTAGCTATACAATGCTGCAAAGTTTTTGGTATGATGGTACAACTGATCTAGGGGCAAGACAACAAGTTTCAATGGAACTATCTCTCCCACCAACCCAAAGAAACAAGAGAGGGTTAGGCTATGGGAAACAAAGAACCAGTCCTACCACCTAAGACATACTAGTTGATCAAGAAAAAATAGTAGAGTTACACTGTGGTATAATCTGGAATACATCTTAGTCAAAAACTTATTTCAATAGTTGTTTCTAGCCAAAGTGGGAACCTCTCAATCTCGATTAACCCTCAACCAAGAAATCCATGATAACAATGGAAGTGAGACAACCGATGAGTGCTCTAATGAAATTGACTCCCATGAGTATGAGTGGAGATCCATTCATGAATCTAATCCATCAATCCCAGACTATTCCCCTCAGTCATCCACCACCATACACCTTGAAAATCTATTCGACTAATTAACCATAGAAACCCAACCCTGTATCGGTAAACATATTGATAGAAATTCATTAAGTGGTGCATCCACATCATAGTCTAGGTTTGTCAGAACAATCTCCATTATCCCACTCAACCAAAAAGAGTCAACCCACCATGAGGACATATGTCTTGTACACCCAGAACTGATAGAGTGGGATCAACAAGGACATCCTAATATGGATATCTTTGCAAATGATGAGGCTATCATAGACTTCATGGAACTTAGAGAGGGAATTCCATCAGGAGACCATGAAGTAGGTTTCTCCATCAACCTTGATAGATCAACATAATTTTGGGAGGAAGCTCCTCTTTCCAATCATCAAAAACAATTGAAAAAGAAAAAAGAATCGCCTATAAGTGAAAATTGAAAGGTGCTTACTAGCACAAAAAATGATAAGAAGACAAAACAAGACATATCTTATAGTGAAAACCTCACTCAAGCACTAGAATATGGAAAGAAAGATCCTCCCCTTAACAAAGGAAAAGTCAACATTATTAGAAGAAGTCAACTAGGGTGATGACAAGAACCCAAAGAAAATCTACATAGAAAAATCACTCACCACAGAGGAGAGAGAACAATTCATCACCTTCTTCAAGGAAAGGAAGGTCAATTTTCCATGGTCCTACTCCGACATGCCAGGATTAGATCTAGAGATTGTGCTACATCATCTCCCATTGCTATCCAACACCAAACCCATCAAACAAAAGTTGAGAAAGATGCATCCCCATGTTGCATTACTAGTCAAAGAAGAATTGGAAAAGCTCCTAGATGCTAAGTTCATAAGACCAATCCCATATGCAGACTGGATATTTAATCTAGTACCAGTTACCAAGCACAATGGCCAGATCTGTATTTGCACAGACTTTAGAGATCTTAACAAAGCTTATCCCAAGGACAACTTTCATTTTCCTAACATTGGCATGATAGTAGATCTCACCATAGGACATCAAATACTATCACTCATGGATGGCTTTTCAGGATATAATCAGAAAAGGATTGAACTAGAGAACCAACACAAAATGAATTTTACATGTGCATGGGGAACCAACTATTGGAACATCATGCCATTTGGTCTAAAAAATGCTAGAGTAACATATCAAAGGGCCATGACAACCATCTTTCATGATCTCATCCACAAGACAATGGAGGACTATGTCGACGATATACTTGCCAAGTCAATACTTAGAAAGGATCATCTACAAGTATTGGGACCCATCTTTGATAGAATATAGGAATACATGGTATGTTTAAACCCAAAGAAATGTGCATTCAGGGTCACCACAAGGAAGCTATTGGGATTCATAGTGTCACATTAAGGCATAGAGGTAGACCCAAAGAAAGTCAAAGAAATACTGGACATGCGACCACCAACCAACCTAAGGAAACTAAGGGGGTTACAAGGCAGGCTCCAATCTGTCAAGTTCTTCATAACCCAATTACCAGACAAGTGCCATCCATTCCAGTATCTACTACATAAGGACATAACATTTATATGGACAGAACAATAGAAACAAGCGTTCCAAATATTCAAGGACTATCTACTCAAGTCTCCCATATTGGTGCCACTAGTCCAAGGTAGGCCACTATTTCTATACATCTCAGCAACTGAATCAGCATTAGGCATACTATTAGCACAACATGATGACACAGGCAAGGAGAGAGATATATACTATCTCAGTAGAACATTGGTAGGCTATGAGCTTAACTATTCATAAATTGAAAAATCATGCCTAGCAGTAGTCTTCACTTCCTAGAAGCTGAGGCATTACATGTTAAGCCATAAAACAAAGTTGATAGCACACATTGATCCCCTCAAGTATCTACTAAGAAAATTAGCACTCACCACATGACTAGAAAAGTGGGTGATGATCCTAAGTGAAGTCAACATAGAATACGTAGACAGAAAAGTCATCAAAGGGAAAGTGATTGCAGATCAACTAGCAGAGGCACCTATTCAGGATCATAAGCTTATCATATCTAAATTTCTAGATGATTATATTCTGACAGTACAACTGACAATAGAGGTATGGAAACTATACTTTGATGGATCATGCATGAACCATGGTGTAGGATCAGGGATAGTACTCATCACTCTGAACAATGATGCGATTCTAAAATATTTTAGACTCAAATTCCCATGTACAAACAACATAGCCAAATATGAAGCTATAGTTATCAGAGTAAAGACAATAATACAATGGAGAATCAAGAACCTTAAGGTCTATGAAGATTAGAAGCTGGTCATTAGCAAAGTTAACAATGACTATATGACAAAAGATGAGAAGCTAATACCATACAGAGAACAGATGGACAGGTTGTGCACTAAGTTCCAATACATCTTTTTAAAGAAAATACCAAGAGCTCAAAACAAAGTTGTAGATGCGATGGCTACAATAGCATCCTTGATCGATATGTCAGGCAATGAAACTAGATTCCAATTTCTAGTGGAGAAACTCATGATGTCATCACATCAAGCACCAATCATAGAATCAATGTGTGTCCTTGTTGGTCTTGAAACCCTATGGTACCATGATGTGTATAACTACCTCCAAAGTAGTGTCTTACCTCTGGACTTATCTAGGAACTAGAAAAATTCCCTCATTCACCAAGCCTCTAGGTATACCATTCTGGCAACTACTCTATATAGATGAATTCTAGATGGAACACTATTACAATGTATCACTTCCACAGAATCCCAGAGATCTATGTACGAGGTACATGAAGGAATTTGTGGAACCCATGGAGGTGGCAACAACTTAGCTTAAAACATCATCCGCATGGGATACTACTGGCCCACAGTAGAGATAGATGCAAATAAGTATGTATAAAGGTGTAGGCAATGTCAGATTCATGGAGACCTCATCCATGCACCAGCCCAAGAACTAAATCCTATCACTTCACCATTACCATTTTCTATGTGGGGATTTGACCTAGTGGGAAATATTACATGTTATTTAGCTAATGGAAATAAATACATCATAGCAGCAACAAAGTACTTCACTAAATGGGTGAAGAAATTCCCCTTACCTACATAACTAGAAAGAAGATCTCAATGTTCATACTCAACAACATCATCTGCTAGTATGGAATTCCTCAAACCATCTTGACGGATCATGGTACACCTTTCCAAAACAAAGATGTTGAAGATATCTATGAATAGTTCCAAATCAAACAAGTTTTTTTTTCATTCTATTATCCTCAAGGGAATGCTTAGGTTGAAGTGACAAACAAAACCATTTTGAAAATCTTGAAGAAAATAGTTAATGAATCAGGGCGAGACTGACATTAACAGCTTAGTCCTGCACTATGGGCATACAAAAATAGTGTGAGAACACCTACAAAAGCCACTCCTTTCTTCCTAGTATATGGATCAGAGGTAGTCCTACCCCTCGAAGTGGAAATCCCATCACTAAGGATATCATTGAAGA
This sequence comes from Thuja plicata, assembly GCA_018584345.1. NCBI lineage: Eukaryota > Viridiplantae > Streptophyta > Pinopsida > Cupressales > Cupressaceae > Thuja > Thuja plicata. The sequence goes on from MU226938.1 coordinate 2,628,604, forward strand.
ACCTGATTTCAGACAAAGATTATAGAGTAGCAAGGCTCATTGAACTAGAACTATTAGATGAAAGAAGACAAAATGTATTCAACCACTTACAAGGCTATCAGAATTTCCTTAGAAGAAATTATCATAAGAAGTTGAGTCCATGAACCTTTGAAGTATCGGACCTCATCCTAATGGAAAACCAAAAGAACCAAGCAGAGAGAGTGAAACCAGGAAAGTTTGAGCCTAACTAGCTAGTACCATATGTCATTGTCAACTCTACCCATAGTGGGCCATACCAACTAGAAACACTAGAAGGAGATTAGATCCCCAGATACATAAAAACATGCACCTCAACAGGTTTTATGCTTAAGGTCTCATTGGTTAAGGAAACTATCTAAATATCCGTAAAATACCAAAAAAATTAAAAATACAAAAGGTCACCTTGGTGAAAATCTAGAAAATAGGCCCCTTTGCGACAACAAAAAAAGAAAAAAAAAAAGAAAGAAACAAAATTGCTATCTGAAAGAAAACCTGGAAAATAGGTGCTATTGAGTAGGTACCTTGGTGAAAACCTAGCAAACATGTGCCAAGTGTTCAAATCAAGCTTCACCATCAATGAACTCCAAGATCAAAAGCTTGAGAAAACTTCACATGCTAGACTGACTACCCAAGCTATATCTAGAAGCACAATCCCCTCTGAGAACTAACACTTATCCATGGTTAGTACTGGTGCACTAGATTAGGGGGTGATTCTAAATGCCCTGAAAAATCCCCTAAAAATTAAAAACTCAACAAAATCCTAAAAAGATCAAAATGTCCTTAAAAAAATTAATCTTCATAAAAAAAAAATCAAAAAATTGCAAAATCTCAAAGAAATAAAACCAGATCGATTATCAACAAAGCAACGGGCAATCAAGCCAAGTCAGTCAATGTCAAAATAATGAGCTTTGCAAATTAGCATTTGGCCCATATGACACAACTTCATCAGCTATCAAATCTATCAACAAGCAAACTGGTGACCAAGCCAATTAATCAAATGTCAAAACCATGAGCTTTGCAGACCAGCATTGGGCCCATCTGACATAGCTTGATCAGCTACCCAAAATGATCAAAGTCAATCAACCAACAAATCTATCAATCATCTTACACAGTGGTGGATATGCTTAAAACCAAATAGATCAGTCTTATATGAATCATCTATTCCTGAAACTAGACACAATCAAGACAATCAAGCTAATCAAGCCTATCAAGAGAGTCAAGCCAATCAACAGAATCAAACTGAATCAAGGAACAATCAAAATTTTGACTAGGTTAATCATCAGTCAAATGTCAGTCTATATTTTGTGATTATGTTCTTACGCTACTCCAAGATCCACCAAGTGAGGATAGTAGCTGAAAGGATCATGAATTATTTTCTTTAATTATTGTCTGTGGAATGTTTCACTTCTATTCTGAGGGCCATGATGATTTAGGATAAATGTGGTAGGTGATGTCAATTATTTGGCAGCCACACAGTTCCACGATATGAGCTTAACCCTCAAAAAGAAGTGGACAAAACTTTTCCATTATCTTCTTATTACCAATAGAATCATAGTGGTATCCAAATGCTCTGAGATCTAGGTGCATTGGATTTCTATCTTGGTTTTTTGGGCTTTCTTTTCAAAATCAATAAAATCATAGTGGTATCCAGATGGTCTGAGATCTAGGTGCATTGAATTTATATTTGTTTTTTTTCTTTCTTTTCAAAATCAAGAGTTCATAGTAGTATCCAGATGGTCTGAGATCTGGGTGCATTAGAATTCTATCTTGGTTTTATCTTTTTTTGGATGGTCAATGAGAAAAGAGGTATCTAGATGGTTAATATCTGGGAATTTTTGGCTCTCTTTCTTTTCAAATCAGATATCATAGCGGTATTTAGATGGTCAATATCTGGGTACATTTGGATCTCTTTCTTTTCAAAATAGGGAACATAGCTAAACCCATATGGTCAATATCTGGGTGCACTAAGTTCTCTTTCTATTCAATCTCTCTACTCCTTCCAATTATCAAGAAGTCATAGCAGTATCCAGATGGTCTAAGATCTAGATGCATTGGACACTATTTGTAATTTCATAAAAAAGATGCAATGATGACAAAAATTGGAAATATGACAACGACCTAGGTCACTCATCCATTCTATCAATTTCTATCTATCAAACTTCAACCATCAATTCTTTCAATACATATCTATCAATCGATCCTAGAGAAAATTCCAAACTAACTTCCTTCTAACTAACACATGCATTGCTCATATATTTTGTGCATAATAAATTGCATCCATTCCATTTACGTTCATCAGAAAGCAAAAAAAACAAAAAAAGAATCTACATACATGGTAATCATAATCAAATGCATCCATAACATCTCATATAAAAATGCATAACATAAAGCACCATCCTGCATATATATGCCAGTATCATAGGAAAAGTAAATCATACATCTAAGAGTTTTCATAATAGAATCACATTACATAAAAATTTCATCATATAAACATCATCATGTAAACCATACATATAGCAACTAAACCAATTCACATCATATAAAATCACTAGCTGCATCTCATATAAAATCTCAATATCTGAGTACAATGAATGGTCGCAAGACTGAACAAAAGAAAGTGATAAACATATATATCAATAAATATCAGTTTGTCAAGATACAATCATCAATAAGCCTTATAGTATATCAATGGAACATCACTACAAAAATGGTACAACATGATACAAAAAATACTATAGTCATTAGAATCAACAAGAACTACCACCACCCTCGCCGCCAGGTAGACAAGGAGGTGGTATATTAGGTACAAGCCCTTGATGTGGACCAGGCACTCCAATACCACTACTCTAGGATCTATGAGTTCTACTCGATTGTTGTGCAGCTGTGAAACTAGGTACTCGCTGAGATGTAGGAACAATCGCCTCATAGTGATGGCGTCAGTACTCGATCTCACTACCACCTCCCCACCTGATCTGTAGAGTCGATCATGGGCGTCCCTCAAAGATAAATCTTGTACACTATCAAGATAATCTCTCACCTCTGCCTGAGCCTGTCACTCTCGCTACACCGCTATAGTATCCCTAGCCTCAGATGTTGTAACCCTTCTCTACAATGTTTTAGCTCGTACATTAGCAGAAGCCAACCTCACCTAAAGATCAGACACTTGTTGTGTGAGCCTCTCCAAATCTGATGCATCTACATCCATACCACCCATGACTACATCCATCTCCCCCTCCTCATCTGTGTCTCCCAATCCCTCATCTCCTCTCCCCTGCACAACCCATGAATCCCCACTACCCTCACTATCTCCAGTACTTCTACTCCCAGTAGAAGTGCTAGAACCTAAAACCTCTACATCCAAAGCCTCAATGTCAATTATGACATTCAATTATCAAATGTGGTACCTTTACATAATTTTTGGTAATCAAACATCAAATGCGGCACTTATCAAACAACTGTGGTAATAAAACAAGCAATTGTGGTACACTTATCGAATGTGGCATGCATTCAGAAATTGCAGCACCAAAACTACAATTGCGGCAAAACTGCAGCCTATTGCGGAAAGATATGCAAAATAACAATAAAATATTTTTTTTAAATCACAATAAATGAAGCATTAATGACAAAGGGACAAGGCCACTCACCGGACGTCTCGTGCTAGCTAGACAATGAAAAGTCCAGACTCAATTGGACACATGCAGGACCCTAGGAATGCCCTCCATAACTCAATGAACACAAAAAAATGCAGACAAAACAATGGACAAACTTACCTAAGATCTAGAGATCAAAGAGTGCAAAGTGTCAAATGAAGAGCTCTCCAAGCTATTTATAAGGGTTCCAAAAAAATAACCCTAAATCCTCCATGACCTCAAATTTTTCTTCCCGACCCCAGAAACTTAAAATGTCTATATTAGGAGCATAATCAACAATTTTTGGATCTGTCGGATACTCAAATTATGAATTTACAGTTTCAACAAATTAACGCTCATGTTGTGACTTTTTTTCTCAAATTTGTTGAGGGGGCATATAGACACCTGGTATCACCGGGCCAAGCTGGGGCTGGATCAAAATGGAGAATCTTTGACACACTGCGACAAGCCACATTGCATCAAAGAGGGGAAAATGTAGACACCCTAAAATGGATAGACTTGTGAATTGACATTAAAAACACTAATTTTCATCTATTAATTAATGGTTTTTTATCATTAATTAATCATCTATTTTCTTCTAAATTCATTCACCTATTAATTAATGGTTTTTTAATCATTAATTAATCATCATTTTCTTCTAAATTTATTCCCCAAATCATCTAATCAAATTCCCAAAATTAATTAAATAATTAATTTTAATTAATTAACCTTAATTAATTAATTTCCATTAATTAATTGATTAAAATCAATTTCCTAATGTTTAAATTGAAATATTTAAACTTACTAATTAAATTCTTCTTCCAATTAAATTAATTTAATTTCATTCAAATAATGCAATTCTAAATAAAAAAGAATTCAATTATCTCACATGTTGAAAAATTTAAATTTAAAAGTGAATTAAATATTTATTTATCTTCAAAGAGATAACTTTAATTAGATCACATGGGTTACTCCACCCACCTCTTCAGTTCACATGGGTTTCTCCACCCACCTCTTTAGTTCTAAAAGGTAACTCAAAATTAGCTCTTCGGTTAACCAAACTCTATCTCCTCTCTCCCAGTTGAAGAGGTGCAGTTTATTGATGGCTTCTCCAGTTCCCTTTGATCTCAACCATTCATCTTCCTATCTCTGGGATTGATCTCAACCATTAATCTCATTCTCAATTCCTATATAGAAAACCCTTCATAACCATTTGAAGGATCAAATATTTAACGCTCACATGTGCCATTACTCTATCAGATTGGTTCAAGAATCAAGCCATCTTGCGATCACACACACATTCAATATCAAATTCTTGATGCTCCCAAGTCATAGATGCTACCCACACCAATACTAAGCATCACAAACAGTGTTTTGGAAGGAGTAGAGAGAGACAATATAACTTTCAAGAAAATGGGGTTACATTCATTTGTTCTCTCTTATTTTCTTGTACATTTTATTGATTCATAGTTTTGTTATTTGTATCTTTTGTCTTATTGATTTCCCCTACTGCAAATCAGTGCTACTAACCCCTCATTTATTCAAGAGTGTTACATATTTTGATACCACGACACACTTAGATAGAGTATTTGACCACAGAGAAAATATAGCATAGTTGTGTTCCTATATTCCCTAAAATGATAGTTCCTTCAATTTAGTAGGCATGTCCCATGGTGTTACAATAGTTCTCCTCATCATAGCTGGGACTTCATCATTTCCTCATAAATGCTACCGATCCACTCTCAAGCTGCTCTTTTTTCCTAGCAGATTACTAGTGCATGCACGTACATCCAAGTCAACTAATCAACTTAATCCAAATGTTAGAACATACATTCAAACAATTATATGAAATACTGTGACATATATATAATATTTAACAAAGTATATCACTACTATCTACCCATAGGTTTTGGTGGTTTTGACTATACTTATAGCATGATCATAAGTTTAAGTACTTAAAAGTTTCACAAGTGTTTTGGAAATGTCTTAAAAATAGAGCATAAAATCAACATAAAATAGAGACAAATTATTTCCCCATCAACCACAAGTTGTTGATAGTATTTTTTGAGAGTTGAGAGTCAAGGTCTCAGGTGATGTTTCCTTGGAGATGGTCCAGAGCCGTGTCCGAGAGGAAATCATCAAACAAGAGGTTTTCCTATTTTATGAGGGGAAGCCCAAGGTGAGGGTGTATCAGGTTACACAGTGTGAGATTCCTCAGATTGTATGCATGATATACCCCCATTTTCTTGCAGCACATGGTTTTTATCCTAATAACAACTAGATTCCATTATATTTTTCCCAGCAGTTGTACGCTGAGTTCTATTTGGGACTCAGGGTCAGCTATTTAGATCTTCCTAGATATTATGGTTAGGGGAATAGTAGAGTTACAGACTGTGATTAGTATTGTAGGGTTGATTGAGTCGTACATTCTAATAGATAGTTGGCTAGGTAGAGGACTCTGGTAGTGGCACCGACGATTGCTGCTACTGTAGATAGAGTGGTCATTTCTTCCCAGGGGGAGTAGTGGACATGATAGGGGAGATTTATTTTGCAGCCACCTCCATCACTTCGGATATACTAGGTAGATATATTTTGAATAGATTGAGTTGAGCCAGATCATCTTCTAAGGCTTCATCTAGTACTACTACAGGGGTCAGTGATGAGGCATATAGAGCTACAGGTCTTCCTCCACGTGGAGAGATACAAGTATTTTCTAGACATCATAGTCATTTGGATGTGGCACTTTACTTTTTGGAGGATCTCCTACTATCATATTCTTATATTGCAGACATACAGAGGATCCCAATATAGTCAGTCAGAGATGTCATCAAACTTGCACTAGGTCATGTAGTTCCACCAACATAGGACACACCATCTAGTCATGCACAACATAATTCACAGCACTTTCCAGAGTTCTCTACACCCACAGATCAGTCTGTAGCTACAGAGCCAAGTATATGGGTTGGAGATGTACACATCACAGCTGAGGGACTAGACACATTTAGTGAGAAGTTGTGTGGGTTGAGTCAGGTGGACTCTGGAGCTGATGTTGGATCATTTATGGATTTTTTTATTGCATCTTGGTTGTTCAGGCTCTACAACACTCGCTTTCCATCTACACACACCCCTACACTCTTCATTACTAGAGATGTTTAGGACTGGAGGTAGTGTGGGTGATGTAGTTTCTATTGATGATATGATGGTGCAATGTGTTGATGATCTTCCTACTGCTGAGACCCAGGTATATAAAGTTTTCTTTTCTCCTTTCGAGGAGTTTTAGTGAACAATTAATTGTAGATGTATGCATTAATGTTTGTTCAATGTATAATATTTTGCAGGCACAATTAGTACAACACATTACCTCTAGTGTGGGCTCAAAGCATCTTCATATGAGAGATTCAGTAGATGGGACACCTACTAGTGGTCAGGTAAGTTTTAAATATATGTAAGTTTAAGCATGCATGCGTACACTTGTAACATTTATTTATACATTTCAAGTACTTTACATAATATTGTTATAATGATTTTAGAATAACTAAGAGGGGAGGGATGAATCAGTTATCCTCAGGTCTAGATGTAGCAAATAAAATTCTTCTGCATTTCAGATCTACTTGGCAGTAGTAGCATATGTCAACAACTTTAATCATGCATTTTACTATCTAGTGAAATTAGCTTGTAGAAACACAACAGAAAAACAACCATAAGCATTCACACAAGTTGACACAAGTATTTAACGTGGAAACCCAATATGGGAAAAACCACCAGTAACATGCTACCAAGTTTTCACTCTTCTGAAGTGAGCTCTGCGAGGAGCCAACCCTGTTAAAGGTTACAATAACACACTGTTAGGTGTGACTTGGTTAAAGGATTTAATCACCCTATCAGGAGTGGCCTTGTTAGAGGACTTAGAACATTCCACCTGAATGTCACCTTGTTAGAGGATTTTGTACAAATGACTTTTAGGTCAACCTTGTTAAAGGATTTAACTGATACAATGGTTAGAAAGTAATCAACAGTTGTGATCTGATACATACAACTTACTTTGCAAATTCAGATCCAATTATAGCTCTGATGTTAACTTATTGGATGGCCTGCATTGTCATTTCAATCTTCTGATTTTCTTGGAAATCTGTCAAGCAATCACACATGCAACTCTCTGCTTCTATATTCAGCCTTCTCTGCTAGGTCATGCCAATCAGCAAATCAACTATGCAATCCTCTTGCATACATACATGTACTTCCACACACTTGCATACTTAGTAGCACACAATGAATAACCCTTGAGGTTATCATATACCTCTCTATCTAGGTCAGATAAATCTTTGCCACTTAATCAAGATCGTAGATCTTAGGTTAGGTTAGATCCAATGGATCATTCCATCATTTACATTACATTTACTTCTCCAAAGTAGTCTCTAATTAAATCTTGAAACCATGCATTAATTATGGTTACCCATACATTAAATGATATGGATCAATCTTTAATTAACATTACATATCCCAATAAAATTAACTAAGTCAGCCAGAGATCTCAAATCTCATCATTAATCCAATTATTGTAAGTTGGCCAACATCACTATTTCCACTCGGCAATTTCACTGGTTCTCGGCACTGAACAAACTTTCTCATCACAAACAACTTTTCTCGGCATAAACAACTTTTCTCGGAACAAGCAACTTTACTCGGCACAAGACAAACTTTGCTCGACATAAAACAACCAGAAAATCTGTCTTTGAAAAGATAAACAACTAATTACTTTGACAGAGTGCCAATTGATCAAGTACCCTTTTATTTGCCATAACTCAACCATTCACTTGGTCTTCTTGTTAAATATTCTTCATCAAAAGTGGATATGGTACTCAAATAGATAACAATAGTCTCACTAGTTAAGGTTTGACAACAGTGACAAAATAACAATTGCTTGCATTGTCACTTTCCAACAAATATATACTATGCACACGTACATAACCAACTATTGTACTAAGTTTATAGGGGTTAGTTGTTGCTCCATAGCCAGAGGATGCTCATGACACTCAGGTAGAGAATATTACCTCTAGTGTGGTCTCGGAGCATCTTCATAGGAGAGATTCAGCAGATGTGACACCTACTAGTGGTCAGGTATGTTTTAAATATATGTAAGTTTAAACATGCATTTTATATATTTCAATTATTTTACATTATTATTATATACATGCTTTTATATTCACAAGGATCAGTTGCTTCTTCACAACCATAGGATGCTCATGGCAGTCGGTTAGAGGGTCACTATGTTCACATGCCTGGATGACTCCCTAGTTTAGGACATGTTGCACATATCTTTGACTTGAGAAAAATTATATATGTCCTTATTATATGTTTGATATTTTTATTTTATGATTTGAGACATATATTTATATGCCATCCGGACCTCTAGACATAGATGATTTATGATTTTACATTATATAGATTTATGATGGGGTTCATGATTATTTATATGCGCATGTGCGTGCACGCGCGCGCGCGCGCGTGTGTGTGTGTGTGTGTGTGTGTGTGTGTGTGTGTGTGTGTGTGTGTGTGTGTGTGTGTGTGTGTGTGTGTGTGTGTGTGTGTGTTTATTTNGCGCGCGCGCGCGCGTGTGTGTGTGTGTGTGTGTGTGTGTGTGTGTGTGTGTGTGTGTGTGTGTGTGTGTGTGTGTGTGTGTGTGTGTGTGTGTGTGTGTGTTTATTTTTATGTGTTTAAGCTTTGATTTGATTTGATGATAATACGTATATAGATGGTTTCATTTTATTAGATGATTTGATTTGATTAGATGATTTGATTTTATTAGATGGTTTCATTTGATTAACTGATTTGATTAGATGGTTTCATTTGATTAGATGATATGATTTGATTAGATAGGACTTCATTTTATTAGATGATTTGATTTGATTAGATGGTTTCATTTGATTAGATGGTTTCTTTTGATTAGATGATATAATTTGATTAGATGGTTTCATTTGATTAGATGATTTTATTTGATTAGATGATTTGATTATATTAATCAAGTAATATATATTTCAAGTACATAAAAGCATACATATAAAGTATACATAAGTAATCTAACTAATGTCATTAGTAATCTAACAAATGTCTTAAGGGGATGTCTTAAGGGGATCTAATTAATATCATAAAAATAACAAGTTAATACATGTAACTAATGGACAATAAGTATTCTAACTCATTCTAGAACTAACACATGTAATAAATAATCTAAATAATTTCATCATGTTTTAGTGTTCAAACTAATTTCTTAAGGGGGTCTTTAATTAATAAGCGATCTATAAAAATCATTGAACAATCAAAGCATATATATAAAACCATACATGTATACAAGAATATATATAAAATCATACATAAAATTCTATATATTAAAACCATTGAACCATCAAATAGGTCCATCATATATCAACCAATTATATTCCATCATATGTTTAAATAGATTGATAGAGTATAGTCAATTTAATCCAAAGATATCAAGTAGGTCCTAACACATGAATAGGTATACATATTATAATTTTTAGACCAACTCAAGTGGTTTAGACCTTTCATGGAGAACATGTAATATTCTCACATGATCCTCACTATCTAGTCTCCACTTACGACATCCATGTTGATATTTAACTATATGGAGACAAAGGGAGATGGCAACTACTAGGTGACTATATTGAAACACCTTATTGTCTGGTTGTTAATCAACAAAGTGAATACCATGTTGAATTACTTTTATTTTCTTGAAATATGTTCCCTCTAAAACAACTAAACCTAGAGGTCACAAATTGTAACAATATAAATTTAAACAAAATAAATTTGAAATTTGTTAAAAGGTGAAATTTTTTTAAATTTAAAAAATGAGTTCAATATATTGATGTAAAGCATACAAACCTATGGGGAACAACATTCCATCACTTTCTTCGGGTTCAAGTAACTTCATCCTCTCTACAGTACAACACAATAAATAATAACCAACTCCTTCTACATTTCCACACTTAGCAATCACTACAAAGACATCTCCCGTACAATTAATTTATATGTACATGTGAGATCTTAAAATTTACTTACTTCAATCTATAGATCTATCTATCTATCTATACATGCAGCTCAATGAACCATATAATGTGAAATATATACTTACCAATTTTGACCAATCCCAAGATATAATCATAATCAGTACATATCAAAGGAACATCATCAAATTTTTCATCTTCATCTCTATCAAATGTATTAGTAATAGCTAGTGGCACTAGATTCCATGCACCTACATATCCACAGTCTTGAATGATGCATTCCTCATAATTTTCAGCAACGCAGTGACAACAAAAGCATGAGTAGTCCCTAGTGTTCAACGTCCACTTACAAGAATTCATACTCATAATTGAATGCAAAGATCCCATATTTTTTATCCTCTTGCAACCATGCACAATTTTCCTCTCCACACCTGAACAAATGCATATATGATATATTATATAAATATAATTTGAATAAAGAATATTAAAAATTTAAACACTTGAATAAATATATATCGTGCACACATGAATAATTTAAAAATGTATGTATACCTTTTATCTCCCAAAATTTTCTATGTGGTACCGCTTGAGTCATTCTTGATGATGTGTCATTCTCATTTGGTGTGAAATGTGTCCTGCACCATTCAACAACATCATGTGCATTTTTTATATGAACCCCCTTATAATTCATTTGATACTTTCACAATGCATGTTTGATGCAAGCTCCAGTACCATCATGTTCACCTATTCCATGTCCACGCTAAAAAAAAATCCAGACATTTGGTATGTTTTCATTATGATGATATCTACATAGTACATAAAATGGTCTAGAAGATTTAAATTGTACAACACATCCATCTGACCAAACATAATGCTTATCAATTTTTATGCCTCTTTCTTTCAAATTTGTAAAAAAATCTTAAAGCAGTGTTCTACATAAAGAATGCCGTGCTCTTTATCATCACTTATATAAAAATGATATTCCTTCTTGATGACCTGTGCTTCAAATGTGCTTTGAATAACATCAAAATCTAATTGTGCATGTTGATAACACACATGTACCATAATAGTAATTTTCTTTGAAAAATAGTATTCTGATTGAATTTCCTTTTGATGAACAAAGGAATAGTTTTCTGCGAAATCAACAACTGATACAATAGTTCCAAGTGGGAAATTGTCTCTCACTATTTGGAATTGTTGTGCTTGCCACTTTGCAAAAAAAGTATGATGAATGTAGTGTTGAATCAATTTTTTAAAATTTTCCATAAATACTCCAACATTTATCTCCTCTTCAACATATTATAACCTTTAGGATTCTTTTCCAAATCTTGTTTCATTCTTTACATATTTGTAACTCTTTGTATTTACCGTCTTTGTTACATCAATGTTCTCATTTTTCAAAGGAAAAAGAGTCAAATCAACACATGTTTCACATATTCCTTTTATGAAATTTATTTTTCCACCTACAACATCTCTTTTGTCCAATAAAATGGATGAGATGAACTCACTTCGTCTAGTAGGAGGAGCATTTTCAAAACCATAAGTGTCTTCTACAAACTTTCAAAAAACCTGATAGTGGAGATCAAATTTAATATGATAGTGACAACAACAAGTTTCAAATACTTTGTTTGTCTTGACATAATATGACTTTAATCTTTCAAACAATGTTTGCCCAATATTTATATTAGGATTTGAACTACAAAATGACACATACATTTTATGTTGTGTTGTGTCCAACCAATGTTTTGTATGATATTCATATTGATTAGCTACAACTCTATGTTTGATAACATCTCTACTGTTTGATGAAGGATGTGTATTATCATTCCAAAATAATGTGACCAAATTCTTGATTCCTCCATCAATCCTATCAGAATGAGGAGCTCTACACATGATTTCCCAATTTCCTTTCAAGGTTATATCATCCAAAAGCATTCTCGAATTAACATATTGTGATATTGTTTTCCTACTAAAACCAATCTGAGATGAAACTGAAGATATTTATATTTTTTGGAGCATGGTGTTTTGATTAAGTAAAAGTAGGATTTGAAAGGTCCCAAAACCTTGTACAAAAGATAAGAAGATAGAAAAAGCTGATCAGTCAACTACCAAAAGATGAGAAAAAGGAGAAATAGGGACCCTAGGCCCCACAAACCCAAAAAGCAGAAAAAGACAGCCTGAGAGGAATAGACAGCCCGAAAACAAAAGACAACACACAGGGAGCTAGATAGTCTCTATCATATCTTTCTCTTGCTCCGCGAGAAGCTCCATATTATCCATCGAGACTCTGAGGTCTTCGAGGTCTGTGTCTTTCTTCTTTATACTTGCATGAGTGTGGATACTAGAGCCCAGACCCTCTTTGGAATCCTTACTCTCCTCACCTCTATTAGCCTCAAGTATCTCCATTAGATTCTTGCATTGCTCAATAGAAACTTTTAGAATATTGAAGCTTTTCTCACAAATTTTTTAACCATCAAATACATTTTCTACATTTTTCCTTCTAGTGAGGACAGAAGCACCTTAATATTGCTGGCTTCTTCTTCTTTGTTCATTTTGTTAATCTTATCCTACATATTCAACACTTGAGTGCCCAACTCCCCAAAGGCTTCACCCTTGTTGATGGCTTTAGTCCAATTCTTCAAGCTAGTAGCCATAGACTCTTCCCCAAAGATAGCAGCTTTTATCATACTCACAATCTAACCTTGTTCCTTAATTTCAGTCTTCATATTTGTAGTATCCTAAGAAATGGTTGCCATAAACCTCCCAAAAGAAAGGATATTGTCTTTTTGGTACGAGCTAATGTTGAAGCTTTCCTTTGTGTTCCCTATTGTGTCAATATTAGCCTTCTCCTGAATACTAACATCTTTTTCCTCAACCTTACTCTGAGTGTTATCCCTTTCTTTCTCCACCTTCTCCTTTTTCTCCAGAATCTCATGAACAGGGTCCTCCTCATCGGAGGATATGAGGATACCCTTGTTCTTCTTTGGTTTCTTGATGACCAAAGGCTTTTTCTTAAGATCGGCTTTCCTTTTTCTCTGGATTTTGTGGTTTTCCTCGTCTTCAGTTCTAAAACCCTCCAAATTAGGATTCATCTCCTCATACTCCAACTTTTTCTTAGAAATCTTCAAGGAACTACCCTTCAATCTTCCCATACCTCTGGTGCTAATAGTATTCATCTCATCCTCAGTATCATCATCAAATCTTTCTCCCGACTCTTTGTCCTCAGTCTTCACATCGTTAAGGATTTTACCCTTACCAAAAATTTTACCCATTTTCCTCATTTTTAACACATCATAAATGTGAGAGGCATGATCCCCAAAAGGGTCATTCTGAAACTCCCTCATAGTGACATTCAGAGAGCTCATAAGATAGAAAGGGATACTCATTTTCTCATTATGCCTAAAATAATTTAGGATAACAAAATGATGCCCGTAGGCTCTAGTAAATCTCCCATCAAGGGTAAGATAACATATAGCATCATATAAAACAAAAGACCATGGATGGATGATATTAGCAGGACTGAAGAAACCTCCTACCTTCTTTGCAAGTCTGTCAGCCTCCTCCTCATTCTTCGGGAACCTCTCATATGCTTTATCAGAATAAATGCGGTCACGATAGAACTTCATGCCATTCATAGGAAGACAAGTGGCCTCTACAATAAGTTCCTCAGTGATATCTATCCATTGATTGTTGAAATATATATTCCCTTTCTTCCAATTACACATGAAAAAACTGGTAATTATAGGGTTTCCCCCACAAAGCTTCTTCATGTACGCAGCAAAATTCCCCTTCTAAAGAATTTCCCATGCTTTCTCATTTTTCTTTCATTCACTACAGTCGGCAGGTTCATGTCTTTTCTTACTCCCACCCATTCTATATCTGATAACAATGTTGCTCTGGTTCTCTTTCTGCTTGATTTTTCTATTATTCTCCTTTTCTATAATGTATTCCACAATTTTTGAGAGCCCCCATAATCTGTGTGAAAAGGTATTTTGACACCAAGTGGCATTGTAGAGGATTAACGCCTCATAATTAGGACTTACATCACTCGTGTTAGCTACATTCATTTGATTAAATGATTTTCACTTCTCTGCCTTTCGTAGATCATCTCCTTATGCATAAGGGATTCGATATCATACGACAGGCTGGTATCATCATTCCAAGTATAGATATGGTTACTTTTACATGTGTAATTGGTCACCTAATCTACACTAACATTGCCTTCTCAGTACACATGCGTCACAATACATTTATTCATAGTCTTGATTATAGCCTTGGCATAGTCAATAATATTACTAATCATCCATAATGGGTTGGAAATATTGTTAAGGGCCTTGATAATATTCAGGGAATCCCCTTCAAGCCAGACATTTTTATAATTATTTTCTTTAGCCATAATAAGACCATTGAGGGCAGCCAAAGCCTTAGCCATATGATTATTTTGAACACCTATAGAGATATCCCTCACAGCATACAATGTCCTTTCTCATCACAGATGATCATTCCACATCCATCAATACCAGGATTACCTTTTGATGCACCATCAAAGTTAAACTTAATCTAACCCGTCGGAGGACTTTCCCAGGCCACTCCATCTCTGTTATTGCTTTGAGCTTTCTCATCAAATTGAGTACCCTAGTTTTTAAGAATTGCACTATCCTCTTTCCCTGTAGAGTCATCTTTAATTTTCATAATTTTGAAGTTCTCAATAATCATATTCTGACTTTTCTTGTATAATATTTTAGGGGAAGTCTCATTCTCTCTGAAAATTCTTTCATTTCTTTCCTTCCATATTGCCCAAGTAATGTGGGGGAGGGAAATTTTCCATATCTTTCTAATGCATTCACTCTTAGTATTAATACCCCATGAAATGAACATGTTCTGGATATCATAAGGTAAAACCCAATCCATATTAAAAGCCTTCAGCCAATAGGACCATGCCTCATTAGCATAATTGCAAAAAATGAACAGATGATTGACCGATTCTTCCTCTTTCTTGCACAAAACACACATATTAGTAATATACATTCCTCTACTCTTGAGATTGTCAAGAGTAAGGATTTTGTTTTGAATCATAGTCTAGAAAAAGATGTTGATTTTAGGGGTTAGCCCTTTGATCCAAGCCTTGGCCCAGAAAGGATTTTCACTGTTATCATAATTGAGATTATAGGCAGATCCCACAGTGATACTACCATTAGTGGTATGTTTCCATATCAAAGAGTCTTCTTCCAAGTTTAGAATCATGGCATTGAGGGTGATATTTAGAGAGAGAAGGGAATCATCCATAGTATTTAAATCATTCCATTTCCCATTACTTCTATAATCCATGACCTTAGTACCAATTTTATCTTTACATATATCAGCAAAGGGACCCCAAACAGTACTCATAGCAAGAGACTGGTTACTGATCCATATATCATCCCAGAAATCCACTCTATTCCCCTTGCCCACTTTCCACTTCACACCTTTCCTAATGGTATTTTTGGCTTTAATCACATTCTTCCATATACAAGATCCCACCAAGATGTCTTCAGTATTAAGAAAATCATTAATAGAATTAGAACTCCTGCTATATTTACTATGCCATATAGAATTCCATTCACCATTCAAGGTAAAACCCCTCCAACTAAGTTTGGCAAGGAGAGCTTCATTCATTCTTTTAATTTTCCTTATTCCCAAACCACCTTTGGATTTAGGCATACAAAATTTGTCCCAAGCAATAAGAGAAAATCTATTTGTTTTTTCAACACCATTCCAAAGAAAGTGTCTTTGAATTTTTTCAATAGCCTCTACAAATTTGTTGGGTATCCTATAAAGGCTAAGAGCATAAGTCGACATACTCTAAAGAGAAGATTTAAGAAGTTGAATTTTTCCAGCCTGATTGAGCAGAGCTCCTTTCCATACTGCAAGTTTCTTATGAAATTTTTCCACTAGAGAGCTCAAAAAGGAATCAGGAGGGTTAATCCCAAGGGGGAGACCCAGGTAGGTAGCAGGGAGCTCCCCAATTTGGCAGTTCATAATTTTGCTTATCGTGTGCTGTCTGTACTCAGGAGTATTAATAAAATAAATAAAGCTTTTATTCTAGTTGATGATCTGACTAGTAGCCTTACCATAATTTTTGAGGATCTTTCTAAGGTTCCGTGATTCATTTATAGTTTCTTCCCCCATAAAAAATGATTCATCCATGAATTGTTGATGAGAGCAAACATAATTAGAGGAGGAGGGTTTTAGCCCTTTGAGATCCCATTTTCTAATAGTGCTTTCAATGTATCTGCCCAAGCATTCTGCAATAATCACAAATAGAACTGGAGATAGAGGATCTCCCTGCCTTAGACCTCTGGAAGATTTAAAAAAGGAAGAAGGAGAACCATTCACAAGAACAGAGAAAGTGGGGGAAGACACCAGCTGCATTATCAATTTAATACACTTGGAGTTGAATCCAAAGGCCCTCAAAGTATTCTGCAAAAAATTCTAGTCAACTTTGTCATAAGATTTAGAGAGGTCTATCTTCAGAATGAAACCTTCTTTTCTAGCCATAGTCAGAGAGTGAATATTATCATGGACATTAATAATAGAATCTAAAATCTACCTTCCCCATAAAAATTCAGTTTGTTGGTGAGCAATTATCTTAGGGAGTAGTTTTAGAATCCTAGAAGTAATAACTTTAGATATTATTTTGTAGGAGGAATTACAAAGGCTGATAGGATGAAAGAGATCCATAGTGTCTGCCCTAGCCTTTTTTGGAATAAGAGCAATGAAAGTACCATTAATTTCTCTGAGAATTCTTTTAGATCCAAAGAATTCTTTTACTACATCAGTAATGTCCTTATGGATGATAGCCCAATAATCATGAAAGAAAAACATAGGAAATCCGTCAGGACCCAGATATTTACTCCCTTCAAAGGAAAAGACAGCCACTTTAATCTCTTCATTAGAGGGAATAGCTGAGAGAAAGTGGTTGTCATTATCTGTCAAAATTTTGGGTATACTTTCCAAAAGAGTGCTTTGAAATTTTTGGTCAAGCTGGTCATCTTGGGAGAGAAGATTAGAAAAGAAGACTTTTGCTTCCTTGGAGATATCCTCCTCTTTCTCCACTTCTCTATCTTCAACTTTGAGTTTAGATATTCTGTTAGCAACCTTATGCTTAGTATCCATCATGTGAAAGAACTTAGTGTTCCTGTCCCCCTCTCTAAGCCAAGTGTTTCTAGATCTTTGTTTCTAGAAGATTTCCTCCTTGTGCACAATGTCATGGTATTTTCTCAAGATTTTAGTTTCTTTCTCTTTAGGAACTTTAATATACCCTTCCTTTTGAACAGAACCCTGGATCTCTTTAAGCTCAGTCAAGATGTCTGACTTAGATGAAAAAATATTACCAAAAGTTTCTTTATTCCACCTCTTAATACTATCTTTAACATGTTTCAGTTTCTAAGTCATCCTATACATAGCAGTTCCTTCTATCTTAATCTTCCACCATTCACTAATTTTGAAATACATTTCAGGATGAATAGTCCACATTTGTTCAAATCTGAGAGGATAGTTTTTACTTCTAGCTATAGAATCAACAATAAAAGACAATGGGTAGTGGTCAGACCCAGCTCTGATAAAGGCTGTCAAGGAACAATTATAATGTTGAAACCAGTCATTAGAGATTAAGGCTCTATCTAATCTTACCTGGAACAAATCATCACCCGCTCTCTAGTTAGACTAGGTGTAGTTGATACCTTGGGGATCAATATCAGTGAGAGCTTGTCTAGCTATAAAGTTCATCTGGTCAAATCCTACTTTCCAAATTAGGTTGGGTTTCACCAAGTTTTTCATCTTCCTTGAGAGGGGTATTGAAATCCCCCATAATAAGCTGACTATCTTTCTCAAAAGACTTCCTGGCCTGATCTAGTTTACTCCAGTAGGAATATCTCCCATTTTTAGTATTAGGGGCATAAATATTAGTAAGAATCCAATAAGTTCCCTCCTTGATATGGTGAAATCTAATACATGCCATATTACTTTCCTATATGATAACATCACCCTCAATGATGTTCCCATTCCAAAAAGTAGCAATACCACCTGAGGCTCCTTCCGAGCTGCCTCCACTACAACGATTATTTCTATAGTATTTAAGCTTTTCAACTTTTTCCTTCGCCATCTTAGTCTCCAGGATCAGAATGATATCCGGTCTGTTATCTATAACCATATTTCTAATAAGATCCTATTTGTGAGGGTTATTTAACCCTCTTATGTTCCAAGATATAATCTTCATTTCTTTTTGGTAATACCCAGATGGGTAATAGTTTTTTGAGTTCCATCTGCTATATTTCTAGCCGCCTCTTGATTTCTCTTTCTAGAACTTGGTGGTCTCCTTGGTGGTGAGAGTTATCATTCTCCAACATCTGGTAGATAATTTTTTGCATTCTTATGACCTTTTGTCATTGTGCCCTTCTTTTGTTTATCTTTTTCAACCAGAATGGTTTTGTCTTGTTTCTCAAGGATTTTATCTATTTCCTCTTGGTCACCCCATTTCGGTTTATCTATTTCCTCTAAGTATTTATTTTCCTCCTGTAATGAGTTTTGTGTCATCTTTGATAGTCTAGGACCCAAGACAATATCTTTTTGGGCATCTACGAAGATGTTGTTTTCATAAAGATTTTCCTGTTCTCCCTGAATTTTTGGTGGTTCCTCTACTTCTTGTGTAGTAGATTGGTTATCCTCCTGAGCTCTTTAGTATTTTTCATCTTGAAGATTACTGATATCATTATTCTCATCATCTAGAGTATCTTTAAAAAATTCTATCATGTCATTCTTATCTAGTTCAATGTCATTAATTTTCTCCTTCTGATCCTTATTGGACTCATCTTCTTCTGATCTTTCTATCATAACTTTCTCTAGGTTGGTATGTGCTTCTCCTTTGTCTTTCCCTTCCTTCTCTTTTTCTTTAGATTGCCCAGCTTTCTCTTCTATCTTTTTCTCTATGATTTTGAGTTCCATACTGACTTCTTCTTCTGATGATTCTCTGCATTTTCTAATTGGCTTCCATTCCTTTTTTTGTTGGTTTTTCTTGACTTTGTTCATTGGACATTTATTTTCCCAATGACCCATTTTTTTTCATCTAAAACAAGAAAAGGGGATTGACTCCTATTCAATTTTTTGGGTTCATTTCCCTAATCTTGACTCCAACTCTATCTCTTTTGGAATATCAACATCTAGGATAATACCTATGCAAATTCTGGCATGTGTAAGTCTTCTTCTTGAAGCTATGACCAGATCGATAGACAAAAGTTCTCTAAAGGACCTAGCTATACCAGAAAATACATCCTCATTCCAGTACTCCATAGGAAGCCCAAGGAGCTTTGCCCAAATAGGGACTTGGACTATAAAGTCCTCATGAAGGACCATATTAGGGTACCATTTCTGTAATGTTATAGTATTTTTTCCTATACTCCATGGTCCACTATAGATGGATTGTGTTCTATCTTCTTCACAAGAGAAAAAGAAGGAGACAAAGCCCTTATTCATAGCTATCACCTCGACTTGGCCTTTAAGTTTCCATCTTTTATCAACAAATGCTCTAATCACTTCAATACTAGGTCTAATCCCAATAAACCTCCCAACCAGGGCATTTTCCATTTTTTTAATATTATGATCTATTACTTGATCAGGAATAGCAATAGCATATCTACCCTCAGAGATGTTAGATATATTCCTTACAAGCGGGTGGACCTAGATATATTTGAAGCATAGTGTTACCTATAATGGATGTCAACATAACTTTTCTTGTAATGGTCTTATCTTTAGTTCAAGATCGCTTCCCTACCTGGTTCAAACCTTTCCTAAGATTTTCAATCATATCAGTTTGCATGTCAACAACTTTTCTCTTCTTTGATGTTGTGTCTATACCCAATAATTTTAATTCCCCTTCCAAATTTTTGTTTATAAGTACAACTGAAAGAAATTGGGCTTGTTCAAGTGTTTCAAGATTATCAAATTTAGCCAATATTTCTCTTGCTATCATATTCATTGACCTCTTCTTAGCAGTACTTAACATTTGAAAACTATCAAGTGAACTCAAATTCTCTACATCCATTATAAGTAAATGATCTAAGTTTCTATAATTAAAATTTCTCTTTACAGTTTGAGCTAAATTTATAAGTTCATCAATATCAGTAGGATCACATGACCCTGACCCTTCTCCAACATGAATTGCTTGAGCTTTCATACAGAGTGATCCTGACTCTTCTTCAACGTGAAATTCTTCAAATTGACTTGACCCTCCTACTTCAGCTTGTCCTTCACCTTATTTATTTTTATGATAATATGCCAATGCAGCTTCACAATTTCTTTGTTCGGTACTAGGTGATCTTTTTCTAGCAGAAATTTTTCTTCCCTTCTTGTTCCCCATTTCTTCTCTCCAAAAATGTCTTCCAAAAGATCGGCAATAAAAATTATCTTCTTCAAAAGAATACTTTGATCTAGAATTTCTCCTCTCCAAAATTATGCCTTTGAAAAAAATAGAAATAGCAATCCTCCTCCAAAAAATACCTTTATAAAAATTGATCAATAATAGAAAAAGTGAATTAACTTATTGCAATTCGGTGAAAAATGGAAATAAAAAACTTTATTTTTATACCATTCTAATTTTTTTTAAAATTCATGGCTAGCCGACCTAGTTCACACGAACTAGGTTGGGTAAAATTTTGGTAGGTGTTTCTTGTCAGACTTTTCACATGAGTGTCTTCGAGTGAAGACCCTTCACACAAATCCCCTCAGATACCTTTGAGCAAAGGGGGTCTTCCCTCGAAGACCCGGGAAGACCCCAAAATTGAAATTTTTCCCTGAGAAAAAAAGAAAACTCCAAAAAATAGCCTTTTAAGGCCTCAAACAAAGACCAAACAAAATGATTTTTTTAAACACATGATGTCAAATGATGCTATTTGGAGCAAGATTTATAATGAATATAATTTGAATACATATTGAGTTCATTTTCACTTTCAAATATTTTTTTAACTAAACATAGGTTGTTTGGTCATTCAACAACCTGTCTCTTCAAGGCTTCGGGAAAAATAGTTAATTATAAAAAAAATTATGAAAAATATGTAGGAAAAGAGTATTTGTGTTACCTTTCTATAGATAAAAAGAAAAAAAAATTGATATATATATATATATATATATATATATCAAGTTAGAGCGATCCAAGTGACCTTATATCTAAATTACAATTATTGTCACTTTAGAACTTAATAAGCTATGAAATATTGACCCAAAATGAATGAAATCAATTGCATCCTTTAGATATTTAAGTTAAAAATATAATCTTGAAAGAATTACATTGTTATCATATTTTTCAAAAATGTTATGCTAATCCAAGTGATAGTCACTCCTTAAAAACATAGTTTTTTCACACAAACCACTTTTCAAAGGAGAAGGAAAAATGAATTTAAATGAATTTTAAATTTTAGGAAAAAAATTAGAAACTAGAAATAAAATTCTAAAAGACTCTAGTTTACATCATCTTCATGTTCCTAATAGTTTTGCTGCAACAGGTGTTCAAAAATGAAGTTTTTTCTTAGAATGTTGATCTTAGTGTCAAGGTTGGCCAAAAAGTGGGACCACCCTATGATTAGTTTGTTGATTTCAATGTTGTATGAATTCTTAAGAGAAGTTTGTTTCATGGATGGAATTCTAAACTAAATGAATGTAAGGACATGCAAGGTGTGATGGTGGACTAAAATGATCTACTAAATCTCTAGTCTTAGATTTTGGTCTTTGTGTGAGAATAGGTATGATATCTTAAATTAGAATCCGAAGGTAAAACCCTAATATCTCAATTTGATACTATTACATCAGGGAAAACTCTATTTTAGTATATAATGCAACAAATACATCTCAAGAAGGATAAGTTTTGTTTGTCTGCTAAAAAGTGACCAAAATCCAAATGATAGTTTGTATGATAGATGTGTTACACAATAGATAATTACATAACAAGATAACACAAGTATATGCTAGACTAGCTCAATTACAATTTTTGATAGCTCAAATATGTTACATAATGATACATGTGTGATATTTGAAGCTATAAATGTTACAAAATATAGGGTTGTGCAAATGTAGTGTTTTGGCCAAAATTTGGAAATATTGTGTAGGAGGGTTGTTTCTTTTGTATGTTTGGAAAAAAAAACACAAAAAATATAGAATATACAATAGCTAGTTAAAAAATTTTGGATAATAAGGCCAAATGGGGTAATTAGTATTTAACAATTGAAGATCTTCATAAGAGACACACTGCCTAATTATTTAGATAGGTGTGTTTCTAATAGTGCAAGTTTAGGCGATAAAATATTATATGATTGTGCATGGGCGCTCCAATCTTAAGAGACAGTCACTAGAAGTATAGTGGAAAACTGGCTCACCTTTGTCTTACCTCAATGGTTTGTGAATATTTTAACCAAGGGTTTTCCACCTTAGTCAAGATGAAATGTGTCAAGTACCTTCAGGCATGATATTTTACCTTGCACCATACTATAGGACTAATTGATGGAACTTGGGCTTCTATAAATAATTTTTCTTAGTGGACTACTACCATGAGTAGAGATACCATCTATAATAACCTAATATTGGAATATTTTTCACCTACTCTCCTCATGAAACAAGTCTCAGTGAACCCAGGGTCTTGGAGCTTAGCTTCAAATAAGACTAGACACTCCATGAGGCACAAGTATTACCCTTCACCTTTATATACTATTGGAAACTTTGTTGAGGTCAAACTCCATGGTAATAAAATTCCTAGGTAGGTATCCTACTAATATAAAAAAGAGAGAACATTATTTTTTTCTCTTTCACCCAAGGTTGTACAAGAATGCAAGGAGAGAGAATATGCACACAACAAATCTAGGATTAAAAATAATGTATAGGTGCACAAAACCCAATAGACACGGTTCTTTTTCATTTAGAAAATTGAAGTGTGAGCTAAACTAAAAAATAATAGACACACAATCCTAAAAGAAATATGTCAATAGTCTCAAGAGAAAGGTCTTCTCCCAATAATTACCTAGTAGTTGTAAAAATCTAATTAGTACCTAGAAATATTTACCATATCTAAAATTGAAGTGCTGGAAATTTTAAAAAAAAATCCAAGAATTTTACTTTTCCCTTACCTAGAACAGATACATCACTTGATGAAACATATACATAGAAAGAGACTATGTTTGAATCTAAATAACCTTTATATCTAGTGAAATCCTAGATGATTGCATCAAATTATGATTCAAATACAACATTTAAGTAGACAATTGTGTTGAATGAAGACTTAGATGCATCAAATAAATGTGTATATGTATGAAAATAACATGTGACTATGGATAAATAAATTTCTATTATAGAAAGTTAAAGATTAGGTGCATCATGCAACTTGCACTAGTACAAAAACAACAATATATGACCAAATAAACAACCAAAAATTATAGATAAATGACCAAATTTGGTCACATGACTAGTGGTAGTTTATTGCCAGTCATTTATATCGCGACCAAATTAATGACTAAACTATTTTATTCATTTATTTGGTCATTTATTTAGTTATTTATTTGGTCATTTATTTGGTCATTTATTTAGTCATTTATTCGGTCATTTATTTGGTCGTTTATTTGGTCATTGATTTAGTCATTTTTTTGGTCGTTGATTTGGTCATTGATTTGGTCATTGATTTGGTCATTGAATTAGTCATTTATTTAGTCATTTATATAGTAATATATTTAGTCATATATTTAGTCAGTTATTTTTTCATTTATTTATTCATATATTTAGATATTTATTTAGTCATTAATTTAGTCATATCAGGGCACGATGGAATCGAACCACCATCCTCCTACTTGTAAAGTAGGTGCTTTTCCATTGAGCTAGTTGTTAACCCACTGATATTCACATGATGAGATGATGATGAAGACCGAGATCAGAGGTATACAAAGCTGTAGAATACTCTTAGATCATTTGTTATTTTGTCATTGATGTCAAGCAATTGATTTCTGATTCATATTGAGTTGCCATATCATTTGGAGTAAACTACAAGTTGAGGAAGACAAGGAAAGAGAGAAAGTGAAAAGATGAAAGTGTTGAAGAACTTAACTGGGCAGCTAATACAGATCAGACAATGTTTTAGTGATGACTGGTATAATTTTTTTTTACATTTTTTTCATGGTAACAAAGTCAGTAACATAGTTTAGTCAAGTCAGTAAAGGAAATGAATGAGACTACCGAGTATGAGAAGTCAGTTGGTAATGTAAGCAAAGGGAGCAGTCGGTAAAGAAAGTAGAATCAAGCACCAAGAGAAAATAGTCACCAAGTGGAAATTCTATTTGGTCATAGTTACCGAGTACCGAGTTCATGCAAAGGCACCGAGAAAAGTTATTCACCGAGCGTTGTTAGTTACCAAGTCATAAAGTCAGTTACCGAGCAAGGAACAATCGTTGGAAATTAATGATAAGATCAAATCTAAGCCAGATCATGATGAGCTGGAAGATTCCATGGAAAAGGAAGAAGTTTGTTACAAGATCTATGAACCGGAAAAATAAAGATGAAGATCGAAGGTAGAGATTAAGTGGCAAAACAAATGTTGTGAGTTCCAAGAAGGGAACAAGTTCCAAGGTAAAAGTTAGGCGGTTTACCAAGTGGCAAGAAATCATAAGAATGATCAAATGACTGAGATTGATTTGTGGAAAACCTAATCAAGGAGATTAAGAGGAAAAATATTGTCTATATAAATGAAGCTACACGAATGTGAAGCTGCTGCTGGTTGATTAATGAAAGGGAAGGAAAAAGGTTGACATAAGAGAAGTCACTAAGTGATACAGGGAAAAGAAGAAGACTGAATTCTGAACTCTGAATAGAGATTATAAATGATTGATGGAAGAGTTATTGAAGAAGTAATGAAGTACTGAATCCAACAGACCAAGTGAGTAGAAAAGGATATGATCAAGCAAAAGGTAGAAGATAGTTGTTGCATCAATAGATCAAGTTTTATTGTATGTTTCATATTTGTATCTGAGAAATATCTTAACCGAGTGGATATAATAGTCCTATTGTAAACCCTAGAGATAGATAACATTATAACAGAGTGTTTTAAGCCCTTTCATCAGGCCACTTTTAACAGAGTGAAGATCCTAACAGATCTGAGGGAAATCCCTTGACCAGGTCACATTTGACAATGTGCTTTGTAATCTTTAATAGGATTGGCTCCTAACCGAGCATACTTCAGAAGAGTATTTTTATTTGTGGGTGACAAGTCCCACAAAGGTTTTTCCCAATTTGGGTTTCCTCGTTAAATCTGGTATTAATGTGTCATTATCTTATGTGGATGATATGTGTTTATGTTACTGCTAAAGTTGTTCAAGGTTGCATGTTGTCTAGAGTGCAATAAATATAGTTTACCAAGTTGAATCAGATTTAGAGATTGAGAGTATAAAATGATTAAAGTCCACTGATTCACCCCCCCCCCCNGTCCACTGATTCCCCCCCCCCCCCTCTCTATGGACCAACAATTGGTATCAAAGCCTCGGTACTCTGAAGAGAAAATTTTAAAGGGACTTGAGTTAAAGATCCAAAGATGTATAAGAGGGAGGCACCTAAGTTGAATAAGGACAACTTCTCTACATGGAAAAGTAGAATGAGATTACATCACTCTGGAATTGGAGAATATGCATTATATTATCTTGATAATGAGTACTCACTACCACCTTTTGGTCCTATGACACTTGAGCAGGCAAGGGAAAGACAAGAACACACACAAGTGATGATAGAGATATCCTCTTCTCTCACCGACCAGGAATTTAATGATCTTAATGGATGTGATATAGCAAAGTAGATGTGGGATAAGATCACATTAGTACATGGAGGAGATCAACATGTTCAAAAAGCAAAAGCAGAAAGTCTAAGAGGCAAGTTTGATTCAATGAGAATGAAATAAGGTGAAAATGTGACATAATATAGTACAAGACTAAAGGAAGTCGTAAATGTTATTAGATGTGCTGGAGGAAATATTGATGAAGAAGATGTGACAAGAAAGCTATTGAGAACCTTGCTACCTGTATATGCTATCCAAGTATCAGCTATACAAGAACTGAGATCCATACCCCAGATGACAGTCTCATTAGATGCTACAATTGGTAAGTTGATTGCATTTGAGTTAAATGAATTTGATAATAGTCTAACTACCACTACTAAGATTGAATCTACATTCAAGTCATCCTTGAATATTGGAAACCCTAGAGAGTCTACTTCTAGTGATGGCTATGCAAGTAGTGTGATTGAAAGACTTCATAAATGTAGAAGTGAGTTGGAAACTTTGTATGCTGAAGATGATAGATAGCAAGAGGAGTTTGAAGCATTGTTAGCTAGAAGGTTACCAAGAGGGAAAGGTAAGTACAAAGGCAAGCTACCCTTAAAATGTTTCAATTGCAACAAGATTGGTCATATTGCATCTAGCCGTCCAGGCAACAAGGATGATGAAAGAAAAGATAACTGAGAAAATAAGAGAGAAAATAAATTCAGAAGATACCGAGATTTCAAAGAGAAAGGTAAGAAGGCATGCTACATTGCTGAAGAAGGATTAACTGATGATGACACTGATGAAAATGGAGATGAGGAAGTTGTTTATGTTGCTATCAAAGATTATTCTGATGAAGAAAGTTATGTAGAAGAAAAAGCCTTAATTTCTCACATGAGCAAAAATGATGCATGGATTATAGATAGTGGTTGCACACATCACATGACTGGTGATACACAAAAGTTTATTACCATGGAAAAGCATGATGGAGGATTTGTTAGATTTGGTAATGATGCTCTATATCTTGTCAGAGGTAAAGGTTCTATAATTCTATTGAATAATACAAGATGTGATGATGTTTACTGGGTTGAAGGACTAAAGTATAATTTTTTGAGTGTGTCATAGCTAAATACAATAGGTCACCGATTGAAATTCCAAAATGGGAAGGTAAAAGTGTTTGACAAACATGGAAATCTGATTGCCACTAGTGAACAAACTAAAGGTAAAATTTTCTACCTTGATACTTCTAAAAAGAGTTGTCTATACACAAAATTGGAGGATGTCTGGCTATGGCACAAGAGGTTATGTCATGTTAATTTTGACAACTTGATCAAGGTGAGAAAAAAGAATAGAGTTAGAGGTCTACCGAGATTGGA
>MU226938.1:2657534-2671023 GCA_018584345.1 Thuja plicata
GTACCAAGACCTAAGGACAAAAATGTAATTGGTACTAAGTGGATTTTCAGAAACAAACTAAATGAGCATGGAGATGTTATCAGGAACAAAGAAAGATTAGTTTGCAAAGGTTATGCACAAGAAGAAGCAATTGATTATGGTGAAACTTTTGCACCAGTTGCTAGATTAGAAGGATTCAGAATTCTACTAGCATATGCAGCTTATAAAGGATTCAAATTTTATCAAATGGATGTAAAGTCTACATTTCTTAATGGTATTCTTGAAGAGGAAGTTTACATTGAACAACCTGAAGGATTTTCTAAAGGTATTGACAAGGACATAGTATGCAAATTGTACAAAGCACTATATGGCTTAAAGAAAGCACCCTGAGCATGGTATGAAAGATTGCATTCTTATTTGATCAAGATTGGATTTCAGAGAACAAGTGAGAACAGTAATCTGTATTTGAAATGTGATGATGATAAATAAATTTTGATTGTTGAAATATTTGTTGATGATATTATTTTTGGAGGAAGTGACACATTGAGTCAATCATTTTCTGAAGAGATGAAAAAAGAATTTGAAATGTCCATGATAGGAGAGATAAATTTATTTCTTGGATTACAGATACAGCAAACCAAAGATGGGATTTACATCACACAATCAAAGTACATCAAGGAAGTCTTGAAGATATTTGGTATGGAGGATTCAAAACCTGTCAAAACACCTATGGCCACTGGGTGTAAATTATCAAAGGAAGATGAATCACAGGCAGTAGATGACACAATTTACAGATCAATGATTGGTAAGTTACAGTATGTTGTACATAGAAGACCCGATATTTCACATGTTGTAGGGATTCTTGCAAGATTTTATTCCAACCCAAAGGAGACACACATGTCTATAGTAAAAAGAATACTAAGATATCTGAAAGGCACTGAAGATTTTGGGTTACTATACAAAAAGAAAGGAGACTTTTCTTTGAAAGTCTACACTGATGCTGATTGGGCTAGGAACATTGATGATAGAAAAAGTACAAGTGGAAGATTTTTCTTTTTGGGAGACAGATTAGTAACATGGCTGAGCAAGAAACAAAGTTGCATCTCAAAATCAACTGTCGAGGCTGAATATGTTGCTACAACTATGAATTGTGCAATTATTGTATGGATCAAAAAACTACTTGAAGGCATGAATGAAGAGATTAGTGATCCAGTTACTATTTACTGTGATAACACAAGTGCTATTAATATATCAAAGAATCTGGTTATGCATTCTAAGACCAAGCACATTTCTATCAAATATCACTATTTGAGAGAGCAAGTACAAGAGAAGAATGTAATGTTGGAATATGTAAGTTCAAAGGAGCAGATAGCAGATATATTCACTAAGCCACTACCGAAGGATGCTTTTGAGTATCTCAGAGGTAAATTAGGGGTCCTACCCCTACCCAACATTCACTAAATGCATGTTGCATCAATTATAGAACTTATTAGAATATCTATCTTTCTGAGTTGATGCAAGCTTTCACACTTGAGGTGATGCCTGAAGTTCTGAAAAAGAAACAATGATGTATGACAAGAGCTATCAGTACGTGCTAGGTATGATTCACTACCTTAATATTCTCAGGAAGTATGAAACTTTGACATTGTTGTCAAAGAGGGAGATATTATGTGAATTGATGATTATCAGAGAAACAAGAGTGTTGAGGAACACAAAGAAAGAATTATTATGAAAGAGGGAGTTTGAATAAATTACAAGAAGAATCAGCTCAGAGGGAGCAAAGCAGAATACAAAGAAAAGACCGAGGTTCCAAGGTTACCATCAATGTCAAAGAGGGAGATTGTTAACCAACTGATATTCACATGATGAGATGATGATGAAGACTGAGATCAAAGGTATACAAAGCTATAGAATACTCTTAGATCAATTGTTATTTTTTCATTGATGTCAAGCAATTGATTTCTGATTCATATTGAGTTGCCATATCATTTGGAGTAAACTACAAGTTGAGGAAGACAAGGAAAGAGAGCAAGTGAAAAGATGAAAGTGTTGAAGAACTTAACTGGGAAACTAATACAGATCAGACAATGTTTTAGTGATGACTGGTATAATTTTTTTCTACATTGTTTTCATGGTAACAAAGTCGGTAACATAGTTTAGTCAAGTCGGTAAAGGAAATGAATGAGAATACCGAGTATGAGAAGTCATTCGATAATATAAGGAAAGGGAGCAGTCAGTAAAGAAAGAAGAATCAAGCACCAAGTGAAAATAGTCACCAAGCAGAAATTCTATTCAGTCATAGTTACCGAGTACTAAAGTTCATGCAAAGGCACCGAGAAAAGTTATTCACCAAGAATTGTTAGTTAGCAAGTCATAAAGTCAGTTATCGAGCAAGGAACAGTCATTGGAAATTAATGATAAGATCGAATCTAAGCCAGATCATGATGAGCTAGAAGATTCCACAGAAAAGGAAGAAGTTTGTCACAAGATCTACAAACTGGAAAAATCAAGATGAAGATCGAAGGCAGAGATTAAGTGGCAAAACAAATGTTGTGAGTTCCAAGAAGGGAACAAGTTCCAAGGTAAAAGTCAGGCGGTTTACCGAGCGGCAAGAAATCATAAGAATGATCAAACGACTGAGATTAATTTGTGGAAAACCTAATCAAAGAGATTAAGAGGAAAAATATTTTCTATATAAATGAAGCTACATGAATGTGAAACTGTTATTGGTTGATTAATGAAAGGGAAGGAAAAAGGTTGACAGAAGAGAAGTCACCGAGTAATACAGGGAAAAGAAGAAGACTGAATTCTGAACTCTGAATAGAGATTATGAATGATTGATGGAAGAGTTATTGAAGAAGTAATGAAGTACTAAATCTAGCAGACCAAGTGAGTAGAAAAGGATCTGATCAAGAAAAAGGTAGAAGATAGTTGCTGCATCAACAGATCAATTTTTATTGTATGTTTCATATTTGTATTCGAGAAATCTCTTAACCGAGTGGATATAACAGTCCTATTGTAAACCCTAGAGATAGGTGACATTCTAAAAGAGTGTTTTAAGTCCTTTCATTGGGCCACTTTTAACAGAGTGAAGATCCTAATAGATCTGAGGGAAATCCCTTGACCGGGTCTCATTTGACAATGTG
The DNA here is from genome assembly GCA_018584345.1 of Thuja plicata. Taxonomy (NCBI): domain Eukaryota; kingdom Viridiplantae; phylum Streptophyta; class Pinopsida; order Cupressales; family Cupressaceae; genus Thuja; species Thuja plicata. The sequence continues at coordinate 2,660,660 of MU226938.1, forward strand.
CTTTGTAATCTTTAATAGGATTGGCTCCTAACTGAGTATAATTCAGAAGAGTATTTTTATTTGTGGATGACAAGTCCCACAGAGGTTTTTCCCAATTTGGGTTTCCTTGTTAAATCTGGTATTAATGTGTCATTATCTTATGTGGATGATATGTGTTTATGTTACTGCTAAAGTTGTTCAAGGTTGCATGTTGTCTAGAGTGTAGTAAATATAGTTTACCGAGTTGAATCAGATTTAGATATTGAGAGTAGAAAATGATTAAAGTTCACTGATTCACCCCCCACTCTCTATGGACAAACACTAGTACCCTTTAAAGAATAATCATGATTGATACATGATTATATAGACAACAAAATTCACCTGCACAACTATTGTTTAGTGGCCACAAATAATTTCTAGGTTTAAATTTTACTGAGAGTACAATTCTTAACCAAGATATAATAGAAGTCCTTTCTCTCCACATTTATTGGAAGATAGAGAGACCAAGGAGCTAAAATCCATATTTAGGAGAATAAAGACAAATTAAATGGTAAGAGTCACAAAATCCCTACAAAAAGAATTATTCATACAAAGATATGGCTTTTGTTGATGATCAAAGATTTGCAGCTCAGTTGGTTCACAATTTTCCAGCTAAAGATGGTAGGAACTTATTCCATCATTAGAAATGGAAAGAAAAATAGCATTTGGTGATGAATTAGTTTTGATGATAAAAAAATTTCCATTGTGAAATCTTCCAGCCTGACCATTCTTGTCATTATATCTAAAATTCATAACATTATTACTCTAGTTCTAGCCTCTCTTGCAAACCTAGCAACAAAAAAGAAAATTGGTGTTGAAATTGAAAACGAGGGAGATGGTTCACACTTAATTGGGATGTTCACATGGGAGGATATTATCATACATGAATTTGTATTGAGAACTCTAGATCACATGGCTAAAGACAATCGTATGGTCTGCCAATCTATATCACATTCAAAGGCAGTTCCTAAATTTTACAGCTTACTTCAAAGTGAGAAAATTTATTACTCGTGCAAGACAAGCATCTTAAATCTTATTGCATATCTTGTCGAAGACAGTACTTGAACAACAATTTTAAATCCAAGTTCATTTCCAACTCTTATACTGCAAATTTTAGTTATAGCTATATTGGATTAAATCATGAAATGTAGCTTGAGATGAGTCAAGAGTATCTATAGAGGCATATAAAGTAATGTTTGTGCCACAAACCTTGCAGCTGCACTCAGTCCCAACATAAGTTGCATGTCCCAGTTTGAATAATTCATGTTGCATTTATAAGATACATTTTAGTTCACATTGTTAATAACTTTAGCAATATTGAATAATGAAAGCCTTAATGCATTTCCTTGAAAGTACCAAATTTCCTACTTGAGATAGAAAAATAGAGGCATACCCAATTTAGTTATCTTTAAATTCTCCACCAAATCAGATCAATTTCAATCCCTAAAAATTTCGTATTCAAAAAGGGAAAAAGGTTGTACTCGTGGTAACTATACTGACTTAGGCTATAAATTGAAACTACTAGTTAGAAGAGAGAGGTTCTTGTGAAATATGGGTCTATGAGCTTAAGTAAAGAACTATGCAGTTGAATCTTGATAGAAATTCATAATATTGTTTATAAGCTTATGTTAGCATAAATGTTGAAGCAACAACGAGATTTAAACATAGCTATAGAACCTTGAATCTCATCCAACTGAAGCCAGTCTAGGTATGCCTGTAAGAAGGGCTGTAAAAATATACAAAGCAAAAACAATAACCAGAATCCAATATGAAAAGCTCAAAGTTAGGGTAGCTCCAACCAGCCCAAATCCTAGCTTGTCAACTGCCACCTAAGACAAGAGTATATGAAGCAAAAAATTGCCCACAAATAGAAATTAAATAGGTGCCACAGTATTATGAGCCTGCATTAAACTAGAATAATCTTAAACCAAACAATAGAATTTTCAATTGTCTAATCTATTTTTTTATTAAATAGTTCACAAATTAGGTAGTGCAGGTAGCAATGTTACAACTGTTGTGCACATAATATGTTTGCAGCTTCATAGTTGACCTATAATTTCTCATAGAAACACAAGTATATATTACATAAAATATATGTTATGTTGAGTTTCAGAGATGGACATGATAGGGGACTATTGTACATGTTTCCAGTATGAGAGTACTTTTAGGCAATTTTTTAGGGGATGACTATTAAGAAAAAGAATATACTGGTTTTCTTAATTATATACCAATATGCAAGAAAGATGTCTAATTGTAATCTATAATTAACCTAAAAGTTCCACCTTTCCCTATTATTGCCACTCCAAACATAAACAATATCTTTAATTAAACATAAACAATATCTTTATTAATACCTTCTGCACATCTTCTAACCTATCATAATGAATGTTTTCAAGATTTTCTACATAGGCAATGTCCTTGGTTGCATTTCATACCTAATTCATTTTCTGGGTTTATAATCTTTCACTTCCATTCACCTTGTTGGCCCATATGAGCTATTTTACGTACCCTATGCACATACTCATTGTCATCACCAATACTGAATAACACATATCACTTTTAGAAATGTAGGCAACTTTCAGCATCAACCATCATGAATAGAAAAGTATGAAGAAGGTAGTTGAGAAGCTGAGTTATAATTCCATGACAATTAGGAAGAAAAATTTCATTCAAAGCATAAAAAATACCCTTATCACACCAATTCTAATTACACAAACTTGATATTCTTTAAAATTGTGTGAACACATTTCAACATACTTATAGAACTTACACTTGTACTTATCAAATTCACCTTGTGTAGGAAAATCAAAAGCCCACTATAACGACCATGGCTTCCTTGTGAATTGTTACACTTCTACAGGAAGGTAGAGAAATCATTTAATAAATACATTGATGAATGCCATATTCTGTACCATCCACTTCTCTCACATTGTGTATAATTACCTACAATACCCTACACAATAATGCCTGCAGATCACTTTGTTTCTCCCTATCATTTGATGACACCATCAAAAGTTCATTTGTTTTCCCCAGGTTTCCCATTATGATGGAAAGTGACCGCATTATAATGTTAGCGACATATAGGGAAGAACACATCAAAATCTCATTTAAAATCTTGTATGCATATGACTTGAGATGAGAGTCAGAACTCAAAAACATGTTTTCATTCTGCCATTGCAAGAAGAACACAAATTATATCAAGTGTAAATAATATTGCTATTTTTGTTATTACCTTAAAATGAGTTCAATCTTATATTCTGATCTGAATTACATATGTATATACCAACTATTGTTCCTGATATCACTTGGTGTATATGCAAAGGGTATTTATTACTGATCTGAGAGTACACATTGTTCCTGATATCTGCCTTATAACACATGCAAATTATACTTTTGCTAATTGATTAGATCTGATCACTTGTTTGATATAGTACTTGTAATGACGATGATATGATATTAGGTTATTGTTGTTTGAGATGTATGGTTCAATTCTTATGATGTATGGTTCAATGTTATGGCTTAATTGAGCACAATATTTGATCTGAGTATTAGAATAAATCATGAACATGTTCCATTCCAATCAACTCTTGCCTTATTGTTTAATATCTTCCACATACCTTTTCATGAAGGAATGTGTCTTTTGATGAGAACACTTCTTAACAAATCATATATTATTTGTTTTACAAATAAAAGCCATGTTTTCTTTAAAAGTCTTTTTACCTTTAAGCAAGCCATAATGAAGTTGCATATTGTCATTTCATCACACGTTTTGGAGAATAACTAATTATCACAATAATCATATTGCTGATATTAATAATATTTCCACTACACTACTCTCTCTTGTTCGCTGACTTAAACATAATGACATCATCATTCCTTTTTTCTTATTATAAACCTTTAATTGTTGTCTTTCCCAATAAGTGTTGACTGATCACTAACTGATATCACATTGATGACACCTCATTAATCCTTGTATTTATTATTTGAATTTATCCTTAACCTTATCGTCCCTCATGAGTATCAAGTGCTACATTGCAATTGGAAGGTCTTTTCTGAGTTATCATTATCTCCTTGGGTCGCTACTCTTTTTAAATCTTCTTTTTATAAATTCACTGTTGTAAACTTGGTTGCTGATGATAAAAGATGGTTAATATCAGTAAGATCATTGTTCATGGTCAGTGTTGTTTTATCTTATTGCCTTTATATTAATGAAGCTGTCAATTAATTATGCTAATGTCTGATCAAGCTATTCTTCTTTTCTGATTACTACATATGTTATTTGTTTAATATAAACAATTCCTATTTATATCACCTTTTCTGTCATAGTTGTTTTGATTAAAATGGGGACATCACAAACCTCTTAACATTTTGATAAAATTATAGAGAAACTACTTGATAACTATTTTATCTAACTTCTGGACTTGTACTAAGACATGGACAACCAGAAATTGATTTGCTGCAAAGATTTGAAGGGATGAGATTGTGATGAATTTATTTCCATATCTTAGCATTCTCTTTCCCACTCAAAAGTGTGTTTCAGTAGGCCTATATATATATATATATATCATGTTTCATACATCATATCAGGTCTTGAGGCACTAAGATATTTAAGGCCACCCTTTAACTTCTGCAAATAGTAGAATCTATTGTGTTGGTGTTAGGACTTGGCTATTCTCCACACAATGACAAAACAACACCTTATGAATTCGTATAAAAACCATAGCATGATAGAGTTTTGCAAAATTTTTACTGGTTTGAAGCGGGTTTATTGATCGAAGTATTAAACTTGTAGGCCACCTTTCCTGAAGTGGGGCTACTAATCAAACTATAAAACTTGCAGGCCATTGTTCCCACAGTTCATTTCCTTATCAATAGTGTTGACCTATTAGGAAATTGATTTGTGTGGAAAAGTAAAGACATGTGAAATGAAATAAAAAATATGCATTTCTCACTGCAAAATTTTCTGTAACTAAAAATTAGCCCCAATAGTCAGTCCATTATTGTGAAGTGTGTAATTTGGAGTTAAAGATTGCATGCAAAGTATAGATGTTGAAACTGAAGTGTCAATGTCAAAATAACCATTCTAATTAGTTATTTTTTGAACTCCATACACTATCATTCTGAACTACCATCTTATCAATCATTTGTTTAGATATGTGTAGAAAATTTCTAATATAATTACAAATGCCATGTACAATAGATTTAATACAATTTCTGTCATTTCAGGTTCTGAGGACTTCTACAGTAAAGCATATTTTAAATGAAGGCATATCCCAACGCAAGTCTCAACATGCATCAGAAGAAATTATAAGAGAAGAGAAACTCCCCAGTTATGTATGCTCAGCTTCATGGGCTTGCTTCAACAAACAAGGATGTTCAAAAAGAAGGAATTTTAAGCACAAACTAGTAAGCCTGAAGCTAGCAGGGTTTGGTTAATGGTGTTCCTATCCAAGTAATGTAGCACTAAAGAATGCATTGGAACCCAAGTCACATAATCATCTGGAGGGACCAAAATTTTCTGAAGGAAATCCAATGGGATCAAAGGAATCTATAGGAGAATTTGTGTTATAGTCATCTGATAAGGGACATTACCTTCCTTTAGATGTGTCATCAAAATGAAACAAATAAAAACATTCAAGGAAAGTTGTAGAAAATAACTCTAACTCTTCTGGGGAACTTGAAGAGTTCTTCACTTCAAAAAGGATGAAGAACTTGTCGAGCCTGAACTTCCATAACACAGTGACAAAAGTGCATTCATCATTCGGTGAGACCAATTCCCTAAATTTTGTTAAGCCCCAAGTTGAACAAGAGGTAAATTGCCAGACTTCCAAAGATGAGAGGTGACACAGTTCACATGACTCAACTAAAGTATCTGTCAATGAAACATTCAATTCTCATATGTCTGAGAGTATCAAAGTGTCAAAGACTTTTCAACATGAGACAAGACCATCTGTGCGTCAAACACAATTATCTATGGCAATTCAATTGAAGAGGGCTCAATATAAAGAGCATTTTAAGGAAAGTAAAAAAATGTTGAATTTGAAGACCTTAAAAATACCAAATTAATTCAACCCAGCTGCAGGATCATATTTGAAGAAGACTGGCATGGAATACACCAATGTGCAGTAGAAGCGTTCAAGGAATTTTAAATGTAGTTTTGGTTCACGAAAAATGAAAAAGGTTTCACATATAGTGTATGGTTTAATGAACCTGAAAGATGTTGCCAAGACTGATGTGGAACTCAAAGTACATGATACTGAATCCAAAAGAGAATCTCAAGAGTTGATTTATGATGCTGGTTCCACTAGTAATCAATCTTAAAGTATAAAAGTCAGAGATAACTTGAGTAATAAAGAAAAAACAATATGTACAATGGAAATCTCATCTATAGATAAGCAACATAGATCAAATGTTGATTTGTAGTCGGGAGCAATGTCATCAGGTGAAATCTTAGCAAAGCCTTTGGAGACCTCTGGGAACATTAGTCATGAGATTGTAGGTGAAACCCAAGTACAGAATGATTCCACAGTTCTCCCCATTTATGAAGTTTCAAGGGAATCTTCTCAAGACCAAGCTTTTTTTACAGATGAGAATTTGCAAAATTGCATGTTTTCATATACAATTCCTAAGAAGATGGGCGCTGCTTCATGTTTATTAGAGGCTTGCAGTAACCAACCTTCATATCAACAAATTGGTTTGACTCAAGCTATTCACAATGAAATTACTGGAAACCTATCACCAAACAAAGGAAAAGATTCAAGTGAATCTTGTGTCTCATTTCAAAGTCAATTAAATTCATGTTCAGTGCAGGAACTTGAAAATTTATATTTAGATGACTGTCTGGGAAAAAGGGATGGCTTTCCAAGGACTTTGGATGGACAGTTCATCTGTGTGAGGAATGAAATGCAGGATAACTTATCACCTATATCTTTGGTAAATTAGACACTAAATCATGATCTATTAACTCAAAGTGATTCATTCTATCACAAGTCTACAGATGTTCATACTGCAATTTTAAAACCATCTTGTATGCCTGTCAGGAATACTTCTTTAGATTCAACCAGCTATATTGAAACCAAACCAAAAAATATCTCTTCACTGGTGAATAAATCTTTTGACAAACTGTCTTCTCAATTGTTGAGACCACTCCAAGAATCTACAATCTCAAATGAAACTACTATGTTGATATCAGATAATATTGATGTTACTCCAGTGTCAAATGGTGGTAATTTTTCCAACAAATCTCAATTATCATGTGAACTAACATCTGAAAAACTGGAAATTACAAGGCCAAGTTTGACAAGCATAGATGAGGTGTCTCTGCCAATACCTCAAAGTTTTGAAAATTTTGCAAGACCAGCTTTTGATTCTTCTGTCCAGACATCTCCCTCAATAATTACCTCCACAGGTCTCCCACTTGTATCTCGAGCAAGCTTATTTTAGGGAAGTTCCATTTTACTTGAGGATTCTAAATCTTTATCTCCGAGTAATGTGTTGCCTATAGTGCCAATGCCTCAATTTGTGTCAGATTATCTTCTATTTTCAAAATCAGGGGGATATAAGTACATCTACTGATGTCTTCCATGGATCCATCTTCAACCCAAGCACTTTAATGAAATCAATTTTCCTGGGTTTCAATATACCATTATGTAAAATTCTATAGTGGTAATGAAAATGTGGCTAGACATGGGAGTCTAAAGCTTCTTTCCGTATATAATTACATAAAAAAGACTCAAGATGGAGAGTGCACTCCTCGACAAATGAAAAAAGTAGCTTCATCATTGCTTGATCAACAACACTGTAAGTGTCATCTTTCCCATCAAAATTTTTGATCATTTCATTCGTAAGAGTTTTGTGTTAAGGAAATTGTAGTTTTGTTAACATTTAGTTATGTTTTCTGATAACACCTTACTGCTAAGATCATCTCCAAAAATTATATACATCTATCTTAATATGCAGAATATTAACTTGAAAACATGGCAACATGTACCCATATCTAGTTGGCACCTCATTAGGGACAAAATAATGCAAATAATGGCAGGCCACTGGATTGGTAGGAACAAATACATAAATCTTTTGTATATTGCATCTTGAGGTTTCTGGTGGAGGCTGCTAGTAATATGTTTACTGTTTTCATATTAGTAAGTGTGTACCTGAAAAAGCTTGGGTTGCAGGTGTTTATTTAGAAGGCGTGACTTGGCGAGATCAGCAAGAACCAATCAAGTCAGATAATTATTCATTTCTTTAAGAGAGAAGAAAGTAGGTCACTTAGAATAACCAAAATAATAGAATTTAATGTTTCTTGATCTTCCTTTGCCTGGCCTTTTGGCCTGTAAATATTCATGTTCTTCAAGGAAAAGGGAGTAAAATATTTTTATTGGTAGAAACCTATTTGAATATAATACCTACACTTGTTTAAGATTTTTCCCTAGCATTTTGGTCTTTTGATAATGCTTAATGAATTCTATAATCAGGCATATGCAAATAGACAAGTTTGGTTTTCTTTCAATGCAAGACCAAGTAGGTCCCACTTGAAAGGTTGAACATTCACCCTATTTCCTAATTTTTTTGAAATTATGTCAGTTTCCAAAATGAAACTATAAAGTTATTAATAACCAATTCATTGCATTGATTTCTGTAACATATAAAATGTAACATATAACAATGTGTAACATAAGAAATGTAGCATTTGAAATCTATGGGGGAAAGATAAGGTATTCCTCTTCCATCCCAAGATGCACAAAGGAAAGATCCAAATTGATCAACCCAAAAAGGATCAATTCACAAATGAATCAATCATTTGGAAATGAGAGCAAAGAAGAAAGTCTTAAATTCCCTATTTTATGGAAAGGAATGTGTGATAGATTTAGAATTCTTAAGGATTTGAATTGACTTGGATAGGAGAAGTGCACTAACCTTGAAATATTGCAGATCAAAGAATGTTGTTTTCTGAGGTTTGTACTTAGTTTCTGGAAAATATGAAGTATGATCCGGAAAGGAAATGCAGAGACAAATAAAACCAAGAAATAATTTTTTGATCTGATGTCATTTTATGAAAAAGGTCGACCTTGACCCACAAATGTCGACCCTGACCCAATAATGTTGACCTTGACCTGCACAGGTCCGACAGAGAAACTGTTCGCAGATCCCAAAAGTTTTACGAAAAGGGTATCCAGATCTGGGTTCAAATCCACAGTCCTAAACCTGTACCTGCAAGAAAAAGAGGTTTGTTTTTTTGGGGTTAGGGGTTTGCCTTGGTCAAACCCCAATTTTGGAATTAACCTCAAATAAATAATTGAAATTGCAGAAGGAAACAAAGAAATGCATAAATTCACCTTGCTTGTAAAAGTCCTTGTGGAGGATTCAGATCCTTGAATCCACAAGTATGTATGCACCAATGGATCTAGAATTTAGAATGTAGGATGTCTTCAATCAATTTCTTGTTGATCTCCAACACCAAATCTTGAATGAGTTCTTGATTATGAAGAGGCTTGGAAGAAGATGGATGGAGAGATCACCAAAAGGGAACCTATGTAGCTTGAATCCTTCAATGGCCTCCCATGGATCTCTTTGATGAATGGCTACTTGATGGTAGATGAATCCTTGCTTCAAATCTTGCTTGAATGCTTGCTTGAATATTCACTTGAGGATGTTTGAGAATGCTTGATCACAATTAGAAGACTTACAGAAAATGAGAGGAGAAAGCCCCCTTTTATATGAAACTAGGGCATAATCTTCTAAGGAGTCCAACATAGGATAATTAAATTTCCATTAAAGCCTTTACCCCTAGGAGAGAACCTATGTTAAATATAATTTAGGAATCATTGCTTCGGAACCTGAAACAACCGACCCGGAAGCGGGAAACAACTTTTTACAAAGACCGACATCCAAAAACTGTCGGACCCCAGGATTTGAACCCTAGGTCAAGGTCAAGGTTGACCTTGACCTAGGTCAAGGTTGAGGTTGACATAGGCCAAAAAGGTTGACCCTGACCTTGAGGTCCAAGATATTAGATCTGTAGTCCAGAATGCAGAAATCAAGTTGGAAAGAAGTGGAAAGTGGGGCAAAACAGGGGGAAAGCGAGTCTAGATTAGGAACCCATTCAAGGTGCTTGTCATGACCCCAAACCACTTATTCAGAAGGCTAAACTAGTCTATCATGGAAGTGCTTCCATTTTTTGACTATACATTTAGCCCCCACTTTAGCAAGAGTATGGACTCAATGCAAACTCTTGGTAAAGGAGAACATAGAGAAAGGACAATCTTATTGGAATAAAAAGGGACAAAGAAATCTTCAAGCCCCCAAGGGACTTAAGTCTTTATCAACCCTAAGATTATGATAAGAGA
>MU226938.1:2692001-2710086 GCA_018584345.1 Thuja plicata
TATTTCCTCATTAAGATATTTAACATGACCTCTTTTCTTTTAGACATATTACCATGGATGGTGCATTTGACCAAGGGGCAATAATGTTAGGAATGAATTAAAATTAAACCAGTAATCTCATTGCTTGTCCGAGTCACCATGGAAACTTGGCATCGAGATGCCATCGAAGGGGAATGCTAATGATTGGATATGCAGATAATAGATTTGTGGATTCTTTGACATAGCTTGTGAAGTGTTTGACTGAATGCTCTCGTAGACATACATACAGAATGTGGAAAAAGTCATAAGGGACAAACCATTTTTGTATGTCATTTCCATGGAATGAAATGATTGCAAAAGTATTTGTCAATTTTTTTTGAGAGACCTCCAAACAGATGGGTTTTTGTTGACCTAACTGTAGGCATATACAAAAAATATTAAATAAAGAGAATTTGAATGTTTCGACAAAATTCTTTACAAAGATAAGGCATCATAAAAAACTATAAGTTACACGCCTAATATGAAAATGTAAACTGGGCATGGAGGTGATCCCTATGACTATGGTTGGGTAAACAACAATTGGGTTTGATTCAATTTGGTTATTTTTATGGCCCGACCTACATATAGTTCTAGATTGTAAAGTATGTGCAACGCATAAATGGAGGAATGCAATGAATGAACAAACAGAAGAACAGAATAGCTAGACTAGATATAACCCTAGTAGCTTAGTCACCACTTTTTGAGTTCTCTCCTTGTAGATATTGTAGAAGGGAAAATTGGTGAAATCCCCTTTGCAGGCTGTGTTGATGGAAGTGCTTCTAAGAAAACCAATCCTTTTTAGGGTTTCTTGTGACGTGCAAGCAAGTTTCTGGAAAGCAATCAATTGAAGGAGATTTCACTAGAGTCATCCATTTTCTTCCATTTGTCATTTATTTAGTCATTTATTTGGTCATTTATTTAGTCATTTTACCCAGTGACCAATGTGGTCATTTATTTAGTCATTTTAATTGTGATTTTACCCGATGACCAAATTGGTCATTTATTTACTCATTTATATTTGTGAATTACAAAAAATTGGTAGAACATGATCAGTTTTAGTCATGTGGTCATTTATTTCCCAAATTCTACTAGTGTTGAAAGTACAAAAACCCATAAAATAGACAGAGGCGCACCATGGAAATAATGCCTCTATTAGGGGTTAGGAGTCATGAGAAAAAAATAATAATCAATATGATAGAATAAAAAAAATGTAATTTCTATTGGTAGAAACAAATACAATAAATTAAGCTATAAATGCATCACACAATTCTACTAATGCCTTGAATCATTTGATCAATACGTTGATTTCTCTGAATAGATGCATTGAATGGACCTGCAGCTGTTCAAATCACCAAATTTCTAAAAAAAAACTACTAAATAGGGATGTGGGTCCCACCGAGTGTGCTAAAATATAAGAAAGGAATCAAATCATTGTGAATCAATAACAGTCTAACCACAAAGCCCTAGAAATCAAACAATATCTTAATCTTAAAATTGAAGTATATGCAAAGTCACTACAAAACAGTTGGAAATGCTTAAAGCTAAAGTCATAGACGTTGAGAAGAAGTTAGGGATTGTCTCTTATTGTATCCTAAGTGTCATGCATAGTTTTCCCACCTCCATTTTATTGATGCAAGAGAAGGTCCTATCGAACAATGACACGAATGAAGGAAACTATAAAAAAAATTTAAGTTCCTCATTGAGGAATGGATGAATGTGATCCACCAGGATAGCTATAAAATTAAGAATACTTGATAGGGTTTTTTTTTATAATTATTCATGGCCCTAAATGGCCTTACTTTAAGACTCTTTATGGTTTAGATAGTTTAGCGGACTATGGTTCCAAAGTTAGAACTTTCACTTATAGTATGTTGCTAAACTGGTATAAATTTTTTATGTGAGTATGCTTCTAGTGTGTTGTTAATGTATTGAGGTTGCTTTATTGTTGATGGTTTTATACCCTCTGGGTTGTTGTTTCATAGGGACAACACCCGTGTTTTTTTGCTTATTAATATAAAATAAAAATAGAGTATGTAAAATGAACACAATAAAATAATAATAATAGCAATATTCACACATTCAGCTTGGTTACTTTCATTTCTCTTTATAACCCTCTTGAATTATATATATGTTTCTCTTTGATATTGTATAGCATTATTTTTTCTATGTGATCACACAAAAGCTCAAAGATGTGGTTCAAAATGAAGAATGGTGATTAATTTTATAGATTATTTGATATCCATTAGTGGTGGAGATTAGATGAGATAGGTAGGAAGAAGAATGAAAGAGAATGGAATAGAGAAATTGATTGAGTTAATTAAGTATTTAATTGATTGTATGATGAAGAGAATTGAATGCATGGTTGTAGAAGAGTGAATTAATTGATTAGACGACTAGGAGTGAGTGACAGTTAAGAGAGAAAGGTAGAGATATACTTAGGATTAAATAATTAAAATTATATATTTACATGCACAAGAGAATAATGTATATAAAATAATGATTTTATTTTTAGAAGGAATATATTTTAAATTTGAATAATTAAATAAATTTAAAAAAATAATTTAATTATAGAGTATATAGTTAGCTAATTAAATAATTATTTAATTATAAGAAAGTAGAAGAAAATAATTAATTATAATTTTCAAATCATTTAATTAATGAAGAAAGTGAAATAAATAAATAGTACACAAAGAAAATAATTAGATAATTAAAACCCTTTACTTAATGTTTATTTATAAGCAAAAGGCCATGGCCAAATTATTTTATTAATGATAAACCTATTTTACAACCCGACTCACTAAAGGCACTGGTAGGAAAGATTTGGGTGGAGAAAACTTCCGGTCTAGCCCCAAAAAATAAAGAAAGACACTATATTTACATAATATTACAAATATCTCATTTTACATATATGGGGTAATGTAGAGGATTTCAATGTCCTCATTTACATACTATGACAATATGAGAAGAACATTGTGATTCAATCTAGTTGCAGTAATTGAATAAGAGGCTTGTTGACCATGAATCCTTCCATTCCCAAATCGATTATAGTTCTCGTGATTGACTCATAGATTGTTTCTTTGTTTGTTTTATCTAGTAAAATAAATCATTATTTTGGTTGCAAACACAATTAAATTACCTTGTGACATTGGCTAGTAGTGGCTAGTAGTGATGAAATTTATGCCTTTCTAAACATTTATTCCTTTCCAATCCTAGTCTAATAATTGAATGTAAATCAATAAATGTATACATTCCCTACATATTATGCAACCTCTGTATTGAATTATATACCAAAGGTAGATATGTTTAACCCAATTCGTATGTCCATCACCATATCAAAACCAACAGAAATAAAGGTAATGCTCATAAACAATTAATGACTAAAGAGAACCAAACAAAGTGATCTTAGACAACATTTACCTATTATACTTAGTTAATCTATTCAAACCAATGATTAAGTAGAAGATTCCATATTTTGACTAAAGTATCCTATTTCTAATTTCATAGATAACTATTTCATTCACCCTGAACACTGGTAATGAAGTCATCTAAAACTTTAGTCCACATTTCTTTCTATGTGAAATCCCTATCCTTATGTATTCAAGACAAAATCATACTTCTAAATAAAATATTTTTATAATCAAGCCAAAAGGAGCTTAATTTGTGAAATTATTTTGAATTTAAGATGCAAAAGTTATTAACCAATTTAGAAGGAAACTTCATCTCAGTACCATTACTATGTTAGGCCAAAGAAGCTTGATGAGGTAAAGTGACAGAAGGGTGGGGGAGAAGAAAACCTATGAAGGCTAGAGCCATTTGAAAATCTCAGGGTAATGAAGAAAGAAGTGGGAAAATAATAATGAAATGATCATAAAAAGGGAATAACAAAGATTGGATGATCATTTTTGTTAAGTTTTAGGATAGCTACAAATGTAATAGCACTCTATGTTGTATGTGTTTTCCAAATGCAACAATCTCTCTTTCATTTATATTGATAATGAGGATAGGAGAGACATGTCCCTTCATAGGATAGGTCTATTCGTTATTATGAGATTAATATAATGAAAAATGATTATGTAACTACATACATGTATATATATACACATGCACATGTAATATCTATGAATTATTATTATATTAATTTCTCCTAATACTATATATATATATATATATTCAGTAGTCTCATAGAATTTATTCGACATAAGCTACAAAACATCAACAATCCCTCTTAGCTACAGAGGATAAATGTCAACACTTATATGAAACTCGACAACATCAATCATATCATGTAAGAAACAAAATCATCATCCTCATGATGTAATCAATAGAAACATAGTCTCAAGATGTGGATTGCCTCCATCAGTGATTCTATCCACAAGATCTCAGGTGAATTGCCTCTATCGGCGATTCTATCCACAAGCTCTCAGATGGATTGCCTCCATCGTCGATTCTATCCACAAGCTCTCAGGTGGATTGCCTCCATCAACTATTCTATCCACAAGCTCTCAGGTGGATTTCCTCCATCAGGAATTCTATCGACAAGCTCTCAGGTGGATTGCCTCCATCGGCAATTCTATCCACAAGCTCTTGGGTGGATTGTCTCCATTGATGATTCTATTCACAAACTCATGAACTTTAGAGTGGATTACCTCCATCGGTGATTCTATCCACAAGTTCCTGGGTGGATTGCCTCGGTCAACGACTCTATCCACAATCTTCTCAAGCTTTAATGTGGATTGCCTCAATTAATGATTATATCTACAAGTTCTAATTATTATGATCTATTTCAGCCATCACAAGATGTCTATCACAATAGAAGGTCAATTTATTATAAGATCATCACCTTCTAATAACTTTTACAAATACAAGTGATAATCGTTTGGAAGTCGTCAATTCCTAATGATTTACACAGGGGCAGGCCCATTAAAAACATGGAGTGACACATATGTCATCCACCATGCCTCAGCATAGAGGGTGGAAACAAGGGATTTCACCTTGAACTTCTCTCACAGAGAAGAACTCATTGAGTCATCCAAGACTGCTTAAGATGAACTGTCAGACTCCCTCTGAATCTGATATCAATCTTCTGAGCTCCTCGTCCAAAGTTACCTCTAAAGTGTTAGACTCCCTCTAAATCTGATATCAATATTTTTTTCCTGCAAGAGCATCTCCAAAAAAGATCAAGGCAAATATCTCATATAGTACATATAGAATTACAGATGACAGAGAGACTACAATGAGTAGATAAATGTAATATTCAAGGATAATAGATACTTATCTACACATCAATATCCTTGACACAAGTTGCTTCAATGAAGGTCCATATACATCAAATCAGAAAACACCTTCTCAGATTATTTGAGAGACATCTCCCCTTTGAATCATCTCCCCACTAAGGATGGTTCAAATGGGAATGTAACATTGGTTATTATTCCCCCCACAATGTATAATTCCCATTCTTATAGAGTTGAACAATTCTCATGTCTTCTTGTGAAATGAATTGATTGCTCTAAGAGAGGTGACACTCTATAATTAATGCTTTCTTTATAGAAATATACACCCTTCCTTGAATACGTTCTTCTTTGTTAATGCTTGACCACAATCATAAAAAAATAATATATCTCTTTAATGAAAGCCGCTTTCAGGAATTTCATATAGACCCGTACATAGTCCATCATAATTTTTGAACCCCATACTTTATCTCCAATCTCTCTGGTGACATTCTTCAAAATTTGTTTTTCACCAACATATCCAAAATTCAGAAAACTCCAACGGTGGATTTGTGAGATATGGTCCCTATACTAAGACTATATTTTATGAGACAGACACACATTCACCATCAACAAACTACTCCCTTACATTTGCATTCTGGCTCTGATACCATGTTAAGTTTTAAGATAGCTGCAAATGTAATAGCACTCTATGTTGTATGTGTTTTCCAAATGCAGCAATCTCTCTTTCATTTATATTGAGGATGAGGATAGAGAGACATGTCCCTTCATGTGATAGGTTTATTCATTATTATGAGATTAATATAATGACAATCCATGCTTGAACATCAGGATTCTACTCACCCTATCCACTATTATTTTAGTGTCAAAGGCCATTTGCCTGTTAGCCCCCCAAGCTTAATAGGAATCTCCATGAACACAAACGAACTAAGAACACCAATTAACACTAGGCAAAAAACCCTTTAATGAATTTTAATTTTTTTAAAAATAATTATATAATTTAAAATTATTTATTTATAATGAAAGGGTGATTTAAATTAAAACAAAAATATTAATTAAATTAAATAATTTTGAACGCATATGTCACCTCAACATATTAATTTATAATTTATATTTTTTAATAAAAACATATTAATTTATAAAAGTTTATAAATCTATCCCAAAATAAAACTTCTAGGAATAAAATAAAACAAAAAATCAATACCATCTTACATTGTTGTGAAATTTGAGGACAAATGTAAAAGATTTCCTTAAAAATATTATCACTAGGTGAAGATGAATGTATATATATGCTTTATTGAGTTCCACATATCCCTATTGTTCATAATAACATTAATGAATGTAAAATGAAGGTGGCCACATGCACAATTAATGGAATAAAAATCCACCCAAAAAAATAATAATAATAAGAAATTCTTGAGGAACAATAATCTCCATCTAGTCAAACAATAAAATTAAAAATTAAAAACCTTTTAACAAGGCAATAAAATAATATATATTTTGAATTGTAGTGGGTGTGGAGGGTTTGCCGCCTCTAACATGTGATTTGTTCACACAAATAATGGTCACAACTTTTAACTAAGATGTGGCGAATATAAATTTGACCTCCTCACTATAGTCAAACATATAAATTTATACTAAAGTGGTCCTCTCCTTCCTTTTTATACACAAGCTTGAAATATTAATTACTATTCATTATGAATTTAAAAAAGTTCCTTTATCCTATATACAACTTAGCGCTCACAAAATTTCCCTTTATACAAAATAAAGTTACTTTACCTTAATTTTATTTGGATGTTTAAAAGGGGATGCTAAATAATTACATAGTTGAGAATGACTAGTTGGCATACTATTTTAAATAGGTTTTTGCATATGTGGCCACCAACATATGGAACGAAGTGTAAATTCCTATCACCATATGGTGACTATTACCCTTAATACACCTAGTATCGTTCCCCAAAACTGGAAAAGCAGATGTATTAGTGTTCCCAATAACCTCCACTAATGGTTGTATTATTTGAAATTAGTTATTGTAATAAATTGGTCTTAGAATTGTCTTAATTAGGTAATGATGAATCTTAATATATTTGGTTAAATTTTATATTTATGTAATGTCTTGTTTGAAAGATCAAGCAAAATTTGATGAAACATTGTTTGTGAAACAATACCAATAACATAACAATTAACAATATGACATGACATATATGTTGATAATTTATAGCATTCAAATCATTTTGTTCAATGTATTCATATTTGTAAAGAAAATTTTTAATGATACATTCAAATATAAAAAAGATTATTTTATTTTACCATTTTAATGATGAATTAGAGAGTATGATCAATTTGAAAATTTTGATAAGTAAAAGTCATAAATCTTATATTTTAATGATGAATTTTTATAATCTTATAGTTTTTGCATCTAAAAAAATCACATTTTCAAATGTCTTTGGGATGGAATTTGGGCACCAAACTATCATTGGTCCCTTAGAACCATTGTTGTAGGCATATTTCGAAGAGACTAACTCTAAATCTCCTCGAGCTCTTCTTGGCGATAAAAATAAGTTTAATTTTTGACCAACGAGCTAGGAGTTATAGCTTTGTCATTATCAGGTAATAAAGCATTGGTTTTGGTAACTTAGTTTGATTGTCCAACTTCAGTGGTTTGGGGGTTGGCTTAACTCTTACCCCAAAGAATGAAAAAGAGTTAGGTTGAAGGCTCAACTTCCAACCTTTGATGCACTGCTTGTTTGTTGGACTTTGATAGTCGGGGGTTCATCTTAACTCTCACCGTAAAGAACGGTAAGAGTTAGGTTGAAGGCTTGACCTTTGACCTCTAATGCACCTCAATGTTTATGATGTCAAGGATGGACACGACTATTCTCCACTAAATAACATGCGAGTACATGCTCATACAAAAACCAAAATTTTCATACCACAATAAATTTTCACAAGTCTGATCATCAAAATCTACCTCCACAATGTTGTAAAAATGCAAAAAAATATAGTGAAAACACATTGTGTAATGCAATTTTTTTTTTTTTTGTGATTGTGTCATTTTGTGTGGAGAGTAGCTAGAGGTGTCATGGATAGGCTTCTAGCCTTATCCATGACTCAGCAAGGTGTTGAGGGTAGGCTTTCAACCTTACCCCCTGAATTTGTGAGGTAACAGAGGCAGGCTTTTGGTCTTATCTTTACTACTATGCAGGTGTCTAAAGTAGGCCTTCAATCTTTCCTCCAACTCTACATGGGGTGTTGGGGATAATATTTTGACCTTTTCCTTGATGTTAGGTGTCAAAGGTTAGCTTGAAGGCCATAATGCCAATCCTGAAACACTCAACCAAAATTTCATTTTAAAGATGATTTTTTTTTATGGTTAGGGTTTGATGTTGACCTTACCCCTTCCACAAGTCTAACAAAGCCCAAAAGGTGATGGCCTAATCAACAAGGCCATAAACACTTTGTGAGTTTTTTTTTCTTCCAATTTTGCACATCTCTACAAGTTTAATGAATGAACCCAAATTAAGGAAAATTCCATGTTTATTTAAGCCTAGATATAGATTCCTACATTCCTTTTAACATTGCACTATTCAAGAGTGAAAGAAAGTACAATGCCCTTATGCTCTATCCAACATTATTTTATGTAAGTAATACAAAATAACCATTGCCATTTATTTCATTTACATTCTCTCTACAAGAGACGTTCAAGAGTCAATATTAGAATTACACTTCTTAGGACCCACATCCTTGAATATAAAATGTTATTTAAAATAAACTAGCTAAAGTGCATAAAAGAAATGAAGAATAGAAGAGGCCAATGTCGTCTTTGGTCCATAGTTCTTGGATCCCGAATGGTAGTTTCCATGGCACTTGACCATGTGAAATCAAAAGGTTCACCCCACCATGCTAGGAGATAATAAAATGACTCAAGAAAACACATTGAATACACCTGTGGCGAAGGGTATACACTCACATAATGCATGACATCCAATATGAATTAAAGTCAACACAAATATATAAATGTATAATCTCAGCTTTGATGTGCTAGTCAACTACACAAGGGTTATATATTAGAGATCAAGAAAGGGAGTGTAATTGAATAGCTTGAAGGGATGAATAATGCATAACCAAGTGGCCCTCTCCAATTTACAAGGGGACACAATTCCACTAGATCAATGATCCATGAGTAGTCATCTTGATCCTTTACTATCATTTGAGCACGAGATGAACATCCATTTTCTTGGTTGATTCATTACCCTTGTTTTATTTAGTTCTCACTCTTTACCACAACCTCTTAATATGTTATCCTAGAGCCCCCTTTGTGACCCAACCTTAATTTGAAGTCACTCACATAAACCTCTCTAATACCTACACCTAGGTTCATCCTAGAGCCCCCTTTGTGACCCAGCCTTAATTTGAAGTCACTCACATAAACCTCTCTAATACCTACACCTAGGTTCATTACATTCTCCAACAAATGTGGCATAAAACCATCATAATGCACAAACTACCCAAAACCAATAAATTGTAAACTTTCTCATTTTTAATACTTTCTTCACAACATAATCCCAATAAAGTTTTTCTTATTTTAATTAAGTATACCTTCATTATTACATTATAAACCATGAAGATCCATAAAAAAATTCCATTTTCCCAATTTTCCAAAAACATAAAAATCTAGATTTTATTAAACTTTGTTAAAGTAGCTTCAGACTTCATTAAATTTAAAAAATTATGAATTCAAAAATCTAAACACACCATTTTGGAAAGGAAGTTCCCAACACCTCATTTATGATATAAAATACACTTTTTGACAATTCTATAAAATTTGGGTATAATGACCCCATTTCTAGAGAGAAAATACAAAATTTTACAAAGTAAAATGTACAATTATATATTTGGAAAAATAAAAAGCATAAAGGATATTTTTTCTCCATCAATCTTAATCCAACCATTCCAAAACAAGGAAGGATGAGTACAAACAAAGAAATTAAACAAATAACTTAATCATACTAAGTTTTTGAAATGAGAAGATTCCAAACACAACCCATGAATACACACCACAACATTCACCCTTTTTAATGTCTATTATAATTCAATTGATCTCATCCCATTCTATTCACACTAGCTCCAACAATCAACATAATAATTTTGTAGCTTGCAAGGTTTTCACACTCACCATTTTTCTCCTTGTAAAAATGAAAAAGTATCAAAATGAATGGACTCTCTCTCTCTCTCTCTCTCTCTCTCTCTCTCTCTCTCTCTCTCTCTCTCTCTCTCTCTCTCTCTCTCTCTCTCTCTCTCTCTCTCTCTCTCTCTCTTCAATTCACAATTTGATATTTAATTCCCAATTTGATTTCTTTCACTCTCATTTTCTCCAAAAACCATAATTAAAATTCATGTAAAAAACCACATTTCAATATTCAACAATAATTTATAGTTTAAAAATATAAAAGATTATTTTAATTTTAGCATAGTAAAAATAAAAATTTGTATAAGTATTCAAATACTTATTAGTTGTGAATCCACATAAGGTATACATTTTTGAAGAATATTAATTGTCGTAGATGATGTAAATCACAAAAAATAATAATAGGTAACCATACTTGAACCTAGGAAAAATGGATATGGTCCATGCAACATATCATAGTCACTATTAGTAAATAACTTAAACTTGTGAAGCCAAGTGGAAACATTTTTATACTTGTAACACTCAATGAATGTCAACAATACTTATGCATATTTATAATATTCATTTAGCACATAAAATATGATATAATCACCCAAACATAACATTCATAGAAAGACAATAGCATATTCCATCATAACCTAATATTATCATCAGTATATGTAAGATTTCAAGTCTTTAAACTATATCACAAAAAATACTCAAATTCACATTAGTATGGAAATGTCATGAAATAACTTTGGTATATATAAAGGATTCATAATATGTCTCATATGTATAAGTGCCTAATCCAAGTATCACATGTAAAATGACATACAATATATAGTACATATTAGGTCTCATGCCATATACTTAATACTATACAAATAATGATGTTAAAATATATATAATATACAAAGTAGTAAAATGTGAAATAAAATAAATAAGTATTCAGCTTCCATTGACCCCAACAATCATCCATAAACTGAGAGAAATTACCATGGTTCAAAAAAATTTCTACTCTACTCGTATGTTTAAGTGTTTTATCTAGTAAGTTCTTCTCTTAAGTCCTAAACACACATGTTACTTAAGCTTACCTAGGGGACACATATGAACATTTCCACCTTTAGTGGACTAATCACTTCATCACTTTTCCACCTTAAGGGGAACTTCCACCTTTGGTAGAAATATATTGTTGTTACTTTTCCACCCTATGTGGATGATCCACCTTTAGTGGACATTTCATACTATGAATTTTCTATCTAAGGTGGGTGACAAGTTATCACTTTATGTATAATGTCATAAGATTAAGAGACTTATCATAATTTTATGCCTTCCTATTTCTCACCTTGGTCTATTTAACCAAGGGGTCTCTTATGTATATTTATTCCATTGAATCAGTCTATTGAATTTTTCATGAGAATGTAATGGTGGGAAACAAGGTTTGCTAGTCTATGCATGCAAAATATAATTCTTATTTCTATTCCCCTAAATCACATCACATTGGAAGGAGAATAATCCACTTTTCTCAAGGATATTATGGTATAAGGTGAATGAAGTGGTCCTTTGTGATGGAAGTTGAAAGTTGACTATGAAATTGTGGAAGATGAATGTAAGATCTAGGACAAGATATGATGAAATGATGACTTTTAGAATGCATATGAAGACAATATTGACATAAAAATCCAAAATAAAATATGGTATGTACGAATGATACATGGCCTATGATCCAATTTTCAAGTAGAACCAAGGAGACTTAGCCATGTTAGGTGACCACTTCGTGAGACTTAGTCACATGGGGTGACCCACTCCCATATATTTTAGATCTAATGATAGGTGTTTTGTAACTCTCTTGATGATTTTTTTAACCTTTCTTCATGTGTCCACCACCTATTACTACACACATAAAAGAGATAAAATAGTGGGTAGGAAGGGGTTTCCTTAAGTCAAATCCTAGTTTGGAACTAAGCTTGAAATTGAAATGAAATTAAAATGTAATTAAAAGTGGGTTGTTAGGTAGTAGAGGTTATATCTAAAAAATGAATGCTTTTACCTTCATAGGCCTTCTTTTTGTCAAGATGCTAATGAAGATGTTGATGTTGATCTTGTAGAGTTGATTTTAATAAATCTTGATCATGGATGCCATCAATAATGCATAGATCTGAAAATTTATCCATTTCTTCAATTCCTTGGATATTTGATCACATGATCTTGAGTACTTAGGTTCTTGATTTGACAATTCAATCAGGTTCTTAAGAGTGGATTCGTTGGATGTCAAAATCAAGAGGATAAATTTCTTATATACCTCTCCCTATAATTTCAAGGTGTTAATTTTGGATCAAGCTAATGCGGGTTTAAATTTCTTGATCCTACAAGCTAACAATTGTGTGAATTGAATTTGGGCCTTGATTGCAAGGAGTCATTTGCCGAAGGTAACCCACTCCCCACAATGTAGGTCCAAGTTGGGACATGTAGTGTGGGATACTGAGGAGAAGCTAGAACTTAATTTGGAATTGAGTTGGATGAAGCATATTAGGCATGGGAGGCCATGTGAGAAATAAATTACATAAGGATATAAATTATGATTATTTATTTAGCCCTCACTTTAGTGTGAGTATGAACATGCATTCATACTCTCGCTAAAGGACATCATAGAATTGAAAACATTTCATCAAGGTATTGAAGAGACAAGGAAACACAAAGACCCCAGGTTACTTAGGACCCTATCAATCTAATAACAATTCAAAATGAGCAGCACATAAAGAGAAAGAGAGAGAAAATGCATGATTGTACCAACCTAGTAAGGTTAAGGTACCTATGAGTCATGTAGGAAAGTATTGGTGCAAAGGAGAATTAAATAGTCAATCAAGTTGTGTTATGCTATTCAACTCACCTGAAAGGGTTACTAAACAAAGAATTGTATGTGAGGAATCCACTATAAATATTATAAAGGATAACCAAACAAAACATTGTATGAAAGTAAATCTGCCAAGAGAATATCAGTATCATTGGTCCTACAAACATTATCCTATCAGTATCATATCAAAGAACCAATCAGAACCAATAAACACAATTCCTAAAAAATTACACCTAGATTTTATGTTGAACATTTGGTGATTGAAATTACCCTCACATATTAATCCAATATTTTTAGCATCATTCTTATCATAGAATCTTGCATAGTCATCATTATTGTCTAGAAAAATTCAAAATCCAAAAAACATAGCTTTCATTTCCTAGAGGTTAAGTTTCCCACCTTTCAGAGTCTTTTGTAGATTAGAAGGTGCATTTTCATAGGATATTTCAGTATTGGTCTTGCATATTATCCTGGATTTTTCAAAATTTAGTCACCATCTCTTGCCTTGGCTTAGGCACCTATCATTCTAGTTAACACTTGTCTTAGAAAAACATAATTTCTAGTATCAGTCATCTTTTTCCTACCTTTTTGAAGTCAATATTATCCGCAAAATCATTTAGGTCTTTCCTTAGAGGGTACCTTGTAAGTTTGTAGAATCTCTCTTAGGTCATATTACCTATATTTTAGGCAACATCCTAGTCATTCATTCTCAGATTGCATAAACATCTTATTATCATAAAATGCAAAAAAAGGTTTCATTTATCCTATTCATATGTCATTCACAAGATCCCAAAAGAAAAAAAGCACATTGGATCCCAACACAGAACCCATACATGATCCCAACAGTAAAATTGATGTTCCTATTAAGGAGACCTGATGACTAGATTTCAACAATCCAAATATTATTGAGCATCATGAGATAACACATGTTGACATCCCACTGTTACCCCCTATCCCTACATTGGAGGAGGAATTCTAATTTAATAATATTAGGGATAAATTCAATGACATGGAAGAAGTTAACAATGCCCTTGCAAATCCTGCAGTAATGACTATTGTGGGATCATTATTAGCAATTAACCTAGATATGTACTTCTAAATGCTTGTACATAATGGTGAAAAACTACCTCCTGGATATGACACCTCTACCATAGTATAATAAACTCCCATTCCATCATCTTGGCTTGATTTCGCAACACCCCTTCAAATAAATTCCATTTTACCTTCTAGCAACCCACTCAAAATTCCTCCCAAGTGACCACATCTTCCACCACACTAGCTATCCAATACACCAACCCTCTCTTTTCCACTTTTCCACTCATGTCTAGCACACCAAGAATCACAAAAACACCCTCCATATTGACCTTATCCCATCCAATGGGTACATCCAGTATGGCTCTACTAGGACACAATCCCAATAGTCTTTTGACAGGAGTCTCCTAAATCACTCAAGGGACATCCCAACAATAACCTATCAATAGTCTCCCTACATGTGTTCCTTCCAATTAAGGAAAACCCCAAATCAATCAAGGATCACCTCAAAAAAAATATCCCACCAATCCTAAATACTTGAGGATCCTGGCTGGCTTTATAAAACATCACAGTGTAACTGGGCCTAGCGCTTCCAACCATGCAGTACCAACAACATTTATAAATTCCACCACCTCAACAAAAACCTTAATACATTCCAACACCTTAGAATAAGTCTTCATACATTCCACCACCTTAGAAACAACCTTCATACATTCCACCACCTCACCAAAAACCTTTATACATTCCACCATCTCAGATACAACCTCCATACATCCCATCTCCTCAACACATTCCATCACCTCAGCAGTAGCCTTCATACATTCCACCACCTCAACAGTAACCTTCATACATTCCACCACCTCTGAAACAACCTTCATACATTCCACCACCTAAGCAATAGTCTTCATACATTTCACCATCTCAACAACAACCTTCATACATTCCACCATCCCAATAGAAGCTTCCAAACATCTCACCACACCAACACAATAAAAAAAATCCATACATATCATCTCCTCAATACATTCCACAACCTCAATATCTTACATAGACTCCACATACATTATAGCCTCAGTATACTCCATAGCCTCAGTACATCCTACCATAGGTTCCTGCAACATACACAAACACAGTCTATGGGCCCCCATATAACCACACACAATCTTATAACAATTGGGAACCATTTTTTGATCCTAAAGTGGTTTCATACACACTGACGCCCACTGAAGTTTTTCCTCAAAAACTCCAAATCCTCCAGCAATAGGTCATTAACTTGCAAATGGGCACTCCTAAGATTTCTTACACTAATTTTGATGTAAGTCCTTACCCATTTGATAGGAAATTTCACATGCCACCTTTTCCATACAATTTTTAGATGCTTAAATTTGACAAATACAAGAAAAAGGGTGATCCCTGAGACCACATGCAAGAATTCTTAATAGCTTTCATAGAAGTGGCATACGATGACACCTACATGATTAGTCTATTTCTACGTAGTCTTGGTGGGCCATCCATGGAGTGGTTTTCTAGACTTCCTCCTACGATACAATATTGGAATGAATTAGCTAAGAAGTTCATATAAAACTATTCACACAACATTGTCATGGAAACAACATTAATGGATCTCTGCATAACCAAAAAAAAGACTGGTGATAAATTTTCCTTGTTCTTAGAAAGGTGGAGGAATTTTTCATCAAAGGAATCTTTCCACCTACCCATAAAAGAGAAGATCCATGTGCTCATAAAAAATTGTTAACTAGACATAATGTGTGAATTAAAATTCCAACGAATTGAAACCTTTGAAGAGCTAGCTGAGAAAGGGATAAAAGTAGAAATATCCCTCACCCTAAGGGAATTCATCAAGAAAGAGGCCAGTTACACAAGACCTTATGAAAAATCCAAATACTGGTCTAAAAATAAAAAAGTGACAAATGTTAGTGTTGTTGATGCTAAGGTGGTCCAACCACTCATGCACATACAAGAACCACCAACACCTGATCAACAAACCCAATAATTACAAACTACCCAGAGGGTTAACAACATAGATACGATGAGCCAAGAAGTTAACCAGACCTACCAAAAAAAATGCAATAAGGACCATTACTCCACCTTGATACTTTATGCCTCTTGCAGAACCTCTGGAGAAATTTCTTGGGAAATTACTACAATCTCATTCAGTCACCTTCCCTGAAATCATACATTACAAAGGTAGTGGAAAACCAACATGGTGGAATGACAATTTTAATTCTGACTATCTCAAAATTAAGTGACAGAAGACAAAACAATTGCATGCAAATGAAGCATATTTTCAAGGATTTTATTGATCTCGATGAGATAAAAGTTATCACAAACATGGGCACCACCAATCAAGATAACAAAATATTCACAAAGCCACTAATGGATCATGAAAAAGGTAAGGCCTCCACTCATGGACATGAAAATAAAGAAAAATTCACCTAGCCCAAACTTAATTCTGATCTGACCATAAAAACCATCACCATCTGAGGTCCAGATTCTAGTTGTGTTGTTACTACCCTCCATTCCAAAATCACAATGCAAGGAGCCCCAACAAAGGCCGTTATACTAAATAAATAATCTACCCCACCATCAGGTCAGTATAACCTATTAGATCACATGAGGAAGAACTCAACACAAATATCCATCTATACACTAATTCGCATATCACCAAGTCACACATAAGCATTAAATACAACCCTGCAACAAGCCTCTGTTCTAAAAGATATAGATGTCAATGAATTTCATGCCATGGTAGGAAATCTATCTACGCAACATCATGTTGCATTCACTAAGAAAGATATTCTAATCTATAAACTGTCTCACAATGATCCTTTGCATCTTGAATTCTTTGTCCACCTCCATAAAATAAGGTGAGTCTTGATAGATGGTAGAACAGGTCTAAATATTTGTACCCTAAAATTGGTAAAAGAATTGGTCTACTCTTACAGTTGTGTAGATGTTACTAAAAATATCATAATCAAAGCGTATGATGATAAAGAAATAAATTCATGAGGTTTCATTATCCTTCCAATCAAAATGGGTCTAGCAACACAAGACACTGTATTCCAAGTCTTCTACCTAGAGCTAGGTTACAATATTTTGCTGGGATGACCATGGATCCATTCTATGAAAGCGATACCGTCTACTTATCACCAATTTTTGAAATTTCCTCATGATGGAGTTGAAATCACTGTGCCTAGTGATAGAGATCCTTTTATGTACTACACAAATATGAGAGGACCTACTTCCAATCAAGTACCCAATAATCAAGAGGGGACTATTGTCTCTTCATCTCAACACATAGATTGTGCAGACTGAGCGAAATAAACTAAACTACCTACATCAGAGCTCAAAATGCAAGTTAAATAAAATGGATGTGGAGAATACCTATGCAAACTTATTCTATGTAGGAAAGCCATCGATATCACCCCATTCATATGGAAAGCCTAAACACCCTCTCAATAGAAAGAAAAAATAACCTTTATCTATCCACCAACAATTTTTATAAGATGGGAAGACATTCATGAAGAAGTCATAGATGACAACTTATGTTGTATATAGAATAAGAACCTCCTGAGGTATGTACACCTCTTCTTCATAATTTGTGGCTCCCAAGCTTTCCAAAGGAAAGGGTTAGTAGAAAAGGTTTTACAAATGATATAAATCCAATACATAAATACTACTAAAATGAATAACTCGAAGCATAACCAATAAAATGTACAAGCAAAGAAAGGAAAACAAATGAATGCAAACCCCAAAGTGCTTGAA
>MU226938.1:2710846-2722554 GCA_018584345.1 Thuja plicata
AAAACCATTAATTAATAGATGAAAATTAGTGTTTTTAATGTAAAGTTGCAAGCCTGTCCATTTTTGGGTGTCTACATTTGCCCCTCTTTGATGCGATGTGACTTGTCACAGTGTGTCAAAGAATTTTCAGATTTGATCCTGCCCCAGCTTGCCCCAGTGATAGCAAGTGGACTATATACCCCCTCAACAAATTAAGCATAGAAAATGCGTCAAATGAGCATTAATTTGTTGAAAAGGTGAATCACTATATGATGATGATGAATGTATTCCTATGTTAGTTATGATGTTATTGATGATAGACGCATTGATTATATGATCTACTATACACATGTTTTGGATTTTTCTTATACAATAAATGAATGCAATCTACCATGCACAAAATTTTTGAGTAATGCATGTGTTAGTTAGAAGGAAGTTAGTTTGGAATGTGATCTCTGGGATTGATTGATAGATAAGGAATGATAGAAAGGAAATTTTTTCTTTTTTGATAGATATGATTTGATAGAAAGGATGAGTGTCCTAGGTCACTGCCCCTATTTCCAATATTTGTCATCATTGCATCTTTTTTTTTATTTTTTCCTAAATTTCGAAGAGCGTTGAATGATCCAGATCACATACCACCTTGATACCACCACGACCTCTTGATAGTGGAAGGAATAGAGAGATTTAATAGAAAGAGAATCTAGTTCACCCAAATATTGACCATCTAGGTTCAACTATGTTCCCTGTTTGAAAAGAAAGAGAGCCAAAAGCACCCAGATATTGACCATCTAGATACCACTTGTCCTTTTAATTAACTAAAGAAAAGAAACCAAGATAGAACTCCTATGCACCCAAAGTTCATCTGGGTAACACCGCGAGCTCTTGATTTCTAAAAGGGAAAGCCAAGAAAACAAGATAGAACTCCTACGCCCCTAGAGTTCATCTGGATAGTATTGTGAGCTCTTGTTTGCAACATAAAGGGAAAGACCATAGAAACCAAGATAGAAATCCAAAGCATTTAGAGTCCATCTGAATAGTGTTGTGAGCTCTTGATTCTATAAAACCAAACAAGAAAAATAAAAGAGAAGGAATGTCTAATTCTTTCCCAGGGTTAAGCACAGATCGTGGAACTCTGTGGCTGCCAGATAAGTGACAACACCTACCATATTTATCCTAAATCATCACGGCCCTGAAATTGAAGTGAAAATTCAACAGATAGCAATCAAAGAAAATAAGTCATGATCTATCATAGCTACTCTCCTCACATGGTGGATCCTGGAGTAGCATAAGAACATAACCGTGAAATATAGACTAACATCTGACCGACTAACTAACATAGTCAACATTTTTGGATGGTTCCTCGATGCAATTGGACTCTCTTGATTGGCTTGACTCTTTTGATTGGCTTGATTAGCTTGATTGCTTGAGTGTGTCTGGTTTCAATAATAGATTACTCATATAAGACTGACTTGTCTGGTTTGAGCGTATCCATCACTGTGTAAGACTATTGATATGATTGGATTGATTGATTGTGATCATGTTGTCAGTTGATCAAGCTGTGTCAAATTGGTCCAATGCTGATTCGCAAAGCTCATGATTGTGACAATTGATAGATTGATTTAATAATTTTGGTAGTTGATCAAGCTGTGTCAGATGGGCCCAATGCTGAATTGCAAAGCTCATGATTGTGACAATTGATAGATTGGCTTGGTTTCCAGTTGCTTGCTGATTGATCTAATAGATTTATAAAGTTGTGTCAGATGAGCCCAATGCTGATTCACAAAGCTCATGATTGTGACATTAATTGACTGGGCATGATCACCCTTTTCTCTCTTGATAACTGAGTTGGTTTTATTGCTTTGGATTTTGTAAATTTTTAAATGTTTTTGATAAAGATTGATTTTATCAGGACATTTTGATCTTTTTAGGATTTTTGATGTGTTTTTTTATTTTTTAGGATTTTTTTAGGGCATTTAGAATTTCCCCCTAGTCTGGTGGACCAGTACTAACCATGGATAAGTGTTGGTGCTCAAAGCGGAATGTGCTTATGGATATAGCTTGGTTAGTTGTTCTTGTATTTGAAATCTGCTCAAGCTTTTGGAGTTCATTGATGGTGAAGTTGGATTTGAACACTTGGTGCCTGTTTGTCAGGTTTTCACCAAGGTACCTACTCAATAGCACCTATATGCCAGGTTTTCACTGAGAGAGCGATTTTGGTTCTCTTTACTTTTTTTTCTTTTTTTTCTTTTTTTTTGTCATCATCAAGGAACCTGATTGCCAAGTTTTCACCAAGGTAACATTTTGTATTTTCTGGATATGTAGATAGGTGCCTTAACCATAGAGACCTCAAGGGTATAACCTCTTGAGGTGCATGGTTTTGATGTATCCGGGGAGATGATCTCCTTCTGGTGTTGCTAGTATGAATGCCCCACTCTGAGTAGAGATGATAATGACAAATGGGCCTAACCAGTTAGGCTCAAACTTTTTGGGTTTGACTCACTCTGCTTGGTTCTTTTGATTTTCCATGAGGACAAGGTCTCCTACCTCAAATTTTCATGGCTTCACCTTCTTTTGATAGTTTATTCTAAGGTGATTTTGGTAGCCTTGTAAGTGGTTGAAGGCATGTTGTCTTCTTTAATCTAGTAACTACAGTTCACTGAGCCTTGCTACTCTATAGTCCTCATCTGTAATTAGGTTCTTCAAAGATATCCTTAGGGATGGGATTTCCACTTTGAGGGGTAATACTACCTCTGATCCATAGACTAGGGAGAAAAGAGTGGCTCCTTTAGGTGTTCTCACACTAATTCTATATGCCCATAATGCGGGACTAAGCTGTAAATGCTAGTCTTGCCCTGATTCGTTCACTATTTTCTTCAAGATTTTCAAGATTGTTTTGTTTGTAGCTTCAGCTTGGCCATTCCCTTGAGGATAATAAAAAGAAGAGAACCCTTGTTTGATATAGAACTATTTGCATAGCTCTTCAACATCTTTGTTCTGGAAAGGTGTACCATGATCTGTCAGGATAGTTTGAGGGATCATGTATCGACAGATAATGTGGTTAAGTATGAACATTGCTATTTTCTTTCTAGTGTTGTAAGTGAGGGGAATTGCCTCCACCCACTTGGTAAAGTACTCGGTTGCTGCTATGATGTATTTGTGTCCATTTACTGAAGAAGGTGTAATTTTTCCCATTAGGTCAAATCCCCACATGGAAAAAGGCAATGGTGATGTGATAGAATTTAGTTCCTGGGCTGGTGCATGGATGAGGTCTCCATGAATTTGACACTGTCTACACCTTTGAACATGTTTGTGTGCATTTGTGTCTATTATGGGCCAATAGTATCCCATGCGGATGATCTTCTTAGCTAAGCTATTGCCACCTCTATGGGTTCCACAAATTCCTTCATGTACCTCATACAAAGCTTTCTGGGATTCCGTGGAAGTGAAACATCGTAATAGCGTTTCGTCTAGAATTATTCTATATAGAGTAGTTGAGAGGATGGTATACCTAGAGGCTTGGCAAATGAGGGATTTCTCTAGTTCCTAGACAAGTTGGGAGGTAAGACACTATTTTGGAGATAGTTATAGACATCTTGGTACCATGGTGATTCAAGACCAATAAGGATGCATGTTGATTCTGTGATAGATGCTTGGTGTGATGGCACCAAGAGTTGCTCTACTAGAAACTGGAATCTTTTTTTGTTTCCTAGCATATCAATCAGTGATGCTATGTTAGCCATCACATTTGTAGCTTTGTTTTGTGCTCATGGGACTTGCTCAAAGAAGATGGGATGGAACTTGGTGCATAGTGTTTCCATCTATGCTCTATATGGTATGAGCTTCTCATCTTGGGTCGTATAATCATTGTTGATTTGACTAATGATCAAATGCGAGTCTCCAAAGACCTTTAGGTTCTTGATTCTCCATTGAATTCCTATCTTTAGACCGATGACCAGTGCTTCATATTATGCTATGTTGTTAGTGCATGGTAAGTTGAGTCTGAAAGAATTTGGAATTGTATCATGATCTGGAGTGATAAGCACTATCCCTGTCCCCGCACCATGGTTCATGCATGACCCATCAAAATATAGTTTCCATACCTCGATCGCTGGTTGTAGTGTCATAATAGATTCGTTAGGAAAGTCAGAAATAATAGGCTAATGGTCTTGAATGGGTGCCTTTGCTAGTTGATCTGCGATCACTTGCCCTTTGATGGCCTTTCTATCTATGTACTCAATGTCAAACTCACTCAAGATCATTACCCTCTTCGTAATTCATCCGATGAGTGCTTCTTTTCTTAGGAGGTACTTTAAAGGATCAATATGTGCGATCAACTTTGTTTGGTGACTCAACATATAATGTCTTAGCTTCTTGGAAGCAAAGACAACTGCAAGGAATGAATTTTCAATTGGTGTATAGTTGAACTCATATCCTACCAATGTTCTTCTTAGATAGTAGACGGCCCTTTCTTTACCTACGTCATCATGTTGTGCCAAGAGTACACCTAATGCTGACTCTGTTGCTGAGATATACAAAAGCAATGGTCTACCTTGGACTGGTGGCACCAATATAGGAGACTTGAGGAGGTAGTCCTTGAATCTTTGGAATGCTTGTTCGCATTGCTCTATCCATATGAATTTGATGTATTTGTGTAGTGGATGTTGGAATGGGTGGCACTTGTCTGCTAGCTAAGCTATGAAGCACATGATTGATTGGAGCCTTCCTTGTAACCCTCTTAGTTGTCTCAAGTTCGATGGTGGAGGCATGTGCAATATTGCTTTGACTTTGTCTAGGTCTACTTTGATGCCTCTATGTGACACGATGAACCCCAGTAGCTTTCCTGCTGTGACACCGAATGCACATTTCTTTGGGTTTAAACAGGCTTTGTATTGCTGCATTCTGTCAAAGATTGGTCCCAATACATGTAGATGATCTTTGTGAAGCATTGACTTGGCTAGTATGTCGTCCACATAGTCTTCCATTATTTTTTGGATGAGATCATGAAATATTGTTGTCATAGCCCTTTGATATGTTGTACCCACATTTTTGAGACCAAATGGCATGACGTTCCAACACTAAGTGCCCCAAGGACATGTGAAAGTTGTTTTATGTTGATCCTCGGGTGTGATCCTTATCTGATTATACCCTAAAAATATATCCATGAGTGATAGCATTTGATGTCCAGCGGTTAGATCTACTATCATATCAATGTTGGGTAAGGGAAAGTCATCTTTGGGACAAGCTATGTTGAGATCTCTGAAGTCTGTGCAAATCCGTATTTGACCACTGTGCTTTGTAAATGGCACCAAGTTAGATATCCAGTCTATGTATGGTATATGTCTTATGAACTTAGCATCCAGGAGCTTCTTTGATTCTGCTTTGACTAGAAATGCAACATGGGGATGCATCTTTCTCAGCTTTTATTTGACAGGTTTGGCATTGAGTAGCAACGAGAGATGGTGTAGTACTAGCTCTGGATCTAACCCTGGCATATCTGAGTAGGACCATGCAAAATTGATCATCCTTGCTTTAAAGAAGTTGATAAACTATGCTCTCTCCTTAGGGGTGAGTGATTTTTCCAAGTATATGTTCTTTGGGTTCTTGTCATCTCCCAAATTGACTTCCTCTATTTCTTCTTCTAGTAATGTCAATTTCTCCTCTGTTAAGGGGAGGAGTTCCTTCTTTACATCTTCTAGCGCCTCAGTGAGGTTTTCGCTAGAAGATACGTCTTGTTTTAGCTTTTTATCATTCTTTTGTTCTTTTTTCATTTGTGGACTAGAAAGAGGAGCTGCCTCCCCAAAATATGCCGCTCTATCGAGGTCGATGGAGAAGCCTTCCTTGTGGTCTCCTAATGGAATGCCTTCCCTAAGTCCCATGAAATCAACAATAGCCTCATCATTCTCAAAGACATCTAAATCAGGGGGTCCTTGTTGATCCCACTCTATTAGCTCTAGGTGTACAAGACAGATACTTTCATGGTTGTTTGACTCTAGTTGATTGAAAGGGACTACAGATATGGTTCCCAAAAAACTGGACTATGATGTGGATGCACCATTTAAGGTTTGATAAATGACATGCTTATCAATGCAGGGTTTTTTGGTAATGGTCAGTTGCTCAAATAAGTCTTCTAGGTTTATGATAGTGTCTGACTAAGGGGAGTAATCTGGGATCGACAGTTCAAAGTCGTGAAAGGATCTCCACTCATACTCGTGGGAGTCAGTCTCAATAGAACACTCGTCGGATGTCTCACTTCCTTCGTTATCATCGATTACTATGTGGAGGTCTATTTGGGTTTGTGTGGTTCCCTCTTCTATGGGAAACAATTGTGCTAATATGTTGCTTATTAAGACATGTTCTATGTTGTGCCCCCGATGCATCTCTTCTATTTGTTCCTGATCAATTTGGATGTCTTGGATCACCGGACCTGTTCCTAGTTTCCCATAGCCCAACCCTCTTTTGTTTCTTTGGGTTGGTGGGAGATACAATTCCATTAAGCCTTTTTTCCTTGCCCCCAGACTAGTTGTACCATTGTACCCAAATATTTGTAACATTTTGTAACCATTACCATAGTTTGACATGGGTAGGGGTGGTCGAATTGTCTCTTGTGGGTCTTAGTATAACCAAGTACTGATGTCATTTTAAAATGGCTTTTCTTCTGCTATCTATCCCCATAGGACAAAGGTTGTGGGCGGACATCTGAATAGAACACACTATGGATTTTCTATTATAATAAAAGGTTGTGGCATGCCATAAGTTCTCAGGCTCTAAGGCATGTGTGTTATGGTAAAAGCCTCTTCATATCTATATTCACCACAACCCTTGTCAGTAATGGATATCTTTCCCACTTTCCGTGTGATATCTTTAAGATTTAAATCTGAAGAGGAGGGAATACTTGTGTCCTGGTTAATGACTATCTTTCCTATTGTCCGTGTGACATCCTTGGGATTTGAATCTGAAGAGGATGGGATGCTTGCATCTTGGTTTTATGGTACCTAGTTATCAGTGCTGATTTGGACCACATTACAGTATTGGAAAGGATTGGGATCTGCCTCTATGATGATTTCCTCTCCCTGGTGTGGGAACTTGATACATTGATGGTATGTCGAAGGTACGGCTTGCATTTCATGTATCCAGGGTCTCCCTAGTAGCATGTTGTATCCCAACTCAAGGTCTAGGATCTGGAAGGGAGTGTTTTTGACCACTAGAATGATACAGATAGGTAGAATAATAATACCTTTAGAGGACCTTTCCTCTTCATCATAAGCTCTGATATTTATCCTCCTTGTGAAATCAATGCTTGATTCTGAATAGCCCAGTTGCTTGATTAACTTTAGAGTACATATGTTTAACCCTGCTCCACCATCAACAAGGACCCTATGGATAGTGCTTTTGTGGACCTGGACAAGTAAGTGCAAACGATCATTATGCAGGGGTTTATGTGGCGGTACATCATGGTCTGTGAATGTGGCATGTTTGTTAGCATCTATATGGTTGACCATCATTTGGAAGCTCTCAAGTGTTGTCCCTTGGAACAACTGCATTTTGAAGGGCTTGGTCGAGTGCCAGTTTATGTTGCGGAGATATGCACAATAGGTCAAACATGGAGATCTAGGCAGGTGTGCGCTTTAGTTGATCCACTATGCTTGGCTGTGGATTTGAGTTTTCTTTAGGATTTTCAGATATAGTAGATGAGGATGGTACTCCTTGCAAGATGACTCTAGCGTGACGCCTTGCTACAACACATTTGTTACCTTGGTATTTGATAGTGATTGTAGCGAACATGGCTATCTGAAGGATTGAGGCAATTGATAACATTATCACTATTGGCATACGTATAGTTAACTTGTTTTGCTTGTCCACCAGACCCGGAGGCTATTCCCTTGTTGTGATCATGAAAGGTACCATTGAAGATAGTGTGATCAGTTGTGCCTTTGGTTTGGGTATTTGTCACATCGATGACCCCTGTGTCAATAAGATCTTGGATAGCGTGTTTCAATCAATAATAGTTAGACATTTTGTGCCCTTTCACCCGATAAAACTTGTAGAAATCCTTGTCATTATACCACCTTGGTTTGTTCACATCCTGTTCAAAGTCCTTGATTTTAGGGAGAGTGATAGTGTTTAATTCTACAAACTTGCATAAAGCTGATTCTATCGTCTCTCCTAATGGTGTGAAATCTCATTACTAGAATTGAAACCGTGGTCTACGTTGATTCTGTTGTTGACTGTTTGACACAGCGGCCACTTGTATAGGGGGAGGTTGGTTTTGGGTGTATGCTTTTTGAGTGGGCCCTGTGGGTTTTTGG
Source organism: Thuja plicata (assembly GCA_018584345.1). NCBI lineage: Eukaryota > Viridiplantae > Streptophyta > Pinopsida > Cupressales > Cupressaceae > Thuja > Thuja plicata. Next base: position 2,719,135 of record MU226938.1, read on the forward strand.
TTGGCCATAGGTGCGCCTTGTAGTGAAACCTTGGGTTGTGCATAGTTGACTGTCTTCACATCAATGACACCATCGCTAGTGACATTTTTGTTTTTGTTCCACCACTTAGCTTTGTCCGTTGTATTTTTGTTTGTATTTGTTTGTGTTGGATCTGCAAGGATTCCTTTTTTGACTAAGTTCTTCTCACAACAAACTCCTTGTTCGATGAGTTGCGTGAAGTTCAGAGCTAACTGTAACTTTGTTGTGAATGACATGTCTGGAATTACATTGTCAACAGACATGACTATTAAGTCTTGTTCGGGCACATCATATGTTATGTCATTTGTCATATTCCTCCATCTCTGTAGAAACTTCACAAAATACTCTCTATCTTTCTGTTTGATATCGCAAAGGTCTTTGATGCTAACCTTGCACTCTATGTTATGATGGAAGTGAGCTATGAAATTTTCAGCCAGTTCACCCCAAGACTGAATGCCATGAGGTAAATGTGAGAACCATTCCATTTCTGGTTTGACCAAGCTTTGTGGGAATAGTCGCATTAAATATGTTTCATCATGGGCGACTTCGACGCAACTAGAAAAAAACTCTTGGATATGTTCAATAGGATTGGTATTGCCCCTATATTTGTCAAATTTAGGTACCGAGAAGTGATTTGGGAATGGAGACATGTGGAGAGAATGGGCAAAGGGGTATGGGTATAAATCCTCCATGGTCTAGGATTTAGTTTGCCCCTGATTTTGCATATCCATCATTTGGGTTTGAAGGGTTTTCACTTGTTGCATTAACATGTCTGTTTGATATTGAGGTTGATGTGTGAGGATGTTACTCTGTACTGTAGTGGGTATGAGGTTGCGCCTTTGTGTCCCTTGAGTAGGAACATAGGATTTCATCCTGGGGATTTGATATAGGTTTCCCATCGAGTGATTTGGAAATGGGGGCATATGAGTTTCCCATGGTGGGTTTTGATGCATTTGCTATTGTGTTTGAAATTGGGGTTGATATTGCTGCTACTGAGGTTGGGGTTGAAGCTGGGGTTGTTGTTGCTGAGTTTGGAATTGAGGCAACTCAAGCTGGGATTTCTATTGTAGGGGTTGGATTTGAGGCAAATGAAGCTGGAGTTGTTTTTGCGGGGGTTGGAATTGAGGAAACTGAAGCTAGGGTCGCTATTGCAGGGGTTGGATCTGAGGCAAGTGAAGCTGGGGTTGCTATTGCTAGGGTTGGATTTGAGGCAAGTGAAGCTGGGGTTGCTATTGCGGGGGTTGAAATTGAGGCAACTAAAGTTGGGGTTGCTATTGTGGGGGTTGGATTTGAGGCAACTAAAGATGGGGTTGTTGTTGCGGGGGTTGGATTGATGTTAGAATGGGCAAAGGTGTAGCCTTGGGCGGGCATTGACTCTAAGTTGTACCTGCAAAGATGGATCCCTATGGGCATGAAGTATTGATCCCAAGACTAGTATGAGTTGATTGCAGCAGTGACATAGTTTCAAAACAATTGATGTTTGATGTAGCTTGAGAGCTTGATTGCCCCGGCCATGTGACCGAAGGTGGGAGCATACTAGCAACCATAGGTGCACTCAGTTGCGAGCCTGTCATGTTTTGAGTGGAAGATGTGTTGGCCTGGTTTGTGTAATTGGTTTGACTGGGTATTGTCTGTGTTAATGTGGGTAATAACAATGGTGGGAAGATTTGAGAGACAATAGGCAGTATCTGAGGATGCTAAGTAGTGTTTTGACCCACGAGAGGGTTTTCAAGCCATATGGTTGATACACTAAATTCAGTGGGGAGCTTGACTCCTTTCTTTATCAGCATGGCTAAGAAGTGTTCGGGATTCCTCTCTACAACAGGTCAACTACTTGTGTAGAATAAGCATCTTGCTCTATATCCTATAGTTCCTCTTCTGTGACATCTTGGAAAAGAGCTCCCCCATGGGGTTGTTCAAGGAATAGAGTAGAACTGGTATTTATGAAAGGATCATTCTCTTGCTTTGTTTCCCAAGCGGGGAATCGGTTGATATATGACTCATCAAGTTGTGTTCTAGCCTTAGACCTTGTGTAAGGCCCTCCATGAGGTATTTGAGACATAGTGTGGTCCAGGTTTTGTAACTAAAACAAGTGATATAAAGAAAAAAAAGAAGAAGATCCTTACTAAGGAAGTCCGAGTTATGTTTAGGACAAGGGTAATTCTAGGGACAAATTTTGATATAGCTTGATCTCAAAGTGGTGAAAAAAGATTAGATTTGCTGACCTTTGTCTTGGAAAAAGTCAATTTGATAAGGATGATGATGTTTGATATGATGAGATCAAGGTATTTCGAGTCTAAAATTTTGAACTAACAATGTTTTTAACAATAATCGTGCTTTTTAGAGAAGGGATGATCTTTGATGTTTAGAGATTCAAACAATGTTCTTCACATTTTCCTGGGATAGACAGTAGCTTTAGACACCAAATGAAGATTTCTTTCAAGGTTTTTAGGTCAAAATAGGAATAAAGTATCTCTGGTCAATTGTGGTACAACTCCACCGATTGCGGCAAAGTAAATGGTCGATTGCTTCTGATTTGCAAGATAGTTGACGTTGACAACCCTAGACTTTAACACATTTAACTCATTTTGACAGTTTGGATGTTTTGTTTTGCATTTTCAAAAACTGATCAAAGAAACAAGCACAATAGACACTGTTTTTTGAAGAATGAAGACTGACAATGTATATGTTGTACAACTTTTTCAAGTTGCAAGTTTATCACAAGGTCTCAACAATGAACAGTCATATTTAATCTAGGTCTAAGGCTTCAGAATACAATGTTATAGGCCCAATGCTTGAATGTTCATTAGCTCACACAACAATTGTCACACTACTAGGACACGAAGGTCCACGACGTAGGTGCCTGTGTTTTTGCCATTTCTAGGTATTGTTGCCATGGAGTGAAGATCTCTTTCACTACATGAATACCGTGGGACACATATGTTGGGGATCTTGGGGGGAAATTCTGCAACCCCTTGCACTATAATAAGGTACCTATTCGGAGGTAAAATGGGTTGGCCTCTAATTAATCAAAGTTGTAGTAAGGGTCCGTGGTGTCTCTCCAATCAATTTGTACGTGTGTGACTCACTTAAGAGCCTAATTGATCACGTTGGCTCCTTAGGGATATTCACCCAATCCAGACTATTACTAACACACCTTGCCCAAGCTTGGCTAGATAAGACAGAACTTTGGTTCGCGCCTTGTTTATATATCGATCGGAAGGATTATTGGTTTAAGGTCATTCTCTGAGGAAGAAGCACATTCCCCGGACATGCCTTTCTAAAAAATATAAAGGTTTCTAATCTAACAGTTTGTGCAAGTGCACCCAAAACTCAAGACACAAGGTAAATCGATTAAGCTCCAAAAGTTTGAAATGTGAACTAAGCTACACCACCATACAA
>MU226938.1:2722732-2742630 GCA_018584345.1 Thuja plicata
TTCTTTTTAAACCCAAATCGACAAGTGAATGAATTTTAAGTTGTATTGTTATCTTGCCTCCTCGATTTGTACCTGTCAAAGAAAGTGTTTAGTATCTTCAAAAATGAAAGCTTTCAATCCAAAATAGAAAAATATCCAGAAACTCCGGGATTGTTGAGATTGCTAAAATTAATAGTGACTTTATACTTACCTGTGAATCTCTTAATTGAATCAATGTACCTCGTGTTTGCTTCACTTTGATCGTTAGCTATGATTGCGAGAATAACACTTTGTTGTGATCAATAGTTTATGGTTCTCTTTCTAGTAGCTCTTAATGCTCTAGCACTTGGTATGCATCGGATTATCCTCTTGGCCATTACTCATTTTCTCAATCCCAAGAAATCAAGAAACAACACACAAAAATAAAAAAATTTCAAAGATCTTTCTTTTTTTGAAAATATTTCTCAGAAAAAATAAAATAACAGAGAATAAATTCCCTGTATAATTTCAATACCTTTCCAAAAATGTAAATTTTTTGATAAGAAATGCTGATTTGTGTCCAAAATTAAATTTTTATGAAATATCATAAAAAAATTATTAAAAATCGTAAAAAAATTCAAAAAAATCTGAATTTTGGACTGTAGCTTTCTTATGTCAAAGAGTACCTGCAAAAATTTATTTAGATCATAATTCGTTAATTTCTTCCCTAGGGACCCATTTTATCATAAACAACTAGTTTGAAAAGATCTATTATTTTTGCAAAATAATTTCACAAAAATTAAAATCACAGAGAATAGACCCCCTCTATAATTTCAATACCTTTCCAAAAATGTAACTTTTTTGATAAGAAATGCTGATTTGTGTGAAAAATTAAACTTTTATGAAATATCATAAAATAATTATAAAAAATTGTCAAAAATTTAGAAAAATCTAAATTTTGGATTGTAGCTTTAATATGTCAAAGGGTACCTACCCAAAAAAATTTAGATCATAATTCCTTAATTTGTACCCTAGGGACCCATTTTATCATAAAAGACCAATTTGAAAAGATTTGTTATTTTTGCAAAATAATTTCACAAAAATTAAAATCATAGAGAATAAACCCCTTCTATAATTTTAACACCTTTCCAAAACTGTAATTTTCTTGAAAAGAAACTCTGATTTGTGCCTAGAAATGATTTTTTATGAAATATCACAGAAAAATTATAAAAAAAATAAATAAAACAAAAAAAACTCAGAAAAATCTGAATTTTTGTTTGGAGCCTCCTTAGATTAGTGTCAACCTGAAAAAAAAAGTTTATAAAATAATTCCATGCGGTTTGAAAGATATGACCAAATTTCACGCGGGCTGTAAGTTCACGTCAGGTTCACCAAAATGTACGCCTCTTCTTCGTGATTCATGGCTCCCAAGCTTTCCAAAGGCAAGGGTTAGTAGCAAAGGTTTTACAAATGATATAAATCCAATACATAAATACTACTAAAATGAATAACTCGAAGCATAACCAATAAAATGTACAAGCAAAGAAAGGAAAACAAATGAATGCAAACCCCAAAGTGCTTGAAGTTTCTATTGTCTCTCTCTACTCCTTCCAAAACGCTATTTTTGATGCTCAGTATTGGTGTGGGAAGCGTCTATGACTTGAGAAGCGTCAAGAATTTGCTAATTGAAATGTGTGTGTGATCGCAAAATGGCTTGAATGCTAGAACCAAACTGACATAGTAATTGCGCACGAGAGCTTGAAATCCTGGATCCTTCAAATGGTTATGAAGGGTTTATTATATAGGAATTGGGGATGAAATGAGCGGTTGAGATCAATCCCAGAGATAGGGAGATGAATGATTAAGATCAAAGGGAACTGGAGAAGCCATCAGTAAACTCCACCTCTTCAATTTTTAAAGAGGAGATAGAGTTTGGTTGATTGAAGAGCTAATTGTGAGTTACCTTTTTGAACTGAAGAGGTGGGTGAAGTTACCCATGTGGACTGGAGAGGTGGGTGAAGTTACCCATGTGGATTGGAGAGATGGGTGGAGTAACCCATGTGATCTGATTGGAGTTATCTCTTTGAAGATAAATGAATATTTAATTCATTTATTTAATTAAAGTTTTCAACATGTGAGATAATTGAATTCTTTTTAATCTAGAATTGCTTTATTGAATGAAATTAAATTAATTTAATTGAAAGAATTTAATTAGTAAGTTTAAATATTTGAATTTAAACTATAGGAAATTGAATTTAATTAATTAATCAATTAAGGTTAATTAATTAAATAAAATTAATTATTTAATTAATTTTGGGAATTTGATTAGATGATTTTGGAAATGAATTTAGAGGAAAATAGATGATTAATTAATGATTAAAAAAATTAATTAATAGATGAAAATTAGTGTTTTTAATGTAAAGTCGCAAGCCTGTCCATTTTCAGGTGTCTACAAGGTCAACATTCCAATATGTGAACATGGGCAGGGGTATACCATTGTCCAAAAAAAAGGGTATAATGGGAACTCTAGATTAGGAAAGATGGAACAAGGAATTTTCAAGACAATTTCACATATCCAAAACATAAAGCATCATGTCTTAGGTTATAGACCACCAATAGAATACATCTCGAATATCTTGCTACCCTTTGATATAAATGCTTATGTTTATAAAAAAGTTGAGACATTTGAAGAACTCTACTTAGAAATAGATTCAAATGACCATGAGTGGAATTTCTCCCACACTACCAGCACCTTGCACCTTAATGCTGCTATTGAATGACTTTCTTTACAAGATAGACATATTGACCACCGAGTGTGGATCAAAGAATTTCGGGACCAACATAAACCTTCATCCCCATCCTCATCTGAAACTCATGAATTGGTGTCTGAATCATATGTCAATATGTCAACCAAACTCCCAATTTTTTCCTTCCAAACCAAAGAGAACATAGCTTTGGTTTACCTAGACCTTATAGATTGGGAACAAAAAAAATCCAATGACCATAGATGTTTTTGAGAATGATGAAGCTATTACTGGATTTTTCAGACTAAGACAAGGCATACCTCTAGACGACCAAAAAGTAGGTTTTAGCATTGAATTGGACAAAATATCATACTTTGGGGAGTTATATCAATCCTCTAGTTGTAAAATTGAAAAATAAAATATAAGGTTATTAGGTGAAAACTGAAAGGCACCTTCTAGCTGTGAAATAGTAAAATCAAAAGATGTGTTCAAATGTGAAAACCTCTCCGAGGCACCCAAGCATGGAGAGATTGATATGCTTCCCATTATAGAAGAGCAATCACCATTACTATCAGAGAATAAAATAACAATCAATATTGGCACTGAAGAAACACAATGACTGATCCATTTGGAAGAGTCATTAACACTAGAATAAAGATAACAGTTCATTCATTTGTTTAAGGATAGGAAAAATCAACCTTTCTTGGTCATACTCTGACATGCCTGGGTTAGATCTAGAATTTTACCTACATCATCTTCCACCAAAGTTGGGGAAAAATCCATACAAATAGAAGCTACAAAAGATGCATCCAAATATTACACTATTAGTCAAAGACAAATTGAAGAAACTACTAGATGAAAGCTTTGTTAGACTTATTGATTATGCAGATTGGATCTCTAATATTGTATCTGTATCAGAATCATGTAGAGACAAGAATTTTCACTGACTTTAGAGATCTAAATTTGGCTTCCCAAAAGATGATTTCCCATTGTCGAACATAGACATGATCATTGATCTCACTTTAGGATATAATATGGTGTCACTCATGGATGGCTTCTCCGGATATAACCAGATCAAAATTGCACCTAAAGATCAACATAAAATGAATTTCACTTTTGCCTGGGGTACTTACTACTGGTGTGTCATGGATTTCAGTGTAAAAAATGTCGCTGCAACATATTAGAGAGAAATGAGAACTATGGGTGAACCCACAATAGTGGGTACACTTTTTTGGAGGAAGGATTTCCTCCAAAAATTGTCAAACCCGAAAATTGTATCAGGTAGTTTCGATAGAAAATCACAAAAAAAATTAATTCAAATTTTATCACTTTTGATTGAAAGTTTCGTATTAAATATAAAAAATGAAATAAACAACTTTCGATCGGAAGTTAGAACGATGGGGTTTTGAACCCCATTCAAAATCCCACCTATTATTTCACTTGGATGGTGGCGTTTTAGAGGTTTTGAAAGTGTTGTGGCTTCCACTTTTTGATGTCGTTTTCCATATTTTTTATGTATATACTTCTTGTTTTTATGTATTTAGTATTTTTAGTTATATATACATATGTATATATGTGTATATATACATATATGTATATGTATATATACATATACATATATATATATACATATGTATATATATACATATGTATATATATACATATACATATATATATACATATACATATATATATATATATACATATACATATACATATATACATATATATATATATATATATATATATATATATATATATATATATATAAGTATGTATCATGTTTCACACACACACACATGCATACATATATGTATATATTGTATATGATGAAAACCTACCTATTGGGATCATGCTCAGACATGCAAATGTTAGATATAAAAAGCATATAAACTACATTAACATATCAAAAACATGATCAAAACAAAAGCTTCCACCATAACCTCTAATGAGCCAAACAATGACACCCAAGCTTTGTTGATTTTTTCTTAGAGATGGTTGTGGGTGTGCTCTCCCAACACAATATATAAAATCTCACTAAGGCCCCATTTGGTTAAGGAATTAGAATTTGACTCAAAACCTGATTATCTCAAAATAAGGTTTTGAAATTCTGGTTTTATGTATTCAGAAGATAGTTTGGACCGTTTGGTTGACCCGGAAGATGACTGAGACAATCCATCTTCTGCATTTAGTTTCCAATTTTGATATATATGGGAAGATCATTCAGGAGTGTTAGGTTTATCTCTGTCTTCACTATTTCTTTGAATAGTGTGTTATTTAGAACATCAAGATGCATTCAATAGTCTTTATCGTTCATCTATAATTTTGGCCATGGATGTGATGATGAATACAATTAAAGGCGTAATTTGGAAGGTCCCTTGGTGGCACCGAATTGAAACAATGAAATCATCCTTGTTAAGTATGGTTTATCCTCATACCTTCTCTTCTTACCCTTGAATCGATCCCATAGATGGAGTCAGACAAGATGATGTTTTTGTCAATGATGGGTCTCATGTCTCTGCAATTTAACACATTGTTCGACTTCCTTCACCGAATTCACAAGTTGTGGAAGTCCTACTGAGACAATTCAAGTGAATACTCCAACATATAAATCCCTAAACACTAAGGATCCTCCCTCAAATCTGGAAATGAAATATACCGTTCCATGGGAATTTATCTCAGTAGCTTCAATGTGACAACAAATGAATCCATAGTCTCCATAATGCACCCCAACGGAAATGCCAAGATGGTATTTTGCCTTCCCTCTCAACACTCCATCAATGATGCATTCCAGGAAGCCCAAATGCAGTGGACACACATTGTCAACACTAACAATGATGAAAAGAAAGAGGGAAGACCACTAAGCAATAGAAGTTTAGATGGCGCCGAAAGAAAATATGTCCTAAAAATTTCCAAACCCAAAACCCATTAGATGATTTCAAATTCAACCTATTGGGTGGGAAGATAGTTTCGCTGATTTTGTTGCCTAAACCAAATTTTGATCTCCAAAACCCGAATTGAAGTTTAGCATCCGAAACGGTGGATTTGGAAAAAAAATGGGTGTTTCGCACCCAATTCTACCCCAATTCCACTAGCCAAATAGGGCTTATTGATTAAAGAGATGAAATACAAGAACAAATGCAAGCTACATGCAATGGAGTTGAATGGATCAAGAGGTAGTTATAGAGAACTAGTCTCAAGCATTCAATGAAGGATGAAGAAGTGGATGAGTTCAAAATGCTATAAATCTAGTATTGAATGAAAAATAGAAGTGCAACTACCATCATTAAATGCAATATATACCAAACAAGGTTAGCATAAAAACTCTAAATGAATGCAAGAAAACTCTAAATTCATACTAGCATGATAAATCTAATGCAAGAATAATGGGTGATTTACTCTTGGTAAGGCTCCTATTTATAAGATTTTGAAGGACTTGGGTGAGGTGGATCACATGTGGCTTCCACATAGGTGCCACGTGAGGGACACATAAGCCATGCAAGAGGGAGAGTTTTCTCACACATGTGTGAGAAACTTGAGATGTGATGGGTCAATGTGTACTTCAAGTACACATATAAGAGATTTATCATAGATGTATAAGAGAAAGTCAAAGATTTGGTCTAATGGTCATTTTTAGAAGGTGTAATAAAGTGTCATCAAGGTTGTAAGAAACCTTGTTTGATCAAAATTAGAATTCTTTGAAAAGGTAAATTTTGGAAATTTTCTCACACATGTGTGAGCAAATAATTAGGACTAATGGGTGTAGGAATCCTAAAATTAGCCTAATTAACCTTAGTTAATTAGCAACTATGTCTATTTGGTGAGAGTGATGTGAGATAGAGTAGGATCTAGGCCTAGATTTGGGACTAATTAAAATTAATCTTGGTTTAGAGAATATTAGCATATGAAAGGAATAAATAAATTAAAATTTATTTAAAGGGAATTTTGATGGAGAGGGGTATTAAATAAAATTTAATACACTTCAAGGGGAAAGTATCTAAATTAAATCTAAATATTATAGACAATGAATCTAATTTAATTAAATAAATTTAATTAAATAGGTAGGAGAATAACAAATATAGTTAAATAATTATAATGTCAAGGGACAATTTTTGAGGTCTACATTTTTCCCCTATTTGATATGGCATCGATAATGGCATTGTGTCAAAGAAAAGAAAAGAACTAGATGCCCTAGAGAGAGCAGAAAGTCCTAAAGGCGATGATGGTCAAGAAGGGTGCCCCCTCGACAAAATAATGGAAAATTAATTTTTTGTAAAATTTTCTCAAAAAAGGAAGAAGTGGAGAAAAAAGGAGGAATTATATGACTTACAAGGTGATTTGGAAAGAATAGGGAAAAAATGGGGTCCAAGATGGAAAATGGGTCCTAAGGGGCCTATAAATAGTCCACAGGACCCTAGGAGGTCATTTTCAATCACAAAGAATAAAAAGACAGAGTAGAGAGAAATGAGAGATCCCTGAGAGTGTATGAGGTTAGGAGAGTGTGTGGGGACAAACCAGTGGTTGGCCAATGCAGGACCACTGGAGAGTTTTAAAACCCTTCCTAAGTCTTAGCTTTTAATTTCATATTTAATGCTTTTAGAGCATTTATAGGGGAAAAGGTGAGTGGGGTGGAGACGATGATCAATGACTCATGGTCTGTACAGATGAAAATTTCTTGATTGTCATCTGTGGAGATGAAAAAATGGTGATCAATGTATTTGTAGATGACAATCGCCAGATTGTCGTTAGCATATATGATAATTTCTAGATTGTTGTCAGTGCAAACAACAATCGTCAGATCATCATCTGCGAGGACACAGGGGAGGGGGCACAAAAAACTATTTACAAATGGTTGTTTTCAAAGATTTTGGTTAACTGGGTTGATCGTGGGTAGGCACCGGAGAGGACGATCATGGATTGACGTCTATTCCAATCAGCATATATGTCGAGCATCATCTACCAGGTCAATTGGTGTCTGCACCAATTTCCCTAAAAGATGCAGGAGGAAGATGATGGGAAGGGTAAACTAGAGGGTAGGAGGGAAAAAATATTCCCTAGAAACGAGAAAAGGAATGACATGCATGATTTTTGGATGCATGAGGTTGTAGCACCATTCCAGTCACATGAGAGCTGGCTAGAGACTATGGAGCTAGCTGATAGAATGAATCTGATAGAGTGGGGGTAGGTATCTTTGTGTGGTTTAGAGAATGTGCATCTATGGGCATGGTTGAGAGTGCATAATGCACTCATGTCTACACTGATTAAGAGATGGTATAGTACTACCTTGAGCTTCCATTTTCTAATGGACCAGGTCACCATTACTCTTTTAGATGTCTGGCAGATATACCAGATTCCCATCCGGGGTTTGATTCCAAAGTATGTATAGGAGGTCCCTGAGCCCTATGCAGAGGCAGCCTTTGGGTGGCCATATGATCAGATTTTGACATTGAGGTAGTGACTACTCTGGAGAGCAGCGATGTCAGTGTGACCATGGTTGTGACAGGTGGCGATATATCTTGCAGGATTTATCAGAGGCTGATTGATGCTCGACCATGCAGGGCATGGATTTCCATTAGACTGGGCATGGGAATTGAGTGCCACATTGGAGGATGAGGGTGAGAAATATTGTTGTGGGTATACCATCCTAGGCTAGCTTTACTATGACTTGCACATGTGCACCTACAAGAGAGGTAGGACTCTAGGTGCAGGAGTTATACTAATTTTAGTGTGGGCATGGGAGCATATCACTCTGATATGCCCCATCAGACTTTAGGACCCACGTGAGGCATATGAGCCACATGCTTGTAGATATTGGTAGAGAGAACATGATTTGGTCCAAGATGAAGGAGTCACACCTGCATATTCTCAGTGGTGGGCTACACACATGCCTATTAGATTCATGATTCTATGGCTTATTCAGGTAGATGAGCAGCCCGTAGGAGGGTAGGATGGGGCCAAAGAAAATGGTGATGATAGGGGGTGACGAGGGTGATGATGGAGGAGATGGAGGATGGAGAGGGGGCCAGAGAGGGTAGATGAGAGTGGTGGCACAAAGGCAACAGGGTAGGTACATATACCCAACGATAGAGCCCTGCCAGTTATACCACTATAGGTATAGGGTCCAGGACATGTACCACAAGTACTGGGACATTGATAGGGGCCATAGGGGCCACTACAAGTACATGTGTAGGTGATACAAGGGCCATCAACATGATATATAGCATAGGAGGTGCATGACATAGTGGTTGCATAGCAAGATAGCCTGCAAACAGAGCTTGGGAGGGTACATGGACTCCTAGTGACAACCTAGGCATCAGGGGAAGCTTATAGACAAAGCTAGCTATAGTACAAGGATTATTGGTAGCCGAGAAAACATGCACAAATAGTGTGCAGGGTGCACTAGATACTCTACAAGCCCCATTCGATGCAAAAGAGTTCATGATTATCGAGACTCAGACAGAGGCCATAGGAGGGTAGCACCATGTAGCACAACTGCAAGAAGACATAAAGAGTTTAATTGAGTAGGTGGATATCCTGATAGTACAACAAGATGAGGCATAGAGATTGACCAAGGTATATAGGAGTAAGTGGGAGATATCCTACCAGGAAGCCGCAATAGGAGGGATAGGGCGGGTGTTGGAACATGTGTTTGTGGCACAAAGGGAGGTATAGAGGAAGAATATTATATGGGCATGTATTTTTGGGTAGTCTCCGAGGATCGGTGAGAGCCTGCAAACACTGAGCCATCTTTGACATGGAGGGGTTGGGCCATCCACACAGCTAGCCGTATGCTTCATAGTAGAGATTTTTTGATACACAAATTTTGAGCAGTTGATATGTATAGTGGGATTGTGATATATACATGTATATGGATATTTTGGATAGTGATGTGCATGGTTGTCACTTTATATATGCATATGTGAGATTATTCATGACGTGTGTGATGCAGGATATATGTGATTTACTATATGATGGTTCTAACATGTTTCTAATGTAGGATTGTGTGTATGTATGCACATGTGATGATTTATTGTGGTTATGTTTATATGTGACTTGTTTTTATATATTCTATGGATCTACGGATGTATGGTAAATATGATGTATGTAAAATGAAAATGGATTATAATGATTAATGTTACCCAAATTTTTCACATGTGGGATAGTAGTCATAACATTTAAAAATTTTCATAAAAAAGATACATCCCTTTAACATTATTGTTCAGCCAATATAGATGAATACATTACTATTACATTCATATTATCAGATTTTATTTGTACTCTAAGTTTTGATCAAATTCACACTTTCAGATTCATAAATGATCATTACATTGTGCATTCATACTGAATGTATTAGACAAGTGTTCATTCAAGGTCACATCTTGCATACTGAAACTTAGAGGACATATGTAGAATAGAAAGTAAGAAGGAAGCATGATGAAATCTAGGGGTCTATATATTGCCTTTAAGAGGTCATCTAGTCTCTGGAGTTGTTCATCTGCATAATTTGAAGCCTTCATGTCTTGGTTGTCTTGGTCATGTCTCTGATTGTCCTGCATCCTAGGTCTTTTGTTGTTCCTGTTTCCTGTAGCGTCATGGTGGAAAAGATGTTAGATCCAATTGGATCTAAGCAATACATAAATGCCTAAAAAACACCATACATCAGTCAAACTCCCTGAACTGCATATTTACTGATGATATCAATGTGATAGAAAGATATTCATTTGCATTGACAAAATAATAATATCAGAAAGACATATCTTTATGAAAATCCTGTGTTATATTTGAAAGATGCAGTGAGTGTCACGAGCCCGTGCTCGAACTTCACAAATATGCATTATTAAAGAAATGTTCAAATGCAGATTTCAACATTAATATGCAAGAAAATGATTGACCTATAGTGTGTCAATGTGACTTGTGCATATGAAATGTAGTACATAACAAGTTGCTACAGGGTGCATACATACTGTTACAGGTTTTGACACTATGTATGCTAATAGTTGAATGCCAGAAGAGTAAGAACAATATTATCAAATGCTGTTATAAAATATGCATAACAGAGAATAAATGAGCAAGATTTGAGCTTTCAAAGACTGGATTATTCATATGAAGATGCAGTTTCAAACATTGCATATATATGAAAATCAAATGATGGTGTTGTACATGTCACTCTGATCTACCTTTAAAAAAAAAAAGAAGTGATATGCGTATGCAGGGGAGAATACAGTTCATAACTGTGCATATTCAAGATCAACAAAAATTTTATGTAAAAAAAAAGAAAATAAGCATTGTCTTGGTGTGATTGAAATGGCAGGGTTATGTATCTATCAAAGTAAATAATGTTGTTATTGATGCAGCTTTCATGTTTGGAAAACAAATTATAAGTTCAGTGCATGCAGCTTTCTATTCAACCAGATTTAGAATGCACATGATGTATCTTTTTATATTTGAACTTCATGTCATAAAGGTTACCCATGGGAGTCATGAGTCCATTCTCAAACCCCATGGGTGATATGTTGCTTCATGGAGTAATCAGTGTATTTTTACACCATTTCTTACATAGCAGATACAAAATGCATAAAAGAAGACAATAAAGATGCCTCAAATTCAAATACAAACATCATTGTCTCTGTACAAGACAAAGACTATAGACGTCTAGTGGAGGACTAACATGTGGTTATCAACAGAGAAAAAAACTCAAAATGGGTTAGAGATGATAATGGAGAGGCCAAGTTTAATAGTTAAAGAGGAGGCGCCATATGTGATGACAAGACTCAAAGTAAAACAAGCCTATCTTCAACCAACAGACACTGAATAGCATATTACTCTTAGATGGAAAGAGACAAAGCCCACATCAAATGCATGTGATAAATAGAGCAGTAAAAAATGTGAGGTTCACTTATAGATAGTGACATATTTAGCATTTTTAAAGAACAACTGGGTGATGACAAAGAGGAAGTTACTTATCTGTGAGTTGCGAAGTCAAGACATAATAAAAGCTAAATTCTAGATCATGAGGAGACACCATATGTCATGGCTTGAAATTCAAAGGAGAAGCTTCTATGACAAAAATAAGAGCCTGATCTCTTCGATAACATTGAGTAACTGAAAATTTACGTTCAAAGATGTAACAGACAATGTGGAGTCCAAGTCCCAAGTTGCAAACTACGGTGGAGACAAAAAAGAGCCCAATTTCTTATGTTCAAAGGCATGCATAAAACTTCAAGTTTTATAAAACAAAAAATAGCCTGCGGCATTTTGAGGAGCCTGATTTATATGTAGATATGGAGCTTGATCTCCTTGAAAGATATATAGCAAAGGCACCATGTTTCATGGTGGTAGTCCCCAGGTGGCAAGACAAGCTGCAGCGTTAAACTCAAGTTTCAAAACAAAGATACATGTGCAGAGCCATGTAATTTGGCATCTAATTCTCTGGTTAAAATGAAGCTGAAACCCAAATACTAGTTGATAATGGAGAGCTCGTGTTCTGTATGCAGCCCAAGCTTCCTAAGGAGAGGCTTCTAGTTTAAGTGCAGCCACATTATATATGCAGTCAAAGTACCACATAATGAAGAACCTGAGTTCAACTATAGAAGGGATGCATAAGAAATGCCTCACATTATGACATATGATTCCAAATTGATAGCTTGAGCTTAGTGAAGTAAGGAAAATAGTGAGGAAGTTGCAGATATGGCAGTGCTAAACTGATAAAAACCCTAGCTTCTTTCTTCCTCCAAACCTCAGATGCAAAAGATGAAATGCTAAAAAATGCCTATGTTGAATTGAATAGAATTTGAGGTCCATCAAAGTACAAAGAGGAGTTAATATCCAACTTAACTGTAGTGCTAGATAACTTAGCCACTGAGATATTTTGCATTGTGTTGGTTATGATGGAGTTAGCCTAAACTTTAGTATCAGCTTTGGAGATAGGCTTGGGTTAGCTTAGCTAGGGATGGACTTTGGCTAACAGTTAGGGTTTTCAAGCATGTTGTGTTGGTTCTAAGTGGGGTTAGGTTTTTTATGCAAATTTAACCCGTGTTTTATACATTTGGGGTCTTTTATGCATTTTGGGTGGATTTTGTTATATTATGTAAAAACAAAAAGTTGGTAATTATGTAAAAAAAAAAAAGATTAGAATATTTTAAATGCTAACATAGGGTATCTCATTTTTGAAATGAGCCTTTAGGGGATAGATTTTAGGGCACTAATCATTCCTCAGATTTAGGGATATGCCATTTTTGGGGGGACTTGGGGAGGCTAACTTTTAGGCATGATTTTGGCCTAAGAATCAGGATGACCTTTTTGTTTGGAGGAGAGTTTTGGAGGGAGATCTCATTTTTGAGATTAGCCATGTGGGCTATTTAGTGGACCTTCTACTTCATTATTAGAGGTTCAAAATTTAGAAAAGAGGTGCTTTCAGTGAACTGTTTGTTCCTGTAGACCTTTTTTATGCATTTTGTATCCATTTGAGTTCAGAATCTGGAGAGAAGGCTCTTTTAGTGAACCATTGGTTCCTATAGAAATTTTTACATGTTTTTGTAACCATTTTTCAGGTTTTGTAGGATAATAGAGCAGGCTTCTGATTACATTATTTTTCTGAGTATCAAATCCATTCTTATTATTCTTTTCTGCATTAAGTGTTTCATATTTTTGAATGATCTGGTAAAGTGAATTATTTTCAGATTCCTTTCCTATGCTGTCAAAAAACATGCCTTTTTATAGAATATGTAAGTTTGTTGTCAGTTTTACTGTTTGTGGTTTAAACCCTAATAGTTGAATGCTAGTCAACCTTTATGTCGAATAAAGAATGATAAATGAATCTCAGTGATCTTGTCACTATGAATGCCAGTTTGAAGATCCTGATAGATCTAAAGCAATTTTTAGTGTATCACCCCATTTTCCCATTCAGTTTTAAATCCTTCTTCCCTTTTTCCATTAAGTTACAAATCAGGAGGTGATATCCTAAATTCAATAGGAACCGGCCTAGAATCTAGAGACTCTTCCTCATCCATAGTTCACCCACAACTAGAGGAAGTTTCCATTGTTAGGATGGAATTTTCATGTAGCCCTAATGCCTGAGTTAGGATGACAATTCTAAGCCTAAACAATTTTTGGCACACCCGGTGGGACTAATGGTCATAGATTTCATAGTTCTTGCTGGTTTTGATATGCATCCAGTAGGTTGTAGGCCTTTTGAAGGTCAATATTATTCATATCTAGCGGCTCTAAGGGTATATCTACTAGTTTTATGTAGATTTGGTGCCTAAGATGGATTACTATCTTCCATTTTATGAATATGTTTCTGCATGTTCTCAATATCAATCATATCAATACAACCCTGTTGTTGTTTTTGTTCTAGAATTTGAAGGACAACATTCATCTCATGTTTTTCACCCTACAGCCCAGCAACAAGTTTCTTGGTAGTATGCATACCAGTAGCCACAAAGGAGTTTCTTTGATGATTCTTAGAATTATCCCTAGCATGTTCCAAAAATGAGCGTTGATGATATTCTGAAGAACTTTCAAGAACAACTGAGATCTGTGGAGAAAGAGCAAGAGTATGGCATGCATCAAGAGGAGCTATCTTATCAAGCTCACATACACTAGCAAGAGATGGAGGCTCAAAGGTACAAGCATGATTTTATTGTCAAGAAAGTTGTATTTAAAGAGGAATGAATGAGGCAGTTAATGAAAAAATTACAAGAGCTAGAAGCTCAAGAAGCTTCTTGTGCCTTTAGTCAACCTACAATCCAAGAAGGATCCAAGCTGGAGATTCTAAGTTATAAGCCTACAGAAGAAGTAAGACAACCCCTACAAGAGCCCCTGAGTGAGCATGGTTAGCCAACCCACTTTAGTGACTCTCAGTCATAGATGTGTAATGTAGCTAAGCCAAATGAGCAAGATACCAAGTTGTCATGGCAGCCCTCATGGACTAAGCACACTGGCTTCCAAATGCCAAATCTTATCAAGGTGGTTACATGTGAGTCATCTCCAGATCAGGGAGCTAAGAAGGAGGTTATTAGCTCCAATATGATAGAATAAGAAGTATTGGATTCAGTTGTAGATCTTGTATATTCTGAGATGGATAGTCAACAAATTGCTTCATTAGCTATAGGAGACTCTTTTGACCAGCAAGAGGTGGTTGTACTTCTCTTTGAGGAGTTACCCTCTTTTGTAGATCAAGAGAAAGAAGAGGAGATTCCGGTCACTTCAGTATAGAAGGGTGTCCATGATCAAGAAATTGATCAAAGCATAGAGAATGATTTTGACAACATTATTGTAGATTTCTGTGAAAAGCTTGAAATGTCAGAGTTTGTGCCTATTCAAAAGTGCTCTATTTTGGAGGACATTCTTTCTAATGATTATGTGCAAGGAGGCAAGCTGGAAACAAGTGCTCCAGATTCCCAGGAGATTAGTAGTTTTGATGAGTTCCTAGCTGACTTGACAGAAGATGATGATGTTTTGACCATGGAGGAGGAGCTCTCATGGCAGCTAATGGTGCAGGATAGCCATAAAGAACCAGAGGGAAGCAAAGAATCCAGTAGCATAAAGACAAAATTTAACATCTCTAGAGGCTGCCCAATTAGGCATCTTTCTAGAAAAGGGCCTGTTTCTGAGATTAAAATTATAGAGTAACAGATCCAGCATGATTATTCACCTCAAATCTGCATTGATATTGATCAAATCCAAGAGGTATGTCATCTGGTCTTTCACTTTCAGGATATGCTTCAAGAGTTTCAAATCCTTCAAGTTGTATTACATATTTTTTCAATTGCCTATATGCATGCATCTCATCCATTATTGGTGAGAAAAGGAAAATATTTCAATGAACCGGTAAATGGTTTTGTTTAGCAAGTTTTGTGGCTAGTTAGGTTAGGGTAGGTTAGTTTTCCAGTTTCCCTAAAGTGCTGTCAGCATAATTAGGTCAGTTTTAGTTTTAGTTTCCCCAGTTTTCAATAAGTCTTCAGGTTTGCAAGGTCTTCTCCAAGGTTCTGTGAATACAAGGAAATCATTCCTCAATGATCAAAAATACATCTACAATTTGTGGTAATGAAGTTTTACTTTATTACCACAGATCATAAACATACACGCAATCATTGGGAAATGGTTTTCTTATATCCACAGACTAGATTTAGGGTTTCTGTAGGTGATCAACAAACTCAATGCCCAATGGACTATTTTAGGCTATTGGTCCCAATGTCAAGCAGGCAGACATCCATCAGAGGTCGCCAAAATTGTTACCCAAATTTTTCACATGCGGGATAGTAGTCATAACATTTAAAAATTTGCATAAAAAAGACACATCCCTTTAACATTACTGTTTAGCCAATATAGATGAATACATTACTATTACATTTATATTATTAGATTTTATTTGTACTCTAAGTTTTGATCAAATTCACACTTTCAGATTCATAAACGATCATTACATTGTGCATTCATACTAAATGTATTAGACAAGTGTTCCTTCAAGGTCACATCTTGCATATTGAAACTTAGAGGACATATGTAGAATAGAAAGTAAGAAGGAAGCATGATGAAATCTAGGGGTCTATATATTGCCTTTAAGAGGTCTTCTAGTCTCTAGAGTTGTTCATCTAAATCATATGAAGCCTTCATGTCTTGGTTGTCTCGGTCATGTCTCTGATTGTCCTGCATCTTAGGTCTTTTGTTGTTCCTGTTTCCTGCAGCATCATGGTGGAAAAGATGTTAGATCCAATTGGATCTAAGTAATACATAAATGCCTAAAAAACACCATACATCAGCCAAACTCTCTGAATTTCATATTTATTGATGACATCAATGTGATAGAAAGATATGCATTTGCATTGACAAAATAATAATATCAGAAAGACATATCTTTATGAAAATCCTATGTTATATTTGAAAGATGCAGTGAGTGTCATGAGCCTCTGCTCAAACTTCACAAATATGGATTATTAAAGAAATGTCTAAATGCAGATTTCAACATTAATGTGCAAGAAAATTATTGAACTATAGTGTTTCAATGTGAGTTGTGCATATGAAATGCAGTACATAACAAGTTTCTACAAGGTGCATACATACTATTACAGGCTTAGAAACTATGGATGCTAATAGTTGAATGCCAGAAGAGTAAGAATAGTATTATCAAATGTGTAGAAGTTGAGAAATCCAAATTCATAGCTTGCCAAGAACACTTGCATGCAAATACCTAATACTGAATGGAAACCACAGAGACAAAATCCTTGGAAAATCTCAGCGGAGTGAGAGCAAAATTATATTTCCCAAAAAGTGAATTACAATAATTACAAAAGCGACATATAAGGTGATAAACCCTAAAGCTGGAGAAAGCTAGGTTTGTGCATTAATAATTAATAAACATATTAATTAGTATGCACCTACAAATGACAAGCTTAAGTGAATAGAATAATAGTGAGCTTTAATAATTAAACCGAAGTGATTTAATTATAAAGACAAATGTACTATTACTCTAACACCCCTCCTTAAGCAAAGCTCAGGAGGTAACTAACCTAGCACAGCTATGAAAGAAAAAGAAATGGGTCTTGACAACAATGCCTGACCAGGTACCCAATACAAGGAAATCTCTATGAACTGGAGATAAAGGAGAAAACCCAGTGGGAAAAACCCCTCTCCAAAAAGAGCTAAAACAAACATTCTGAAAAAAACATGAAGGAAGGAAGGCCTCATCAAGACCCCTGAAGGACAACTTCTATCACCCCAAGCATAGAATGCAACTGAAGATAGCGCAGAGATGCAAAGGGTTTGATGAAGATGTCAGCAACCTGTGTGTCAATGGGAATGTACTCCAAAGTGAGAATACCATCCTGAATCTACTGACGGATGAGATGCATATGAAGCTCAATGTGTTTTGTGCAATAATGCTCCACTGGGTTGTGGGAAATGTGAATAGCACTCTGATTATCACACCACAGAATAGTGGGATGATTAGGGGGAAAACCAAAGTCAGTCATCAACTGCCAAAGCTATAAAATCTCCTAACTAGCATGCACTACCGCTCTGTACTCAGCCTCTGTAGATGAAAGTGATCGAGCATTCTTCTTCTTGCACGACCATGTGATAGGACCAGGGCCAAGACAAAAGACAAAGCCAGAAGTAGACTTCCAATCATCAACATCACCAGCCCAATCCGAGTCAGTGTAGCCAACAATGTGAGGAGCCCCTGATGTGTACTGAATGCCATACATAAGTGTGCCTTGAATGTATCTCAAAATATTCTTGGCAACTTGCCAATGACTCTCATGAGGCTCATGTGAGAACCGAGAGACTAGATCAACTGCAAAGGAGAGATCAAGATGAGGTTGTGTTAGGTATAACAAACTGCCAACCAACTACTAATACAATGTAGCATCCACTGAGGGAAAAGTGCAAGAGGTAGACAAAGTAAAACCCGACTAAAAAGGTGTGGAAGCAGACTTGCAATCAAGCATATCAAAGTGCTGAAGCATGTCGAGAGCATACTTCTGCTGGTAAACAAAGATCCTAGTAGGGGACTAAATAATTTGCAGACCCGGAAAGAAGTGTAATAGACCAAGGTCTGTCATCTCAAACTAATCCATCAATGTGCGCTGAACATCCTAAATCATAGAGGATGAGCTACCTGTGATGAGAAGATCATCAACATATAGCACAAGGATCAAAACCTCATCCTCAAGATGTTGAATGTAGACTGTAGGATCAGAATGACAGGGTGTGAATCCTGTAGAAAACAGAAAGGAGTCCATCTTCTCATACCAAGCCTAAGGGGCCTATTTGAGACCATACAAAGAACGCTGAAGTCTGCAAACCAAGGAGGAATCCTGTACAAATCCCTGAGGCTGCTCCATATAAATCTCCTCAGTAAGTTCACCGTGCAAGAAAGCACTCTTCACATCCATCTGAAAAATGGGCCATCCCTGAGAGGCTATGAGGGATAAGACAAGGCAAATAGAGTTCATCTTGGTGACAGGGGAAAATGTCTCAGTGTAATCAATACCCTCAACCTGTGAAAAACCCTTCATAATAAGACGTGCCTTGTACTTATCTATAGCACCATTAACAAAAAACTTAGTACGATACAACCACTTGCATGGCACTAACTTTCTTCCCTTAGGAAGAGAACAAAGATCCCAAGTATGATTCTTCAGCAAAGAATCATACTCCTCCTACATAGCAATGTCCCACTCAGTATGTCCTATCACTGCTTCAAATGTTTGAGGATCACCACAAATAGCATGACTTAGAAGACTAGAACCTGCAATATGAGACCAAGTGCGATGGGAAGTGGAAGGGTCACCAGCCAGAGATCCTACAGCATCAACTATAACACGAGCCCATCTAGGCATCTGTGGAGGATCCTATGGTGGAGATAAATGGGGATCACCAAGATCATCATCCTCATCATCCCAAAACAAAGCTGGAAGAGATGAGGGAGTAATGGTAAGTGAAGTAGACTCTGGAAGTGAGGTATCTACTGCAGGAAGGTGCTCATCAAACTAGATAACCTGTCAAAATAGGACCTCTCTAGAATCAGGATCAAACAACCTGTATGCCTTAACATCCTCACAGTAGCCAACAAAAATGAGGTGTCATCTCTTCTGCTCCATTTCTCTCCTCTGAGCATCAGGCACAAATGCCCATGCTTCACTACCAAAAACTTAGAATGAAGATACGTCAGGCTTGACATGAGACCAAGCCTCCTTAGGAGTCATATGTCAAACTACCTTGTGAGGCATCTTATTCTGAATATAGTTGGCACACTTGACTACCTCTGCCCAAAAACATGAATCCATGGACTTGGACTGTATCATATAATTAGCCATCTCCCGAAGTGTTCTATTCTTTCTCTCTACCACACCATTCTGCTGAGGGGTGTAGGGCACTAAAAACTGGTGCTGAAGACCATGTTCATAGCAAAAGTCCCTGAAAGATTGGTTCACATACTCCCCCCCATTATCTGTGTGTGTATGCACCCTAAAATGGTCGCCTAGACTTTGGGCCCCATTTATTATTTTATCAATTTATCAAATCCCTGAATCAATATTTTCAAATATCAACAATATCAATTATACCAATTTCCTTGATCAAATCATAATCAATTCAATATTTCTTAAGGTTTGAGCCTTATTTAATTTAAAAGAGAAAAAATAAAAATAAAAATATTATTTAATTAAGAGAACATGCTCTCTTTTAATTAAT
>MU226938.1:2753678-2765516 GCA_018584345.1 Thuja plicata
AGCTGAGAGCAATTTTTACAAATCTTGCAACTCCATGCATAGAGAGCTATGGATCGATTTGTGAGGTCTCATTCTTGAGTTTCCTTGCATGTAAGGATTCATAGAAGTGCACTATTTTGTGTGTACAGTGTGTATCCAGAGAATAGAAAGACCAGATTGCTTCTCCACAAATGTCTTAAATATTCGAAATGAATCAAAGACATCAGACTCGTACTTCAAAAAGTACACCCATGTGCGCCTAGAGAAGTCATCAATGAAAGTGAGCACATATATAGCACTAGAAAAAGGAGCGGGAAATGACATGGGGTCACTATGAATCAACTCCAATGGTGCCAAAGAATGAGTAGCTCGTCCCTGAGGAAAAGGATCCCTATGTTGTTTGCCAAGAACACAACCCTGACAAACCCCATCAGTGCAAGTAATCTGTGGAAGCCCAAGAACAAGTGCCTGTGTGCTCATCTACTAAAGATATCTGTAATTGACATGGCCCAAATGCTCATGCCAAAGTCTACTCACTGAATCTGCATGTGCTATAAGATAGGAACCTGTACTAGCAGAAGACTCAAATCCATCAAATCTGTATAGTCGGGATGCAGTGTCAACAGTCCCAGTAGCCACAATCATCTCAAAATCATGTAAGTCCCAAATAGCCACATCATGTGGTGAGAACTCAACTATCTTACCAGAGCCAGAGTGGAAAATTTGATAGATAGACAGAAGGTTCGTCAAAATGTCAGGGACAAAGAGAACATCCTAAAGAGAACCCCCAACTAATGCAATAGAACCAGAACCCAAAATAGAAAGATGAGATGAGTTCCCAACAACAATATGTGAATTAGCACAAGGGGCAAGTGAGGTGACCAACTGCTGAGTGTGAGTCATGTGGTGAGAAGCACCAGAATCAAGAATCTAGGTGGGCCCAGAATTCATTTCTCATGCAGTAAGAGAATGACCTTTCCCTACAGGGGAGGATGTGGACTGAGGAGCTGAAATGTGATGCTCCTGCATGGATTCCTCTAAAGCCTCCAAACGTTTCCAACACCTAGAAATAGGATGTCCATCCTTGCAACAAAATCTACAGGTCTCAACTGATTTCTTCTTAGTCTTGGAGGTAGACTCAGTAGACTTCGAAGAATATTTTCCCTTGGAAGGGTTAGCTAGAGGTTTTGAATCATTTTTCTGTGTAGGTTTGGAGGAAGACTCATTTCCTACAGAATATTTCTTCAGTTTGCCTTTCTGTTTTGGTTTCCCCTTTGAAGACTAAGAAACCAATGCTTGGCTAGAAGAGCTAGAAGCATCCATCGGTTGGATCTTTGCCTGTTCCTGTGTCAACCGATCAAAGAATGTCTCAAAAGAAGGCATGGTGTGTCTAGCACCCAAAGAATCCATGGTGGAGTAGAAAGTGGAAGAGAAGATCTGATACTATCCTTGCAACTCTGAGAGTATCAAGAAGATACACTCATCATCTGTCTTGGTTTTCCCACATCCCTGCAAAACTGAGCGCAGAGACTTGAACTTCATCAAGAAGTCCTCAATGGTGGGAAAGCTGGTAGGTGTCAAAGTGGTCAGCTCTGCATCAAGATGTAGTGCCCGGAACTCATTCACTGTGCCAAACAAATCTGAAAACTTGCCCCAAATGGCCCTAGGAGTTGTCAAACCATCCAAGTGAAAGAGGAGACTGTCGAAAATGTTCAGTGCAATCAAGCCCATGGCTTCATCCATTTTATTCTTGTGCTGAAGGATCTCAAAAGGACACTGTAGGATAGGTTGATTTTCATCTAGGCATGACCATAAGCCACGTGACATGAGTAGCCTAGTCATGTGTGCTTTCCAGGTGTGGTAATTGTTGTGATGTCAGCCAGGCCACAGAGGGGTTTGACATTAAGAGAAGAAAAATATGGAAGTAGAAGGGTCATTTTCTAAAAGTAAATGATAGAAAGAAAAAGCACCCCCCCACAAATTATAATTCTAACCCCCGTACAACAAAGATTCAATTACTGAAAGCACAAAATACTAGGAAAAAACCTGAATGCCAGATACAGAGAGGGAGGAAAAGGAAGCCTCTACTTCAACACCAAAAATAGGAGCTCAAATGGTTGAATCAATGAACAATACTAGCATCATCATGTCCGGCTCAAAAACAACTTTCTGGTGATATTTTATTTTCTGAAAATGGACACCGTATGCCCAAGTTACGGCCACAAAACCAAGTGCCCCTCTGAAAGACAACTCTGTAGAAAAACACAGAGATGAAAAAAAATTTGACGTCCAAATGACCATCACAGCTGCCGAGGTTAAATTTGACGGTCGTCGGATGGGTCGCTGGAAAATAGAAAACCTGCCAAAAAATTTGAAATCCGCTGGGAAATTTTTTTTTCTGGTCGCTAACATCACCAATGATGTTAGCACCATACCTATACTACACAGGTGGCTGACCAGTGGTGGAGAGAGGAGAACCAGTGGTAGACCGGTGGAGAATTGGCAGCTCTCGGGCGTAGCACCGCCGGTGGTGGTTGCGGCAGCTGGCGCGCCAGTGTGGGGCCGAGCGACGGTGGCGGCGGGGTGGCGCAGTGGCGGTGTGCCCCGGTTGTGCTCTGGCTACGCCATAAAAACCTTAAAAACTACATTTTTTAAATTTTTTTTCTCAAAAACTGTGCCCGTACGGCTTGGGAGGCTAAAATTTTTGACTGAGGTCATTGTGACCAAAATGGTCAAACCTTACAGGTATTTTGACTCTCCTAGGCCTTCTGAATGCAATGGTGGAGTCCTTTTTTGCTCAAATGTCTCTAGAAAATAGCACCTCCTTCAAAGTGACAGAAAAACCCTAGAGAAGTTGTGGCTGTCGTCTTCAAATCGTGGCTTCAAAAAACCTTCAAACCAGGCAGCGATAGGGTAGCTCTTATACCATGTAGAAGTTGAGAAATCCAACTTCACAGCTTGCCAAGAATACTTGCATGCAAATATGTAATACTGAATGGAAACCACAGAGACAGAAGCCTTGGAAAATCTTAGCAGAGTGAGAGAAAAATTATATTTCCCAAAAAATAAATTACAATTATTACAAAAGTGACATATAAGGTGAGAAACCCTAAAGCCAGAGAAAGCTAGGTTTGTGCATTAATAATTAATAAACATATTAATTATTATGCACCTACAAATGACAAGCTTAAGTGAATAGAATAATAGTGAGCTTTAATAATTAAACCAAAGTGATTTAAGTGTTATAGGTTACGACACTATGGATGTTAATAGTTGAATGCCAGAAGAGTAAGAACAATATTATCAAATGTTGTTATAAAATATGCATAACAGAGAATAAATGAGCAAGATTCAAGCTTTCAAAGACTGGATTATGCATATGAAGATGCAGTTTTAAACAGTGCATATATATGAAAATCAAATGATGGTGTTGTACATGTCACTGTGATCTACATTTAAAAAAAAAAAGTGATATGCTAATGCAGGGGAGAATACAGTTCATAACTGTGCATATTAAAGATCAATAAACTTTTTATGCAAAACAGAGAAAAAAAGCATTGTCTTGGTGTGATTGAAATGGCAGGGTTATGTATCTATCAAAGTAAATAATGTTGTTATTGATGTAGCTTTCATGTTTGGAAAACAAATTATAAGTTCAGTGCATGCAACTTTCTATTCAACCAGATTCAGAATGCAGAGGATGTATCTTTTTATATTTGAACTTCATGTCATAAAGGTTACCCATGGGAGTCATGAGTCCAAAACCCATGGGTGATATGTTGCATCATGGAGTAATCAGTGTATTTTTACACCGTTTCTTACACAGCAGATACATAATGCATAAAAGAAGACAACAAAGATGCCTCAAATTCAAATACAAACAACATTGTCTCTGTACAAGACAAAGACTATAGACGTCTAGTGGAGGAGTAACATGTGGTTATCAAAAAAGGAAAAAACTCAAAATGGTTTAGAGTTGATAATGGAGAGGCCAAGTTTAATAGTTAAAGAGGAGGCACCATATGTGATGACAGGACTCAAAGTAAAACAAGCCGAGTTCATATCTTCAACCAACAGACAGTGAATATCATATTACTCTCAGATGGAAAGAGACAAAGCCCACTCCAAATGCATGTGATAAACAAAGTAGTAAAAAATGTGAGGTCCACTTATAGACAACGACATCTTCAACATTTTTAAAGAACAACTGGGTGATGACAAAGAGGAAGTTACTTATCTGTGAGTTGTGAAGTCAAGAGATAATAAAAGCTGAATTCTAGATCATGAGGAGACGCCATATGTCATGGCTTGAAATTTGAAGGAGAAGCTTCTGCGGCAAAAATAAGAGCCTGATCTCTTCGATAACATTGAGTAACTAAAAATTTAAGTTCAAAGATGTAACAAACAGCATGGACTCCAAGTCCCAAGTTGCAAACTACGGTGGAGACAAAAAAGAGCCCAAGTTCTTATGTTCGAAGGCATGCATAAAAATTCAAGTTTTATAAAACAAAAAAGAGCCTGCAACATTTTGAGGAGCCTGATTTCTATGCAGATATGGAACTCGAGCTCCTTTAAAGATATATAGCAAAGGTGCCATGTTTCATGGTGGTAGTCCCTAGGCGGCAAGACAAGCTGCAGCATTAAACTCAAGTTTCAAAACAAAGATACATGTGCACTGCCATGTAATTTGGCATCTAATTCTCTGGTCAAAATGAAGATGAAAACCAAATACTAGTTGATAATGGAGAGGCCATGTTCTATATGCAGCTTGAGCTTCTTGAGGAGAGGCTTCCAGTTTAAGTGCAGTCACGTTATATATGCAGTCAAAGTACCACATAATGAAGAACCCGAGTTCAACTGCAGAAGGGATGCATAAGAAATGCCTCATATTATGAAATATGATTCCAAATTGACAGCTCAAGCTCAGTGAAGTAAGGAAAACAATGAGGAAGTTGCAGATATGGCAGTGCTAAACTGAGAAAAACCATAGCTTCTTTCTTCCTCCAAACTGCAGATGCGAAAGATGAAATGCTAAAAAATGCCTATGTTGAATTGAATAGACTTTGAGGTCCATCAAAGTACAAAGAGGAGTTAATATCTAGCTTAACTGCAGTGCTAGATAACTTAGCCACCGAGATATTTTGCATTGTGTTGGTTATGATGGAGTTAGCCTAAACTTTAGTATCGGCTTTGCAGATAGGCTTGGGTTAGCTTAGCTAGGGATCGGCTTTGGCTAACAGTTAGGGTTTTTGAGCATGTTGTGTCAGTTCTAAGTGGGGTTAGGTTTTTTATACAAATGTAACCCGTGTTTTATACATTTGGGGTCTTTTATGCATTTTGGGTGGATTTTGTTATATTATGTAAAAAAAAAAAGTTGGTAATTATGTAAAAATAAATTAAAAAAAGATGAAAATATTTTAAATGCCAACATAGGGTATCTCATTTTTGAGATGAGCCTTTAGGGTCTAGATTTTAGGGCACTAATCATGCCTCAGATTTAGGGATATGTCATTTTTGGGGGGACTTGGGGAGGCTAACTTTTAGGCATGATTTTGGCCTAAGAATCAGGATGATCTTTCTGTTTGGAGGAGAGTTTTGGAGGGAGATCTCATTTTTGATATTAGCCATGTGGGCTATTTAGTGGACCTTCTACTCCATTGTTAGAGGTTAATAATTTAGAAAAGAGGTTCTTTTAGTGAACTGTTTGTTCCTGTAGACCTTTTTTATGCATTTTGTATCCATTTGAGTTTAGAATCTGGAGAGAAGGCTCTTTTAGTGAACCATTGGTTCCTATAGACCTTTTTACATGTTTTTGTAACCATTTTTTTAGGTTTTGAAGGATAATAAAGCAGGCTTCTGATTACATTATTTTTCTGAGTATCAAATCCATTCTTATTCTTCTTTTCTGCATTAAGTGTTTCATATTTTTGAATGATCTGGTAAAGTGAATTGTTTTCATATTCCTTTCCTATGCTGTCAAAAATTAGGCCTTTTTACAGAATATGTAAGTTTGTTGTTAGTTTTACTGTTTGTGGTTTAAACCCTAATAGTTGAATGCTAGTCAACCTTTATGTCAAATAAAGAATGATAAATGAATCTCATTGATCTTGTCATTGTGAATGCTGGTTTGAAGATCCTGATAGATCTGAAGTAAGTTTTGGTGTATCACCCCGTTTTCCCATTCAGTTTTAAATCCTTCTTCCCTTTTCCCATTAAGTTACAAATCAGGAGGTGATATCCTAAATTCAATAGGAACCGACCTAGAATCTGGAGAGTCTTCCTCATCCATAGTTCACCCATAGCTAGAGGAAGTTTCTGTTGTTAGGATGGAATTGTCGTGTATCCCTAATGCCTGAGTTAGGGTGACAATTCTAAGCCTAAACAATTAATGCACAATGGAATGTAATCATAGATTGATGATTAATACTATGAATAATAAATGGATAATGCATCTAAAGGAATATTATTATATGAATGTTTACATTGAATTTGAAGTCAATACTTAAACTCATCATCAACATAATAATAACATAATAACAAAATGACTTAATCTAAGTGAATGCAACTAATGAAGAATCCAAAAAGGACTTTGTTTTGTGTGTATCAAATATAACTGATAGGATCACATAGCTAGTTGTAGGAGGGGAAATAAACATGAATCTTTCCAAGATTAAAATGTAATATGACCTAACTAAAATGTAACCTATCTATATAATGTTTGTGGGATTATATTGTATTTATTTTGGAGAGCACAACCTAGTTTAATATTGCAAAAGGAGGTATGAACTCTTTGTTAGAAGACACATGTGACATTGTTCCTTTTCATGGACTAGAATCTCAGACAAACAGATAGATTTGGGATCATAGATGTAGGATTTCAGTCAGATTGGTACCAATGCACTGAAACTCATGGGGAGATTTAGCACACCCAAATCTTGTTGAAGGATTTTATGGTATGTGTGCAAATCCTCCCCCCAGTGAGACATGCATAATCATGACTATGTGTCAAACAAAAATGTACTAAAACTATACACAAACAAATCATATTGCAAGTGACACTTATTTCAATAGACACAACATAGGCTATACCAAGATATGAAAGATCAGGGTAAGCACAAGAAGGTTGTATTGAAATAAAAAAGATAAAAAAAGGCATCATGACCAAGCAGTCATTTAGTCCAAAATTTATTTCCATGAATAGGAGTGTGTGATGGAGGATTGATAAGCTGATGTCGGAAGGATGCATCCTGATGGGTAGAGATTGAATGATGTTGAGATGAAATTTCACTAGAAATAACTTGTGAAAGGAATGATAGCCAAGAAAGTCACTCTAAAAGTTGATTTGTGAAAATTATTACAGTCATTATGTTTGGGAAAAATCTTAGTGCCATGGGATAAAGCTCAGCATGC
Source organism: Thuja plicata (assembly GCA_018584345.1). Lineage (NCBI taxonomy): Eukaryota > Viridiplantae > Streptophyta > Pinopsida > Cupressales > Cupressaceae > Thuja > Thuja plicata. The sequence continues at coordinate 2,761,068 of MU226938.1, forward strand.
GAGAATCTTGAGGATAAAGGTGGATGGCAAAAGTGGTGTTGAACATTGCGATGGAATATAGGATAATGATAGAACATGCATAGATATGGTTAGTGTAAGTTTTTATTATGAAAGGGGGGAGGGGGCTGGAGCATGGTATGGTCTAGAGAGATGATGGATTGGACTACATATGGCACATGGAACACATTTTCACCATGGTACTTATCTATTGTGCCACCGAAGTGATTTTCACAAATAGACGAATTGATTTCTCTTTCTTTTGATTTTTTTTTTAAAATTATTTTTAAAATTATTTTTGATTTTTTTGTTTTTTTGATTTATTATCAAAGTGCCTGTTTGCTTGGTTTTCACCAAGATAATAAGTTTTTTAGGACTTTTTCTAATTTTTAGATTTTTTCAGGAAAAGTTTATATTGTTTTTGGACTTTTGCTAATTTTCTATTTTACAAAGGACTATTGATAGACTACGCATAGAAGCACTTGAGATGGAGGATATTGACATGATCAAGGATAGGATCTCCCACTGGTGTTGCAATTTTATAGGTGCTAGACCTGAATTTAGCGATAATGACAAATGGTCCCAACCAGTTAGGCTCAAATTTTCCTTTCTTTTCACGACTCTAGAGATTCTTCATGTTGTGTTGCAGGAAAAGATCACCAAATTCAAACTCATGAGGCTTGATCTTCTTTTTGAACTACAAAAAAAGGCAATTTTGATACACATGGAGATGGTTTAGGGCATTGAGAGGTGCAAGCTCTTGAAAGCAAGCCACTTGGGATTCTTCTTTAGACATCAGATTCTTCAGGGAGATTTTGAGGGAAGGGAGTTCAATTTGGATGGGGGGAATAGCCTCAGTACCATAGAAAAGGGTGAATGGAGTGGCTCTAGTGGGGGTATAAATGGAAGTGTGATAGGCTTAGAGGGAGAGATTTAGGTGAAGGTTCCAATCACGACCAGCATCATCAAATTTTTTCTTTAGGGTTTTTAGGATGGTTTTATTTGTAGCCTCTACTTTACTGTTACCTTGAGGGAAGTACTTGGAGGAGAAATATTGGGTAATGCCAAATTTATTACATAGTTCTATGATATATTTGTTCTTAAAATGATACTCATTATCAATGATAATGACTTGGGGGATGCCATAGTGATAGATAAGGTAGTTTAAGATAAACTTCAAGATTTTTTTTCCAGTTTTGTAATTAAGAGGAGCAACTTTGACCCATTTTGTAAAGTACTCTATGGAAGCAAGGATGTATTTGTGGCCATTAGAAGAATTTGGGAATATCTAGCCCACAAGGTAAAGTCCCCAATGGGAAAAGGACCAAGGTGTGATGGTAGGTTGAAGGGATTGGGAGGGAGCGTATATCAAATCGACATGCTGCTGACAAGGTACACACTACACATAGTGGTAGGCATCTTGTTCCATAGTAGGCCAATAGTATAGCATGCATAACAGCTTCTTGGCCAAAGTGAGCCCACTAGTATGGGCCCCAGAGATCCCTTGATGTACCTCCTCTAATGATGTTTGTGATTCCTTTGAATTTAGACACCTTAGAAGGGTTCCGTCAAATTTCATTTGAAATAGTATATCTCCAAATATTATGTATCATGAGGTTCAAAGAATGAAGGTTTTACGTTGGTTGGGCATGAGGATAAGTGGGGTAGTTTTGAATTTAAGATAGGAAGAGATTTCACGATACTAGGGGGAGTTAAGATTAGCAATTTTAAATACCATCTCAGTCTTCGGTTGGTCATAGGAAGGGACCATAAGATTCTCAACAATAAACTCACACCATGAACTATGTTTAGGCATTGATATTAAAGATCTGACAGTTTCCATGGCATCAGTTGCTTTGTTGTTTGTCCATGGGATTTTCTGGAAGTTTAGTTTTGTGAAATATTTCTTCAGGTCTTCAACCATGCATCAATAGGGGAGTAAATTTTCATCCTTTGTTTGATACTAATGCATGACTTGCTTGATAACCAAGAACTAGTAGATTGAAGATCTTCCATTAAATAGGTTGGTGAAGTCCTATCACAAGGGCCTCATATTCTACAATATTATTTATACATGGAAATTGCAGCTTGTAGGATTTATGGATGGGATCCCCTTGGGGTGTGATGAATAGGATGCCTACCCCTGATCTCTTTTGTGTAAAAGATCTATCAAAATAGATTTTCCATGAGACACTTGGGGTTATATTGAGACTAGATTCATTTGGAAAATATGTAATGATTGGATGATCCCCTTGAATAGGCGCTTAAGCCAAATGTTCTATGATTACTTGTCCCTTAATAGCTTTCCAATCCACATAGGCAATATCAAATTTGCTGAGAATCATAACCCACTTTACAGTGTGCCCAATGAGAGCGGATTTAGACAACATATATCTAAGTTGATCTATCTTGGTGAGCACCTGTATCTTATAATTAAGAATGTAGTGGTGAAAATTCTATGTACAAAAGACAACAACCAATCAAGCCTTTTCTATAGTTGAGTAACTTAATTCATAACCCACTAGTGTTGTGCTGAGATAATAGATGGCTCACTCTTTTCCAATGTAATCTAATTGTGCTAAAAGTGCACCCAATGCAACCTCAATAGCTAATATGTACAAGATCATAGGTGGGCCCAAAACAAGTGGTACTAGGACTGGGGGATTAACTAGATATCCTTTCAATAGGTCAAATGTTGCTTGACATAGGCAATCCAATTAAAGTTTGATATTTTTGCACAACATGTGAGAAAAAAGATTTACTTTATCATCCAATTGTGACATGAATGTTCTGATAGATAGAAGGTTTCCTTGTAGACTACGCAATCAGGGGCAACATCTCTAGAATGGCTTTCACTTTCTTTGGATCAATTTATATACCCCTTCATGACACAATGTAACCCAATAAATTGTTGGATTGAACTCCAAAAACACACTTCTTAGGATTTATCCAAAGCTTATATTTCTCTAATCGTTCAAAGATTGTGGTAAGAATAGGAATGTGTGAATCTCACGTCTTTGATTTTCCTAAAAGATCATCAACATAGTATTACATAGTGGCATGCAAGAGATCATTCAAGATGGTGGTCATCACTCATTGATAGGTCACTTTGACATTCTTAAGACCAAAAGGTATGACCTGGTAACAGAACGTACCCTAATGAGTTGTGAATGTAGTCTTGTGTTGATCTTTAGATGCTATCCTGGTCTGATTATATCTAGAAAAACTATCCATGAGGGAAAAAATTTCATGTCTGACACTTAAATCCACTATAATATCAATATTTGGTAGTGAAAAACATCCTTAAAACATGCTAAGTTCAAATCTCTAAAATATGTACAAATGCGGATGGCCCAAACAAGTTTACCTACTAGTATAATGTTAGTGACCCATTCAAGATAATCAATTGGTCAAATTATCTTAGAATCAAGCATATTCTGAAGCTTAGCTTTGACCAACAAAGTGACATGTGGATGTATCTTGCGTAATTTCTGCTAAAAATGTTTAACTTTGGGATCAACTGCAAGATGGTGTATGACCAAATCTGTATCTAGTCCAAGCATGTCTTTGTAAGTCCACGATAAATTTGTTTTTTTCTTTTTGAGGAATTCGGTCATATCTTTCTATTCTTGATCAGTAAGTGACGTAGTAATATATGTGACCTTTTGATCTTCTTCTGTGCTAAGGTTGACTGTTATTGTGTCTTCTATCAAGATGGAGGATTTTTATGTAAGGAAACTCAGGTGCGGAAACAACTTCCTACACTAATCTCTAAAGGAAAGTATTGTGCAAATTCTTTTAAATCCTTACAATTTCAGATTCGTTAACTACTTTAACAATGATATTGCAGCCACATACCATGCATACAGAAAATAGAGAATGAAACAATGATTTACCCTGGGGAAAACCTTTCGATAAAAAACCTTAGCACTCCAAAACCTGCACAATGTATTATCTTCAACACAATGGTTACAACACACTTGCAATGCAAGTTATTTTAGGAGACAATCGACACTCTAAGACTAATCCAGTAGCACCAGATCGTACCAACAATACACTCTTTTCGTATCCTATCCTGTAGCCCTAAAAAATGCTTATATCATGTGCTTTCCTTTTTAGGGCAACTTCCAAAGATAGCCGTATTAGGGTTTTACTATTCTTTGAGAAAATAGGAACCCTAAAATTTTTTAACCCCACGGTTGAGAACAAAAGAGGAAGAGTGTAAAGTACTCAACTGTATCAATTGCCACATGTCTTGCATGTCTTCACCTATCATTGAAATCTCCTAGAAATAGCTCTTACATGTCATAGGAATCCATCATAATCATTTCAGCCATGATCTCCTTACACACAATTCAAGATGCTAACACATCAAGTGGAGTGACACATCAACATGCCAACTAGACATGTACACTCACACTTAATTACATTATTTGCAAGAAAATACATTTT
>MU226938.1:2773875-2792469 GCA_018584345.1 Thuja plicata
TATATATATATATATATATATATATATGACATACACATACATATAAATTTTAATTTATTTAACTCATTTTAGTGTGTACATTTACATTTAAATATAGTAATTGATTTTAGTTCAAGAATGTATTTACGCTTTAATTATTTTTTAATTCTAGGAAAAATGTATAGACTTCACTTGAAATTAAATTTAAATATTTTAAGTACACATAGATATTATTATACATTATAGTAGATCAACCAATTCCCCCTCAAAACTATTTTCACGAACTAATGAGGAGATTCCGAGATTGAGAGACTCGATAAACAATGTTAGTAGCTCTAGTGTTTATAAGAATAGTTGTTAGTTCATTCTTGATAGCCTGATTAGTATTAGAGATGATATTCATGGTGCTAATCCCTATTCAATAGCTATTATATAGGATATTTTTGATAGGAAGAGACAAGAGGTTTCTTCTGGCATTTCACTTATTGAGGTACATGGTTTAGTGCCCAAAGACACCCTAAACGAGAATGTTTCCCATTTTATGTTGATCAAAAGTATGTGAAGGGATACCAAGTTACTAGATGTCAGGATCATAGTATGGAAGCATTGATATACCCATTCTTTCTTTCTTCTCATGGTTGTTATCCAAATAACGACCAAATTCCACTTTATTTTGCATAACTTTATGTTGAGGTTCGTTTACAGACGATCATGAGTTATACTGATTTCCACCATATCTCGGATAGGGGCATGGTAGGATTTCTTAAAGAGATTCTTATCATTGACCTGATCATCATTTACCAATACAAAGGGCCATTTTTGGTCTGAGGACAATTTGTATTTCTCCTTTGTTGGGTCCTACAATAGATGATGTTGTTCGTAGAACCCAGCTTTGAGGAGCCATTAATAGAGTTGGGTACATTGTAGTAGCTACCACTTCCATATATAGTGATCATGTTGGCCATTATTTTATGTCTCATTGATTCTCTAAATCCTGAGGTGGATCATCCTCTAGTAGTATCTCAAATGATATTTATAGTGCAGCGAACATCCCTTAACTTTCCAGCATAGAGGGGCTTACAAGAGAGGTGGCACGAGTTACATTGACCAGTTTGACAGAGGATCTTTTGGATGCATATGCATTTATATAATAAGACCATGATATCCCTATATCATATGTCAGCTCTTGTGTGAAACTATCAGATACTCTCAGCTACATCACTCTTACCACCCAGACTGTGGCCATAGTGGCAGTTCCCATCAGGATCCACCTATCAACCACTCTATTATTTCAGAGGGAGAGGCACAATGTACATACCCTTCAATGAGTGTAGTGCACCAGTCCTCTGATGATGTCCTTGAGGATGTTGAGTTCAGAATGACGAATATAGGTTACATGGACTTGATGACATTAGATGATTCAAATTCCATGCCATCTTGTTTGCTCAGTCTGTTGCATTCATCATTATTGGGACATGTGTCAACTAGTCATGTAATGCCCCACCAGGAAACCCAAGAGAGATTAACCTAGAAAATGATAATAATTTTGATGAATAATTTTTTTTCTAAAGTTTACATAATAAGACATACATTAATGTGGAAGCAAATACCATTTACTGACATAACACATACAGACATAGATCAAAAGACTCAAGGGTGCCATGACATTGAATTATGTAAAAGTAAAACTCAACTAACAACACAACAAAATATTCCATTTAAATAGATATAAAAAATACAACTTACAATAAAAAATACAATCCACATGGATAACCATGAAACCTACATAAAATCACATCCTCTGCACATATTGTAGGGTATGTAGTAATCACTCTAACCATATAATACAATATCCAGATTAGGTATCACATGCGATATGCCAATACAAGATTACAATATAATGAAAGATAAGTACATAACCATCAATGAAGAATCATAAACAACTCAACACCATAAGAACCATCAATCACTGGAACAAGGACATCAAATCTCAAATGGTAAAGAATCACTACCACCCGTCCGTGTGGAACTACAAAATTTCACCCCACTGTGCTGAGTTGATAACAACAGACCCCACTCGGATATCCTAAACTAAAGAAGGAAGTAACCACTAAGCAAGGGATCCTGAAATCTCTCTAACTCCAGGTGTACTACACATACTGAAAGATAAGTTGAGGCAGTCTGGCTTGCCTTACGAAAGTGTCAGCTACCATGACATGTAGCCCACGGGGGGTGGGTGGGTGGAGCCCACTGCCCCCCATTCACATAAAAAATTATTTAATATAATTTTTTTTAATCAAATTTTTTTATAACGAATTTTGTTTAACATTTTAAAAAAAAAATATTTATTTTCTTTTTAAAACCAATTTCTGAAAATGGAAAAATATTAAAGAGAGACTTTTTTTTTGTCACACCTTTTATTTTGTCCTTTTCTCAGTTTGTCTTTTATTTCACTGGTGTAATTTTTCACTGTATTTTTTTTTCAGAGACTTGATTTTTTTGAAACAATTAATTGTTTTTTAAGGAATAATTTCAAAAGCCATTTATTTTTCATTCTACTATAGTTTAAATTATTTTTTTCTAAATTTAAGGCCTTCCCTAGGGTAGTTTTTGATGAAAATTTAATAGCATAACCCTTCTATGCCAAGTATACTTTTCCCTAAAAACATAGATCTAGAGTTTCTAAAATACCCAATTTGACAAGAAAATCCAAATAGATCCTAATTAAGGAAATGAAAACACCAAGCACAAAGGAAGACATATTTTTTACAGAAATTGAAATTTACAAAGGTTTTTCCAAACCCTACCTTTATTTCTACCACGAATTTGACAAGAAACCCTTTGAGAAATGGAGAATCCTGAAGCCCTCCAAATTTGAATCCCACTGTAGATCCGGAACCATGAAGCCTCCAAAGCAAGGATCTCCTCAATTCTTTCAAGCCTCCAACCACAACAAATTCACAAAATAGCAAGAACACAAAATAGCTCACACCAAATTTCTCCTTTAAAAATTTTTCTCCCAAAAACCTGTTATAAAAGAATGAGAAGAGAACTCCCCTAAAGAGACTCAACTCCCACATTTCAAGCAATCCCAAAATAGACACTCCACTAAACCTAGTTAACTCCACTTTCAAAATTGAAAGAAAATAATAATTGTTAACTAAATATATCCCTTTAATTGTGCAACTCAACTTTGACTCCTTAAAACAACTTGCATTTTGAATTCAAACTCTGATTCCAATCATCACAATGCACAAGTAATTAATTAAATAATATATTATATAGATTAAATATTTAAAGCGCAATTTTATCTGTGCACCTAAATATTTAATTATTTAATAAAGCAAAAAATAAAAAGTAACTTAAATTCCAATTAAATATTTAATTAAATTTAAATATTCAATATTTGAACGTTAATTAATTTTCTCAATTAAACATAGGTATTTAATTAATTTAAATTAACTAAATACCCTATATTTAATAATTAATTCCAACAATAATTAAATCAACAAATAATTCACACAATATCAATACATTCAACTGAAAAAAACCAAAATAACCTCAAACACAGTCAAGGATGGGATCCATGAATTTATGTCAACTAGATGAATTTAGATAGGGTGGACAAACTGATACTCATCCAATCTTAGGATAAGAGGCTTAGGGTAGGGTTTTGGGTCTGTATATTAGCTCCCCTCTTTACCATTGAGATGAATATATGGGCACTCTCACTCCTTCCAATTCAGGGAAGATGGTGCCTTGTACCTACAAACCTGACATCAAAAGAACACACATGTACATCCAATATAATATCACAAACAATGATATGGATCATTCAAACATGTGGATCTTGCAATGAAAGTAATTACTTCTCCGTCCTCTACCACAAAAAACATGTCAAAAAGTACATCAAAACATATGCTAACCATACACATGCAAGTATGGGGTAAGTACATCATAATTCTAACATCAACATCTAAAATCACATCATGATAATATCATGATCTATCTACACATCACATGATAAACATATAAACATCATGATCCAAAATCACCAACCACTGAAATAATGAAAGCTCACATGAAAATGTAGCCTAAAAGAGTCTGAAAAAACAACTGAAATAATAGCCTAAAAGAGTATGACATCAGAAATTGAAATAAAACTATGGGTGGGTATCACATCCACACCCTTAGGCTTAGGCTTACTCCTGGAAGCCTATAAAAAAATAGCTATATAGATACCATAATCTTGCTACGTCCTCCCAAGTCACTAATGACTCATCATTTGGGTCCCATTGGACCCTTACCTACTCAATGGTGCGAACCCTGAGGGTCAAACCCCACTACTGAAGTATATGAATTGGATCCAAAGCCAGCTTCCCATCCTCTACCTATAAATCATTACAATCAAGAACATGCAATATATCTAGAACATAGCATCTAAGAATAGAAACATGGAAAACATCATGAACACAAGATAGGATAGGTGGCAAAGCAAGATGGTAAGAAATTGGTATTATTCTCTCTAGGATCTCAAATGGTCCCAAAAAGTGAAGTGCCAACTTCGAACCCTTTCCATAACGGATCAGACTCTTCCATGGGCGCACTCTCAGGAACAAACTATCTCCAACTGCAAGCTATTTATCCACACTATGAGCATCTGCATGCTTCTTTTGTCTATCCTATGCTCTAACCAAATGCTCATGAATATGCACTACCTACTACTCCATGTCCCAAAGCATCTCTGAACCAAGAAGAATACTGTTCTCCAATCTATCCTAGTTCAAAGGTGTATGACAAGGATGAACATACAAAGAACGGAAAGGTGACATGCCAATGGAGTTGTGATATCCATTATTATATGCAAACTCAACTAGATACAAATAGTCCTCCCAATGAGTTTGTCTCTCCATGACATACATCCTGAACATATCCTTAAGCACCTAATTAACCCTCTCTATTTTTCCATCAGTCTTAGGATGGTATGCCGAACTGAAATTCAGCTAAGCACCAAGATCATGCTGCAATGAGTTCCAAAATGTGGAAGTAAAAATAGGATCTTGATCTAAGATAATCTTACAAGGAATGCCATATAGTCTCATGATATCCTACATGAAGTCTCTGACTACAAAAGACACTATATAAGAAGATGTCATAGGAGATAAATGTGCCACCTTGGTCAACCAATCAATAGTCACCATGATAGCATCATGTCTATGAGGAATCAAAAGAAAACCAACAATGAATTCCATAGAAATGATATCCCACTTCCAAGATGGAATGAGATTTGGCTTAAAAATCCCTGTTGAATGCTGATGTTCTGCCTTAACCCTCTGACACTCTAAGCATCTAGCCACAAAATTAGAAATTTCCCTCTTCAGACTAGACCAATGGTAAAGTTGTCAAAGGTCTCCATGCATCTTCTTGACACCAGGATGTGCTGAATAAGGTGCACAATGAGCCTCAGATAATACTAATGTACAAAGATCATCTAATGGTGGTACATAGATCAGGCTCCTGTGATGCAATAGACCATTTGAACCCATAAAAATCCCCAAGAATCTACCCTCCAAAGGTCTCCCAGACTCAATCTCTGACTTTGCCTCCTGATATAAAGTATCTCTAGGAAGCATTTGGAGAATCCTACTCCACAAATCTACACTAAGAGTCAATTCTTAAATAGCCCGTTGCTTATGACTCAAAGCATCATCTACCACATTCTCCTTCCCCTAAATATACATAATCTCAAAGTCATACTCACAGAGGAACTTCATCCACCTTCTCTGTCTAGCATTCAGATTAGGCTGAGTAAAAATGTATTGTAGACTACGGTGATCACTGTGAAGATAAACCTAATGTCCCAATAGGAAATGCCTCCATCAAACCAAAGCATGTACAACTATGGCTAACTCAAGATCATGTGTAGGTTAGTTCAACTCATGATCCTTGAGTTTTTGAGACTCATACACAAATCACTTTTCCATCCTCCATAAGGACTGCTCCAATCCCCTCTAATGAAGCATCAACACAAACCAAAAAATCACCCACTGGATCAGACCGCTAGGATAGGTGCACTACTCAAACACCCCTTAAATATCTGAAAATCCTCCTCACACTTCTTTTTCCAAACAAATTTCTTCCCTTTCCATTGAAGAGAAGTGATAGGATGTGAAACTCTAGATAAGTTGTTCACAAACCTACGGTAGTATCCAACTAGACCCATGAAACTGCAAACTTCAGAAACATTAGTGGGTGTTGGCCACTCCACAATATCTTGAATCTTTGTAGGATCTGCTGAGATACCTTCTCCAAAAATCACATGTCCTAAATATTGAACCTCCGACTGAAAGAAATCACACTTTTCCAAATTGACATATAGATGATTGTCTCTCAAGCACTACAATACCTATCAAAGAGTCCTTCATGCCCTTCTATGGTTTTAGAATATATCAGTATGTCATCCAAGAAGAATAGAAAAAAGTGATTTAGATAATTACAAAATACCCCATTCATCAAGCACATTAATACTGATGGAGAATTTTTCAACCCAAAAGTAACCACTATAAACTCATAGTGTCCATAGAATGTGTGGAATGCAGTCTTGAAGATATCTACATCTTGGATACGCAACTGATGGTATCCTGATTTAAAATCAATCTTAGAGAACACCTTGGCTCCCTTAATCTGATAAAAAAGGTCATCAATACATGGCAATAGATACCTGTTCTTGATTGTTACCTTGTTCAATTCTCTATAGTCAATACACAAGCGTAATGATCCATCCTTCTTCTTAACAAAGAGGAAATGTGCTCCCCAAGGAGAAACACTAGGGCAAATGCTTCCCTTTTCCAACAACTCTTCCAACTGCACCTTAAACTCACTTAATTCATGATTGGTCATTCGATAAGGAGCTCTAGATATAGGTTCTGCTCTTGGAACAAGCTCAATGAGAAAGTCAATGTCACACCTTGGTGGCATGCCTAGAATCTCACTAGGGAATACATCAATGAACTCTTTCAAAATAGGATGATCCAGGGTCTTAACTTCACTCTCCACTTCATCTAGCTCATTCATAGTCACCACAAACACTTTGCAACCCTTTTGAAAGCTTCGCATAAGTTGCATCACAAAAATCATACTAAGAGATATGGGACAAGGAATCCCCACAATCTGGCAATCCTTACCCACATCATCCTTGCATTGGATGGTCTTCTATCTAAAATAAATGTTAGACCCATGAGCTTCCAACCAATCCATTCCCAATACAACCCCATATGACCCCAAAGAAATCACAGGAAGATCAACTGAGGTAATGAATTTACCTAATTTTAGCTTAGACTTACTGACCAAAGAATTTGTGGCTACTTTAGCCCCTGAAGATAACTCCACTTTCCATCCTACTACTTTCTTTGGAGCCACTAGCCCACATCGCTCAACTAAGAAAGGAGATATAAATGAATTTGTAGCTCTGGAATCAAATAAAATAGAGATAGAAGTACCTTGAATAGTACTTGAGGTCTCTATCACTATACCCTCATGCTCTCCCTGAAGGTGATCCAAATCCAAAAAAACTCTATGAGGTCCCCCTGAACCACCCACTGTAGGCTCCAAAGCTACCGGTCTGTGTGCTGAAAATTGAGGTGCTCATTGGGGATAATTAACTACAATATGGCTAAACTGACCACATGTGAAGCATCCCATCCCTCTAATATTGCCTCTCACAATAGAGGGAGCACTCAACTTCTGAATGCTACTTCTACTGGCACTAGGCTATGCACTCTATGCCGTATGGTTGGAATAATTACACCTAAAGCGTTGTCCATTCCAAAAGTTCTTACCACTATGGGTAGAAGGAGTAGCCATCTATTGCTACTAATTTTGATTTTGATTCTAATTACCTCTATAGAATTTAGATGGCTTCTTGAAGTTCCTAGTACCCTGTGACTGGTTACCTCTATATCTTGATCCTGATGCACCAGCTGACTAAGCACCATGTCAACCTCCATGTACCAATGCCAAATTAGCCTATGTAAGAGTGGTCTTAATAACCGCAGCTCTTAGGGTCATAGGATCAAAGAGATTTATTTCCCAAACTATGCGGGCATTAAGACCTCTAACAAAATTTTGAATCATCAAGGCTGAATCATGTCCGTAGCCTACGTACAGTTTGAGCTCAAATAATTGATGCTCATAATACTCAACTATCAAAGCTAGCTGCCTTAGATTGTGGAACTCATCAGCCCGCTACTATCTCCACTGATCTAAGAGGAAACTCTCTCGAAAGTTCTCAAGAAATAACTCCCAAGTCATTGTGTCTATCTCAAGCCCCAAATTTTCCTCCTCTATCTTCTACCATACAACCGTGAAATCAGAAAGTTGTATCACAACATATCTCACTTTAGTATTTCTACTAAAGGGATTCATGGAAAAGCACCTCTCCAAGGCTATAAGCCACATCTCATCCTCAGATCTAGATCCCTTCCCATTAAAGGGATTGGGTCATCCTCTCACAAGGTCCCTCATGTGGTTCATCGCCACAACATTAGGGTCCATTGTAATGGTCCTCCTTCGAGGAATCCTAGACCTCTCTCTCTCCCTTTCCTCTCTATGAGAGTGATGGGATGCATCCTGATCTTCTCTATCCTTCTCAGGAAGATGATTCAAAATTTCCTGAAGTAACTATCTAGTGCCAAGTTCCACAGACTCCTCCTGGCATTCCTCACTATGCCCATCTCTATATTGCTATTGACCACTATCCTGTCTAACACTCATGGAGGAGCTATTCTGGCTACCTCTCCCATAAATACTAGAATGAACCCTGCTATAGCCTATAGAAACTCTCTTTTAAGGCATGATTCCTGAAAAAAACAAAGATACATACACTACTCACAACATAACTCAAAATGAAAACTAAAGATAAGAATAATCATAAAGCAATAAATCTGAAAACAATCATGTTGTATGTCTATGTTTTAGTTTTAGTTCAAGCTATACACAACCTAATGGGTGTACAATTCTTAGAGTTCCCAGTGTAGAAACTAGTGCTCTAATACCAAGTGTAACGCCCCACCGGGAAACCCAAGAGAGATTGACCTAGAACATGATACTAAGTTTGATGAATTTTTTTTTTTCAAAATTTTACACAATAAGACATACATTAATGCACAAGAAAATACCATTTACTAACATAACACATACAAACATAGATTACAAGAATCAACGGTTCTGTGACATTAAATTACGTAAAAGTAAAACTCAACTAACAACATAACAAATGATTACATTTAAATAGATATAACAAATACAACTTACAATAACAAATACAATCCACATGGATAACCATTAAAACTACATAAACTCACATTGTTTGTACATGTCGCAGGGTATGTAGTAATCACTCTAACCATATAATACAATATATAGATTAGGTATCATGTGTGATATGTTAATACAAGATTACAAAATAATGAAAGATAAGTACATAACCATCAATGAAGAATCATAAAGAGTGCAACTGCATAAGAACCATCAAGCACTAGAAAAAGGACATCGAATCTCAAATGGTACAGAATCACTACCATTCATCCATGTGGAACTACAAAATTCCACCCCACCATGCTGAGGAGACAACAAAAGACCCCACTCGGATATCCAAAACCAAAGAAGGAAGTAACCACTAAGCAAGGGATCCTGAAATCTCTCTAACTCTAGGTGTACTACACATAATGAAAGATAAGACTCACTAATCCAGAGGCAACTGACACATGTAGGAAATCTAGATTTTGTATAGGAAGGTGTCATCATGTATGTCTAACCCTCAAGTTTTTCCCTAATAATCCCAATAGATCCTAGCACTCAAGTGACCATACATGGCATCAATGACCTCTCAAACAGACAAAGTCATTAACTATGCCAGACACACACCCCTCAAGGTGGAAAGAATCATCTCATACTCCATCTTATCCTATGATAACACTCAAGTATGGATGAGGAAACACACATCTTATTAGTTCATTTTAAGATCTCTCAGTTACATATTAAGTTATCACTTATTAAGAATACTTACAATAAGTGATCCTAGTAGCCACTTGCGGGCCCTGACACTTATTTCAAGCCACCCCCTATGGTACAGGACCACCCTAGATAAAATAAGTCTTTCTTTGGCACTTTTGGACTCCCTCAAGTCCCTAATAGTCCATAGGACATGTTGTTCATAAAGGTTTCGTATTGGACACATCCTTGTAAGACCTAGTCCTAAGATTGGCATTTATAAGCCCTTGGTCAACTATTGGTCAACTAGTGTCCCAAACCTTAGAAATATGTTTATTTATTATATTTTCATGTTTTTATATGTTTTGGTCCATAAGGGATCATAACTTATAGGTTTTGACCAAGTTTGGTCACCTAGGTTGAAATTTGCAAAATATTGCAAAGTTGCTAAAAAGTTGTCAATGCAACTTTTAACAACTTTTGGTAAAAAGTTGTAAATCCATTCCCAAATGGCTAGTTGGTTTCAAAAGTGGATTTAACCATTTGGAATTCCTACAAAATCCCTTATAGGTGGGTGGTAGAATTTTTTTTGTAATTTGACATTAAAAATCAATAAAGATCAACCATTTCTCTGCAAATTTGTGAAACAGTCAATTGGTATGGACAGGTATGAAAGGATTTGAATGAAATTTTGAGACATTAAGTTTTTCCTATGAATTAGCTTCCTTTTTCACTTGGTCTCATGTCCTAATCTTCTGTCCCTTAAGATTTATTGAGTTTTTACTCTTGCTGCCTGGTTTGTAGGCCCTAAATCAGCGTTTCATTAAACAATTGTGTTTTCTTCTTGATTCTACCATGGGAATCTAATGCCCCTTGGTGGATATCAAGAATTGACCATTTAATTTGAGATTGTGCAGGTTTGGTTTGGTAACTTGCAGGAAGATGGGTTTTCCATGATGCCCTAGGTGTACATGTCCACGTGTGCACCAATCAAGCGATTGAGGACAATCCACATAACTTTTCTTTGGGGATTCACCAAGACCTCTAAATCAATGTGTAAGGTCCTTATATATGCCCTCACATATCCAAGTGTTGGTTTGGATATTTTTTGCAAGCAAGTAGCACTTGTAGTGCAATTGTAGACCTAATTAGACCTAATTACCTTATCAAAATTGGGTGTCATCTTGTCTTCCTTTTATTTCCAAGTTTTGGTTCTTAAGTCTAATCCCTTAGGACATAAAGGGTATCTAGATCACTGATATTTTTGGGGGGTGCTATGGAATTATTCTATGTTAAGTCAAAAATCTTACTAGAAAAGGCTACAAGCCAAAAAGTGGGTTTGTAAAGAAACTATGTCCAAAGGGTTGCACATGTTGAGTAGGATCATTGGATCCTTGTCTTAGGGACCTAAATAGACCAAATCCTTGAGCATAGGTCACCCCTGGTCCTTGGAGTCATTTCATGGGGAGTTAGTAAAACTTTGGTGTAAGTGCCTAGTAGCCAACCACTTGGGAGTTGGTGTTGAAGACTTGCTTGAACACAGTGATTAGGTTTCCCTACTTGGGATAGGTTGTGATAACCTAGATACAAGTCATTTATGCACTTGTGATAAGTGTAGAGACACTTTACCTTTTTGAACACCTAACTTGGTGGTTTACCTTGTTAAGTTTGAAGATTTACTTCACCAACTTGTCTATTTAGGACTTCTAGCTTCCCACTTTGCATCACCCTAATACACATCTAGGTAACCTACCCTAGGCTCAAAAATCCTAAATGCTCAATCCAGTTCCCCACATGTAACAATAAAAATCATAATAGATATACAAATTCAGATAACATAAGCAATATGGTTCACAACATTAGTTTAGGGTAACAACACATAGCACACACACCAAATCATAAAACCATAAATGAAGTTCACCCCCAGCCTCGGTATACATCCTAGGGCACCCTAAAACCTAGATACCCATAATATAGGAGATAATAAATCATGGAAATAACATCATTCACATCATGCAAAAATAATGGTAAACTATTATGTAACTAGTCTACAATGATATAAATGATCTTCCATTACAAAGCTTTAATCAATATGAGACTATGTTACAATGACTTAAGAAACCAACCAAATCAACTGATTCTTCCTTTAATCCCTAACAGTCTAAAGTTGATAAAATAATCATAAATACTACTTTAATCACTCAAAGATCATTAGTACACTAATATTACCCACTATCAACCATTACATAGACATGCGTATACTAGTTTAAAATTTTGTTAATTAATTAAATAAATTAAATATCCAACTAATAGAACTACATTTAATATTAATCAAAGCAATTGGTAAAAACTTCTTTTTAAAAACAAAACACAAATATACTTACTTAAATATCGCAATTATTAATTAATCCTGTAAATTAAATCCATCCACATTTAAATTTATTTTAAAAGAACTATTAATAAAATTAAGTATAACATTTAAATTAAACTTAATAATAAAAAAAACTTAATTAAATAATATAAATTTTAATAATTAAAATTCATTAATAATAAAAAAACGTATTAAAAAGTTTTTTGTTTTAAAAATGATGTTTTTAAAAAAAAAATTAAATAAAGTATATTGGGGGGAAGAGGGCCCCACGCCCCCCTCCTTACTATGCACGACACCGGCTACCGTAGGCAGACCGGGTCTACCGCAGGTAGCCCGATTGTCGAGGCAGTTCGGCCTGCCTTACGACAATGTCGGCTACCGTGGGATGCTGCTCGCGGGGGTTGGTGGGTGGAGCCCACCGCCCCCCATTCACATCAAAAAAATTTTAAAATAAAATTTTTTTTGATCAAAATTTTTTATAGAAAATTTCGTTTAACATTTTTTTAAAAACAATTATTTTTTTTTAAAACCAATTTCCGAAAATGGAAAAATATGAAAGAGAGACTATTTTTTGTCTTTTTTCTTCACACAACTTTTATTTCATCCTTTTCTGGGTTCGTCTTTTATTTGACTGGTGTAATTTTTCACTATAATTTTTTTTTGAGACTTGATTTTTTTGAAACAATTAATTTTTTTTTAAGGAATAATTCCAATTTGACAAAAATTTAACAACATAACCCTACTATGCCAAGTATATTTTTTCCCTAAAAACATAGATCTAGGGTTTTGAAAATACCCAATTTGACAAGAAACTCCAAATAGACCCTAATTAAGGAAATTAAAACACCAAGCACAAATGAAGACAATTTTTTTACAGAAATTGAAATTTACGAAGGGTTTTCCAAACCCTACCTTTATTTCCACCACGAATTTGACAAGAAGCCCTCCAAATTTGAATCCCACTGTAGATACAGAACCACGAAGCCTCCAAAGCAAGGATCTCCTCAATTCTTCCAAGCCTTCAACCATAACAAATTCACAAAATAGAAAGAACACAAAATAACTCACACCAAATTTCTCCTTTAAAAATTCTTCTCCCAAAAACCTGTTATGAAAGAATGAGAAGAGAACTCCCCTAAAGAGACTCAATACTCCCACATTTCAAGCAATCCCAAAATAGACACTCCACTAGACCTAGTTAACTCCACTTTCAAAATTGAAAGAAAATAACTTATTAATTAAAAATATCCCTTTAATTGTGCAACTCAACTTTGACTCCTTAAAACAACTTGCATTTTGAATTCAAACTCTAATTCCAATCATCACAATGCACAAGTAATTAATTAAATAATAGATTAAATATTTAAAGCACAATTTTATCCATGCACCTAAATATTTAATTATTTAATGAAGCATAAAAGAAAAAGTAACTTAAATTATAATTAAATATTTAATTAAATCCAAATATTCAATATTTAAACTTTAATTAATTTTCTCAATTAAACATTGGTATTTAATTAATTCAAATTAATTAAATACCCTATATTTAATTATTAATTCCAACAATAATCAAATCAACAGATAATATACACAATATCAACACATTCAACTTAAAACAACCAAAATAACCTCAAACACACTCAAGGATGGGATCCACGAATTTACGTCAACTAGACAAATTTGGATAGGGTATTCAAATTTATACACGTCCAATCTTAGGACAATAGCTTAGGGTAGGGTTTTGGGTCTGTATTTTAGCTCCCCTCTTTACCATTGAGATGAATATATGGGCATGCTAACTTCTGCTAGTTCAGGGATGACGATGCCCTGTACCTGCAAACCTGGCATCAAAATAACATGCATGTACATCCAATATAACATTACAAAAAATGATAGGGATCGATCGAATGTGTGGATCCCTCAATGAAAGTAACTATGTCTCCGTCCTCTACCACAACAAATATGTCAACAAGTACATCAAAACATATGCTAACCATACACATGCAAGTTGTTAGTAATAATTGAGAGGGCGGGGTGAATCAGTGGCTTCAAAATTTATCCTTCAAACTTAACCACCAATCTATAAACCTAGGATTATTATGTCCCTACAAGATGCATGGCATGAAATACTTATAATGATAAACTATCTATCGGTTTTCTCTGTCAATCCTTATTCTTTCGTGATTACTAATAAGCAGTATAACTATTTACCAAAACTCAGTAAATAAGCAGAGTATACTAATCAATCTAGAGTTAGCTATGTAAGATACAAAATAGTAAAGAAATGAATCATACACACATAACACATGAATTTTTAATGTGGAAACTTTGTTAAGGGAAAAAATATTGGGATCGGTACCCCACATTTTCACTCTTCTGAAGTGAGCCCTGTTAGGAGCCAACCTTGTTAAAGGTTACAAACACACTGTTAAGTGCAACCTTATTAGAGGATTTTATACATAGAGGTTGTCACTTAGTACCGGGCATCTATTTCTACCATCCTTGAATCAGCCTCCTTCTTAGACTGTAAATAGGTATCGGGAAAGTCCAATGCTACTTTCATGAATCAAACTTTTTGGCACTCCTTGAGATGTACGTCAATACATAGAAGGCTGTTAAGTCCTGCTCGGTTAAGAGACTTGATGCTTCAATGGTTAAAATGAAACACTATGACTTGTTCATATTGCAACTTTGAATTATAAATTTTTAGATCTATTTAAGTACATTACCTCTCTGACCAATGTATTCATTCAATCCTTGTGCTCCATACTTTCTACTCTGTGATGTTGTGCTCATTGTTCGTCGGTGTCTACATAATTCCTTATCTCTTCCTTCAGCTTGTTTGATCAGGACTACATGAATTTTTTCTTCATCAGTTTCTCTTCAGCATCCTCTTTCTATTTACTCCCCATAATCCCATTTGCAAATGAATTAAGCTTGTCTCTTATATAGACATAATATTCATTGTTTCTTGATTCTTGATTCTTGGCGTGAAAAACAATCCAGCCCATTAGATTTAAAGAATAACTCCTGATTTGTCTCATAGATATCTTCTTGCCAACTATAAAAATCATCTTTAAATCAATCACTTATCTCTGGTCAAATAAAATAAAGTAGACAACTAGTTAAGTCTATTTTAGCTCTGCCAGCTAGATATTTTGTCATTTTCTAAACTTTTTGTTTCGTCGGTCACCACTAGAGTTAGTTGTCAGTGACAACTAACAGTTCAGTTAGTGAGACTCTAGTTAGCTTCATGATCTCCTTCCATTGGGAATCATTGGAATTTTACTCATCGGGAAATCTTTTGAGTTTTCTCGTCGGTCATCATTGTAGTTTTTCTTCGTCGGGTATCACTGTGACTATTCTTCTTTTCTCTGACCTTTGGTGTGCACTCTATAGGTGTTGTTTGTCACTTAGTGAATACTTGACTTTTATGTATTTCTGAAAGCATAACCTTTGTTCCTTTGATTCTATTTAGTCTTTGGCATTATGTACATGACCATACAGATGATATCAAGTTGACATCAATGACAATACAATACATTAACTGATTTAATGCCTTGCATTATCTTCAACTTAACATTGTCAAACATTCAATTAGTTACATGTCATCAATCTCTCCCTTTGACATTGATGGAAACATACTATATTATCACACTATACTATTTCTAATACAATATAAAATATAATAGTTGAGATTCATCAAACTACCAATCTTTTTGTTTTGATAACCGATAAATGTCCGACCATCAGTAAGCTTTGTTTTAGCTTACATTTGATTCTTGTAGCCCTTTATATTCTGATGTGTTGATTTCTTTCCTTGTGTCAATTTCTCTCCCTTCACCATTCTTCTCTTTTGATGTCTTTTTATCTTTTTGTCAACTCTCCCTTTGTATTATCTTTCCATACAATTTCTCTCCCTAAGGGTATAATCTCTCTCTGTTGGAGTTTATGTGATAATGGATAATCTCTTTCCCTTTCTAGAAAGATTTGATAATATGGATAATTTATCTCCCTTTGAAAACAATGCCAAACAAATATTTTACAAATATTTAACATTCATATCAAACAATCATTTCTCTCCATCCATAATATATTCCTTGAATTTCCCTTATCCATTAGCAATATGCTCTGGTGCTCAGTGTTGATATATACATGTCTATATACAGATGTAGCTTTGAAGTTCATCACTTTTCTTGCATCAACATTACTGATATTCTAATAATATGTAGGCTGATGTAGCCTTCGTTATTTTACAGACTAGTAGACAAGGGTTTGACCCCTAGTCTCTTTCTCAAGTACTCAAATGTATCCTTGGGCAGTGGCTTGGTGGAGATATCTGCTAATTGTTCTTTGGATTGCACATAATCAAGTGTCACTTTCTTTGCTTGAACTTGTTCTCTCAAATAGTGATACCTGATAGCAATGTGTTTAGTCTTAGCATGTGATGGAGCTCTAAATTTTTGGAAAAATTTGGAGTCCTATAAAGTGATAAAACTCTAAAAAATGGCATCCTAAACTTCATTCCCAAAAATTGATGATATGATGGAGTACATGAAATGGGATTCAAAATTATATTAATTTTCAATTAAAAGTTGAGGGATTAAGGAAGGAAGCTTAATGACACAAATAAATAGAACTAACTAATTGAAGCCTTCAGAAAATGCTCGAATTTTGACCTGCTGCAAAAATGATGCCTACAGATGCTGATGATGGTCGAATTTTAAAATCTAAAAATGACCTAGTTCAGGAAATCAAATTTCCTATCTCCAGCAAAAATATTATCTTTTCACAAGGAGTTTTGAATTTTTGACCAAAGCAAAATCCGAAAGTTAGGTAGTTATTTTTTAGTTAGTTGTTTGTTTTTTCAAAATAATTTGTAATAAGGGTTGCATCTTTTCACCTTAAAGAGGTGTGAAATCCACTCAAACACATATATATACATAATGTAAAATGTAAAGAGAATACAATATAATACAATTTCACATATTTGGATAGTTTTTAATCAACAAGTATAACATGGACCTGGATGTACTATTTTTCAAAATCAATAAAGATAAGTCCTTTTTCTTTCACATGTGTAATAGTTTCATTATCATTTTACAATTAGTCCCTCAGATAAACCAATAGAACTTCATCAAAGTGATAGTTTGATGTGCATGCTTCCTGATTTGATTCATACTCTATATTTTCAATTGATTTTCTCATTTTGCATGGTTAAATTCTATTGATTGAGGCCTTAGTCAATTGGTTTGTCATCTGAGAAGTATTACCCATTTGAAATATCTCATAATTTGTTTTAGGTTGCATGTATATTCCATAACACCTTTGAAGTGATAAGTTTTCTTGTAAAACTGTCTTAAGGTTGAACATAAGATTGGAATGATCTTGACTCTATTGCCCTTGGTAAAATAAGGCACTGGTATAATCATTATTTGGATTATAGTTATTCAGTTCATTGTTTATAGTTTTGTGCTATCTTATCTATCTATTCATTTCAAATTACATACACATACTAAACATTCTTTCAATTACTTAAAGTATTTCAGTTTACAGTTCATGATATATTGCTTTCTGTAAGATTTCTTTCAAGTTCCTTGCCATACTTGAGAGACAAGGTTGACGTGTATAAAAATCCTTGTAACTTGAAGGATAAGTCAAGGTATAGGCCTACCAGCCTTGGTTTTGCAGAGCCAGAATTGCAGAAGTTTGAACCTTGCCTTGGTTGTGACTTGTTAGTTGGCCAAATCACTCGAGTTTCCCAACATTGGATTGGCAAGTCCATAGGAAATCCAATCTGTCGATTTGAGCACCAACAGATTGGTGACTCCAGTGGGGATTTGTTCAAAGGAACATTTTTTGTATTTTACCTGGAAGCTTTGATGATACATTTAAGACTCTACTGGGAGAAAAGAACTCAGAAGACAGTAAGCATTTTCCTTATGATAAGAAGGTGGCAACTCTATTGAACAAAGCATTTTAGTCAGTGACTCTACTAAGGGATAAGACTCAGAAGGAGATGGTGGATTTTTTTTTTAGATGTATCCATCATTTCAAAGAAAGCCTTTTATTCCAGATGGTATCAAGCCATTGGATCTTAGGAGATTTCAATGCATCCTAAATAAGCTATCCCCTAAAATTTCACAACTTCTACCAAAGTTCCATGGAGAATGGGATGAATCGACACTACAACACTTGGATGCATTTTATACATTCATAGAAGATTATGAGGTTTCTATAGAGGATCAAGTGAT
>MU226938.1:2796894-2819919 GCA_018584345.1 Thuja plicata
GCACTTATCCATTCTTCATTATCAAGTGCAGCATTGACAAATTTTGGCTCAAACTCACAAATTAAACAACTTGAGTTTAAAGACTTACTTCTTGTTCTTGTACCAGCTTTCTTATCTCCTATGATCTTGATCTCTAGATGGTTCCTTCTTACATATCTTGCAAGTACAAGCTCAGCTCTTTGTCTATCATCTTGATCATCATTTTGTCCTTCATTCTGTTCTTCATCACCTTGCACATTATTTTGATCATTATCCTGACCGTCAATACTCGTAGCCTGACCATCGGTTACAACATTCTGTTGCTCGGGAATTAAGCATGATTGCTTGGGCAGAGTGTTGGGTTCTTCATAGTATACAAACTTGTTGTAGTCCTTTGGTTCTTTTGTGCTTTCCAGCTCTTTTTTTTTGCAAATTTATCTATCTTTACATTTGCAATTTCAACAATTTTGTTAGAGGCCTTAATAAGGCATTTATAAGCCTTGCTATTGGTGGAATACCCTAGAAAGATACCTTCATCACTCTTGGCATCAATATTTCCATTTCTATCATCTTTTAAGATATAACATTGACTCCCAAAGATTTTGAATTAACTTACATTGGGTGTTTTACCATACCATAGCTCATAAGGTGTCTTCTTTGTGTCCTTCTTCAATTGTACTTTGTTTAATGTGTAGATAGCAGTACTGAGAAATTCCCTCTAGAAGATTTGGGTGATGCCTTTCTCTATCATCAGTGTTCTAGCACAATCAACTATTGATATGTTCCTTCTCTCAGCAATCCCATTTTTTTGTGGTGTTCTTGGTGCAGAAACCTATCTTTTTATGCCATGCTCATTATAGAAATTAGTGAATTCATCTGATATAAAATATCCTCCTCTATCTAATCTTAAGAATTTCAAATCCTTACCACTTTGTTTTTCTACAATAGCATTATACCATTTAAACATATTGAATGCTTCAAATTTATCTTTTAGAAACATAATTGTTATCATTCTAGAGTAATCATCAACAAAGAGAATAAAATATATATCTCCATAATAACTCTTTGTCCTCATTGGTCCACATAGATCAGTATGGATTGATTCTAGAATATCATCAGATGTATGGGTTTTACTTTTGAAACTAGACTTTGTCATTTTACCTTTTTGACAATTCTTGCACATGATGTTGTCGGGGTTTGTCATCGTCAGTAAGCCTCTTACATTTCTTCTTCTGCTTATTTTCATCATGTTGTCAAAATTCACATGACACAATCTTTTGTGCCAAAACCATATGTCTTTATTTCTAGTCATTAAGCAAGTGGTGTTAGTATCATTCAGATAGAATAAGTTACCTTTTGTATGTTCACCGGTATCAATTAATCTTCCTGATTCATTGAAGATCTTTGCCTTCTTATTCTCAAATCCTACTTTGTGACCTAAATTATTCAGCTGAGAAACACTAAACAGATTATAATTCAATCCTTTTACCCAATAAGAAATTTCACATTTAATCAGGTTATTCAACATTATAGTTCCTTTACCTTCAACTGGACAAGGTGTATCATTATCCATTCTTACTATACCACCATTATAATACTCAAAATTGTTAAACTTTTATTTGTCACCGGTCATGTGGTGAGTGTAGCCACTATCTATAATCCAAATGTCATTCTTTCTAACCTTAGATATGAGTGCAGATTCTACATACCTTTCATCTTCAGTTGAATCATCTTTTACAGCCACAAACACCATCTCATTGTCTTCATCACGTTTGGTGTCAGTATCTTCATCTTTGCAAGCAACTAAGTAGCTGGCTTTCTTGCCTTTGTCCTTGTAGTCTTGGGTATCTCTTCTTTTTGATTGTTGGTAACTTCTGTAATCCTTGTTATCACCTCTATCAGATTTCCTCTCAAAAGGTCTGTCATTAACTCTGTCATCTTTTCTTTTGTTAGGATATCTTGCAGCAAAGTGTCCAATCTCTTTACAATTAAAGCATAAAAGTGATAACTTTCCTTTGTATTTACCTTTGCATCTCTGCATTCTTCTAGTCATAAGTGCTTCTATTTCATCTAGATCTTCTTCTTCACTTTCACTTTCACTATCTATTTTAGATGTGTGTCTATGACTTGATTTGCTTATTCTCATAGAAGACTTTGCAGACTCTAATTTTGGTAAGACACTATTATCAAAGTTATTCATCTCAAATGAAATCATTCTACCAATTAAACTATCAAGAGTAACTATATTTTTTTCTACTACTATCATTTCTTGAATGGCATAAACACTAATAGCATATATAGGCAGTAAGGTTCTTAAGATTTTACTTACCACTATCTCCTCTTCAAGTTCCAACTCCTCGTATAGCATTGACTACTTCTTTGATTCTTGTGCTATACTCTGTGATGTTTTCTCCTTATTTCATTCTGAGATCATCAAACTTTCCTCTAAGGCTTTCTACCTTGGCTCTCAGAACATTTATATCACCTCCATGTACAAGCTTCAATTTGTCCCACATCTTCTTTGTAGTTTTGCAATCTTTGACATCTTCAAATTCAGCATCAGAGAGTGAGGAAGAAAGCTCTATGACCATGTAGTTGTGCTCATACTTCTCTCTCAATTGATCTGCTATTAATACTCCTATGGGAAACATATATTCAGTATCTAGGAATTGAGTAACATCATTACCAATACCTGATAAGTGGAGTCTTATCCTTCTTTTCCATAAAGCAAAGTTGTCTTTGTTCAACTTGGGCACATCTCATCTATTCATCTTGTGATCTTGAATTAGATTTTGAAACCTTCCTTTCTAAGCACACAAGCTCTGATACCAATTGTTAGTAATAACTGAGAGGGGGGGGGGGGGGGAATCAGNAACTGAGAGGGGGGGGGGGGGTGAATCAGTGGCTTCAAAATTTATCCTTCAAACTTAACCACCAATATATAAACCTCAGATTATTATGTCCCTACAAGATGCATGCCATGAAATACTTATAATTATAAACTGTCTGTCAGTTTTCTCTGTCAATCCTTATTCTTTCTTGATTACTGATAAGCAGTATAACTATTTACCAAAACTCAGTAAATAAGCAGAGTATACTGATCAATCCAGAGTTAGCTATGTAAGATACAAAATAGTAAAGAAATAAATCATACACACATAACACATGGATTTTTAATGTGAAAACCCTATTAAGGGAAAAATCATAGGGACCGGTACCCAAAATTTTCACTCTCCTGAAGTGAGCCCTATTAGGAGCCAACCCTGTTAAAGGTTACAAACACACTATTAAGTGTGACCTTCTTAGAGGATTTTATACATAGAGGTTGTCACTTAGTATCAGGCATCTATTGCTACCATCCTTGAATCAACCTCCTTCTTAGACTATCAATAGGTATCGGGCAAGTCCAATTCTAATTTCATGAATTGACCTTTTTGGCACTCCTTGAGATGTACCTCAATATATAGAAGACTATTAAGTCCTTCTTGGTTAAGAGACTTGATGCTTCAATGGTTAAACTAAAACACTATGACCTGTTCATATTGCAACTTTGAATTGCAGATTTTTAGATCTATTTAAGTACATTACCTCTTTGATCAATGTATCCATTCAATCCTTGTGCTCCATACTTTCTTCTCTGTGATGCTGTGCTCACTGTTCATCGATGTCTACAGAATTCATTAGCTCTTCCTTTAGCTTGTTTGATCAGGACTACATGAAGTTGTTATTCATCAGTTTCTCTTCTGAGTCCTCTTTCTATTCAATCCCCTTAATCCCATTTTTAAATGAATTAAGCTTGTCTCTTATATAGATATAATATTCATTTTTTCTTAATTCTTGATTCTTTGCTTGAAAAACAATCTAGCCCATTATATTTAAAGCATAACTCCTGATTTGTCTCATAGATATCTTCTTGCCAACTGTACAAATCATCATTAAATCAATCACTTATCTCTAGTCGAATAAAACAAAGTAGACAACTAGTTAAGTCTAATTTTAGCTCTGCCAGCTAGATATTTTGTCATTTTCTAAACTTTCTATTCCATTGGTCACCACTATAGTTAGTTGTCGGCGACAACTGACCATTCTATCGGTGAGAATCAAGTTAGCTTCGTGATCTCCATCTATCAGGCATCATTGGAATTTTACTTGTCAGGCAACCTTCTGACTTTTCTCATCAGGCATCACTGTGGTTTTTCTTCATCGGGCAACACTATACTTCTGATCATCGGGTATCACTGTGACTGTTCTTCTTTGCTCTGACCGTCGGTGTGCACTCCATCAGTGTTATTTGTCACTTAGTGAATACTTGAATTTTATGTGTTGCTGAAAGCATAACCTTTGTTCCTTTGATTCTATGAAGTCTTTGGCATTATGTGCATGACCATACAAATGATATCAAATTGACATCAATGACAATACAATACATTAACTGATTTAATCCCTTGTATTATCTTCAACTTAACATTGCCAAACATTCAATCAGTTACATGTCATCAACAAGTATGGGGTAGGTACATCATAATTCTGATGCCAACATATAAAATCACATCATGATAATATCATCATCTATCTACACATCACATGATAAACATATAAACATCATGATCCAAAATCACCAACCACTGAAATAATAAAAGCTCACATGAAATATAGCCTAAAAGAATCCATCAAAACAACTAAAATAATAGCCTAAAAGAGTACGACATCAAAAACTAATAGAAAGCTATGGGTGGGTATCACAAGTCATGTTGTAGATGCAGAGTTTCTCCTGGATGAAGCCAAAAAAACTTTTTATATCTTGGTTGACATGATTGAGGCTAGGGAGCTTGAGTACTATCAGATGCCATCATCTACACAGGTAAATCTTATTTTTAATGTAAACAAAATGCAAGTTCATGCTGTAAATTTACTCTTTTTAACTAGATGGATATGATATCATGTGTATAATATATATAAGATTTTATTTAGGGGTAGATGCCTCTTGTAACTCCTTCGTTGAGGTCTGATTGTGTACGTCGTCGAGACCCACTTGACGATGAAAACACTAGTGGACATGTGAGTTTTAAATTTATTGATGTGTACATAATATACTTACATGTTTTCTTTTATATGATTACATTAGTCACTCTGAGGACCACTTAGTGAGGAGCCATCATGATGAGTCCTAGGGTGTCGAGCCATCTAGCTAGCTACATGTTAGATTTGATCTTATTTGATCCAAAATAGACACTTTGATCTTAGATAGACACTTTGATCCTAGATAGACACTTTATATATTTTTGAGACATGTTACATTTGATGTTATTTGATCTCTAGACCCTAGACGTTTGACATGTTATATTTGATATTATTTTATCTCTAGAATTTTGATATTTGACATGTTTTATATTTTATGTTAAATATTAATGTACATTTTATGATTAGATACTTGATATATGATTTTAGGATTAGTTGTTTTATGCATTCATGTTAGATGGTTTACCTATGTAAATTAAGCACACATCAGTTTTATTCAATCTTAATTTATATGTTTGACACATTTGTTTGATGTTATATACATACATGCGATTTTATGATTACATACTTTATCTATGATTTTACTATCTAATTCATATGTGTTTGACATGTAATTTATATGTTTAATGATCTAAGTTATATGTTTGATGATCCAAGTTATATGCTTGATGATCTAATTTATATGTTTCATTATCTAATTCATATGTTTGACATAATCTAATTTATATGTTTCATGATCTAATTTATATGTTTCATGATTGATTTTTATGTTTGAAATGTCCTCATTAATCAAAAATAAAGTTATCTTAATATAATATATTATACATACATTCAATGAGATAAGTATTAAATCATCCGCTTAAGATATGTCCTAATTAGTCAACAATAATATTTTCTTAATACTTGATATATCATGCATACATTCAATGAGATACGTATTAAATCATCCCCTTAAGCCATGTCCAAATTAATCAACAATAAAATTTTCTAATACTTGATAGACCATACATACATTCAATGAGATAAGTGTTGGAATAATGTAATGGTGTGTACTGAGAGGGGAGGGGTGCATCAGTACCCTTAAATTTTTTTATCAATTAACCCTTAGTAATCTTTCTTGCATTACCAACCATAGATTCTTTTATACCTTATGCATGTAATATCAAAACATAAACTTAATTGCATGTAAATATTCATAGAGACATTCATAACACGTAAGGACACATGACACAAGAATTGGTAACATAGAAAAACCCTATTAGAAGGTAAAAATTGCGGTGGGGATAAAACCCATAAAGCTTCACTATCTATAGAATGGAAGGTGTTAGTTAAGGCTACAAATGTGATCACTTATGATGATCTTACCCTATTAGGAGTAACATTTTAGACTGGTTAGGTCTACTCGGTTAAGATATTCAACAACATTGTTAAGTGTGCACTTGGTTAGGAGATTTACATAAAGATTGTTAAGTCCACCTTCTTAAAGGATTTATTCTATTTTCTACAATTGTTAGAGAGTAGTAAAAAATACTTTTTGACCTGATAGTATGCAATCTTGAATTTCTGAATACAAAAATACACAATGTATATGTATCACCTATAGTGATTGATTAATACCTTTATTCTGCTTGGTAGCCTTGAATCTTGTTCTTCATAACTAAATTTTGTCTTTTGTGTCCCTCTACATGAAACTCTCTGTCTGATCCATAGATGTATGCTACGGCTACAATCATCATGTTCTAATTGATTACTACATCTATTTATACAATGTATTGACCTATTTAGGTTTCACGCTTTACAATAAAACCTCTATGATCAAAGTTTTACAACTTGACCTTGATCTCCTAGTTTGCATATTTACAATCAGTTAGACCAATTAAAACAATTAAATATTCTTTAGTTTTCCCTCAAGAAATGGCTTTAAAGATAAGCATAAAGCTAAATATAAAACTCAAGCGTTTTATCTGATGTGTAACTAAGATCCATATTTCTTAGAAAAGACTGGTTGTCGGTAGATTGGTGCTTGGGTTGTTCTATAGTATTTTCTCTTGGGTTCCTTTGTGAACTATGTTTTTGGTTTACTCTTTGAATTTTTCTATCGGTTTACACTATAAACTATGCTCTCGGTTTACATTGTAAACTGTCTGTCGGTGATCATTGTGCTAATACACTTTTTGTGATCTTTGCACTTGTTTATTTTGGTGACCTTTTTTTGTTGTCACTCAGTGATCATGTTATCAATGGTTCAAAAACTTTTTCCTTTGTATACTAATGAAAAAATATTATCCTTTAGGATTATCAATCTCCCCCTTTGGCATTAGTATCAAAAACTGATATGTGGAAAACTGAAATGTTCAGTATATACACCAAATGTTTACCTTGTCAATATGACTCCCCCTATGGGCATGCCTCAGTGTATTGTATGTACATGATACATTTTTATTTATACATATATTCCCCCTTTTATCATTTCCCCCTTTCACCTTATCATTTCCCCCTTTTTTTTGAAAATAATGACAAAGGTGTAATACTTACAACTTGTCAAAAATGTGTGAATGGGATTTCTTTATGTCTTCTATTATCTTCTCCCATTTCTCCTTGAGGTTTTCCAGGGATATTTTCTCCAATGTTATCCTAGCATGCATGTCATAGATACTGTCAGTGACAGACATCTCTGGGGTGACAATTAGTTTTTTTTCCGAAGTCATGTGTTGTTGCAGTAATGTGAGATTCAATAGCAGTAGAGCTTGGAGCTCGGTTACCTCATCTCAGATTTTGGATTCTACCTCTTAAATCTCAAGTCTCAATCATTTAGATTACACAAGCTTCTTATAATGTAGCTTGAATGCATTATCATTGATTGTGAGACCTTGTGCACTAGCATTAAGATCTACATCTATCTTAGCAATCTTTTCACTATTCTCCTTAGTGAATTTCTCTATGGTGCATAAGTTTTGAACTAAGGTTATAATTTCTGAAATAATTGGTTCCAATGTATTGACTAGTTTAGATAGCTTTACCTTATTCTTTGCCACTTCTTGGCTAGTTTTCTCTGTTAGTTTGTATTGGTACTTCTCCTCTCCATGTTCTTATATCACCTTGTCAGCTTCCACATTCTATGATGTAATGCCCTCAGTCAGAACTACTAATTGATCAAGTATTGGTGCACTTTGATCAATTTGAGTGTCAGGTACTATCTGCAATATAATTTCCTTTGTAGTTTCTAGTACTTGTGTGTCCTTGTTCTCCTTTTTGAGCATATCTTGTATGACTTTCCTTTTACACAATTCTCCATACCTTTTTAGTCACTCATAATCCAATGTTCTTGGATCACAATAAGGTATTTCTATAATCTCATCCAAGGTGATTGGTACTTTCTTCTTCTTCTTCTTCTTCTTCTTCTTCTTCTTCTTCTTCTTCTTCTTTGAAATTGTGCTTGAAGCAGGATAATGCAGAACTATAGCTAGGTCATGCTCTTTTTCTTTCTTTGGTGATTGTGTGGGAGGTATGGTGCCTTTTGTGTTCTACTTGGTATTGGCCCATTGGTCAGTAGTGGATGTCTCCACATTAACCTTATCTATATTTACAAACTTTTCACCTTCAGTATTCTTGTCAGTGGAATCTCTTTTTTCTCCTCTCCACTTCCATCTTTCTTCTCTTCAATTGTATCCTTTTTCTTCCCTTGATCATCACCCGTGTCCATCGGTGTGTTTCCATCAGGTTCAAGTGTCTTTTCCTTTGCCTCTATAATGATATTAATATCTTGTATCAATAATGGCATGTCACCTGGTATATCTACATGTGCAACATCAATAGTATCTATTTTATTTTCCTTTTCTTACTGGGTGGCATCAGTTACATCTTCATCTTTCTTTGGTTCATCATCAGAATCAATAAGTGTTATATCTTTGATGATGACCTCTGTTGAATCCCATAATGATTGAAAAATTTGAGGTACATAATCCATGGCCTTTCTTTCATTTGTTGTCTACTCAACTGGATTGATGTCCTCGGTTTCATTTATGAATATGTGCTTTGGGCTCAGTGTGGCCTCTTTCTCTTCATTGTGAGGGGTCTCGGTAAGAGCTAATACCTTCTCAGGGCTTGTATCCTCCTTAGGTGGATTGAATATGTCATTCCATCTTTCATCACTTTCTTTATCAAGCTCTATTAATATTCCCTCTAGTACTTTGTATGCTCTCATCTTAGCTAAAAAATTCTTTGAATGCTTCTTCATCATTTCATCAATTTCTGCAACTTTTGATTCAGGTGGCATGATTGTAA
This sequence comes from Thuja plicata, assembly GCA_018584345.1. Taxonomy (NCBI): domain Eukaryota; kingdom Viridiplantae; phylum Streptophyta; class Pinopsida; order Cupressales; family Cupressaceae; genus Thuja; species Thuja plicata. The sequence continues at coordinate 2,806,177 of MU226938.1, forward strand.
CCAGGGATCTTTCCCTTATTTTTTTCTTGGTATGCATTGCATAAGTCCACCTTACTGATATTATGTCATTAAGCTCTTTTGGCATCATCTTATTAAATTGTACAGGTACATATTTGAATGTAATCATTGCCTTGATGATGACTTCTTCAATCTTGGTTTGATCTCTAGGAGATAAGGTTAGCCATTGACTTATCTTAGAATTTGATATGCTACCTATCTTGACAATTGATGTAGCAATATCATCAATTATCTTAGGAACTTTGTGCTTTTCAGGTTGGAGTGCTTGTTCACTCTCATCCTGTGTAGTATCATCCTTGTCCTCTTTTCCTCTAATGTATTTTCTTCTTTGCCTTGGTGCCTGTTTCCCAGTTTGAGGCTTTCTCTTATAATTCCTCACTATACATTTCTTAACCAGTGGTGAGTTTGCATATTTTATAGTCTGACTCCTAGTTCTTGATGCAGTAGTAGTTCTTGGTTTCTTTGTTGGTGGTGCATCAGATTCATTTGAATCAGAGTCACTCAATTGTTCACCTTCACCGATGGGTGACTATCCCTCGGTGTCATCTTTTTGTTCTAATTATTCATCATTTACCGAAAACTTATTTTGAAGTTTTTTCACCATCTTAGTTTTCTTTCTATCAATCTTCTTCACTACTATACCAGTTTTGATTCTAGCCTTAGCTTCCTCATAAGTGCTAAATCTTGGTAATTATTTGTCTATTGCTTCATTCAATAATTATTTAATAGCATTTGTGGCCTGATCAATGTTGATCTCATAATCAAGTGGTGGTAACCATGGTGACCTTGGTACAATTGGTTTTATTAAAGTGGTTTCAGTATCCACTATGAAACATATATCATCTTTATACTGTTCCACTAGTTGTTCAGGTATCCTCATCCTTTTTTGCATTCTGTCCTTAAAAGTAGTGAAGTATGCATCCATGACTGATTTAAAATTGTCCCCTAATAACTTAATATATTCACTAATTTTCATAGTTAATGGTCGGGTTGTGTTCCAATTGACATTACCAACAGATGGGAAGAAGTTCTGGAAATAGAAAAATGTACACATGAGGATTGATCTGAAATTACATGAATTAGAACATGCTGACCTAATTGTTCTCATGTTATCCTCTAGTCACTTCAGTATAAGCTCAGATAAATCTAGTTGTAGACCTTTCTTCACAATCTTATAGGCAGTGTCAACTGCTCTGCATGCTATGCTATTCAGTCTGCTGGCTTGGAATACCTTGTATCCCAGTACACATGCATCAAGATTCATCTTTGGGTCAATGATGGAATAAACCTTTAAACCTTTATCGTCCCATACTGCACCTGTCATATTTTCAATGTTAGGGAGAGAAGGATGTTTTAGGGCTTTTACCTTGTCGGTTACTGGATAACCAGTTACTGTGTGTATTACATCCTTGGTGATTGGTTTTGGTTCATCCAACCACATTTTCCTGTCATGTACTTTACTGAGTACTATCCAAATCCACTCAGTTTTAAACTCTTTTGAGAACATAAGGGCATTTTTTAACCCTTTTACCTCTATGTGCTTATGTTCATCCTTAATGTTTCCATCTGTGCAAAGCTTCTTTTAAGATTCTTCGACCTCAAGATCTATGATTTTTGCAACTTTGCAGTGGATATATGCTTGGACATCCTTGAATAACAAAAACCTAGGAGGTATACTTGAGAATTATCCTTGGTCATCGGGTTGTGAAGCAACCTCTGGGAAAAATTTATACTTGGGTTCTTCACATGTAGAGTTCTTGATCAGTTTAATCTTCTTATCCTTTGCATTCTTGATTTTGGAGACTCATGCTGTTGTTGCCACATTTCTTGAAATTAGGGATTTCTCTATAAATGATCTATTTTCTTGGTGAGTCTTAGTTACTCACTTGATCTTAGCTGTAGATGATTTGAATCTGATGTAGTAGCTGTGAATGTGCTTGTGAATCTAACTGCAATCTAGTCACTCCTTGGTCGCTCTTCTTTTCTCTATTCTTCGCTCTGCTTTTCACTCTTAAACGCTTGGTGAATGAATGAGATTTTTGTCACCCTTTTATAGATAATTCCCTAAGTGGTGCAATAAATGATTTACCTACTTCTTGGTGGTCGAAGAAGGAGTCACTTGGGTATCACGTAAACTTTTCAGCTCGGTGAGTATACACCGCTCAGGGTAAGTGTCAACTTAATTAACCTTTCACATGTTCATTAATGGTGCTTGGTATGTAGCCAAGACTTGATTGTCCTTTTACATGATTACCAACGATGATCGGTTTACATTAACAACTTAGCTTTTATTTGTACACTGACGACTCTCAGTATGTATTGACCAAAAATATCAGATTCACAAATTCATAACAAGTAATACCATAGTGCATCTCCATTCATGCTAATTTGGCATATTATAAATGTATATTGGAACTGATGTAAAATATAGCTTTGTATTTTTTAGTTCCATACTTGTTCTTCTTAGGTGGGGGTGGTGATGTAACTAGATCCATTAGATGAGGTGTCACTAATTGTGGTGCTCGGTCCAGCATAATCTTTTCTTAAAGCTTTCCTCCACATTTGATTTCTCATTCTCCTGATATCTTCAATGGTATTTCCATTAGCAAAAGTTCTTAACTTTTTCACTCGATCTCTACAGTCCTTGCTTAGGTGACCAACCTTATGATAGTGTAAGCATGTCATTCCAGATTTAGTCCAATTCCTAGACCTTCGTATCTTTCCTCATGCAGTTTGCAGCTATGTGTCCATATCTACCACATGATGTGCAATTTACCCATGTGTTGTAATCCCAAATATATGAGTTGTCGAGTCTTCTTGGTTGATAAGCATCTTCTTGTTCTTTTGGTTTCCATGCTTTCTTTTTCTTTTTCCTACATTCAAGAGATGTGTGCGCTTGCATTTTTCAAGTAGAACAATGTTTTTCCATTTAGGATTCCTTCTTTGGTTGTTTCACCTTAGATCTACATTCATGTGCTTTATGTCCATGCTTGTTATAGTTATAACATTTACCTATGAATGTAGATGTAGATTTAGGAATACCTTTAGTTTTTCTCCTGTAAACATTTGATGTGTGGCCTGGTTTTCCACAGTCATTGCATGACTTCCTTTTTGGTCTTGGATTTGTGTAGACATCTTTTTTATCAGCTTTTTTTTATTATTATCCATGCTCGGTATACCCTAGACCGGTATTGTTGTTGAGTCTTCTTTGTCCATTTAGGAAATATTTCATTCTTTTTTTTTACTTTCTTCAAATTTCTTGATCATATCATTGTGTTTTTGTTGAATCCTTGCTTCATGCTTCAGTCTTTCATTTTCTTCTCTTAGCTCACCAATAGCTTCCAATTTCCCGGTGAGTTCTTTTTTTCTTGGTTTTCCTCATGACTCATAAGAACTATATGATTGGTGATCTCATGATGATGTTTAGTAAGTCTTTGTATTTGAGTCTCTCTTTCATGTAGCTTCTCAGTGATCTTCCTCCTATCTTCAATAGCTAATGTTCTTTCTTGTTCATCTTGTCTAGCATTATTCATAACATCAATCATCCTTACCATCTATTCCTCTTGATAGATTTGTAGTACCTTTACTTGTACTATCATATGTTGATTGATTTCATTCAGACTTCTAATACTTCCTTCAGATGTGTCTGATGTATTGCTAGATGTAGGTCCAGATGACTCAAACAAATCATTTATCTCTTCTTCATGATAGTTTGTTTCATTGTAGAGAGATGCCATAACTTTTCTTTCATCTAGTAGCTCTCTCATCTCAATGCTTGCTTCTTTGTATTTCTCATAGAAGATCTGTATCTGTAACTTCTAATTTTCAATATTCTTAATAAGCTTATACCTTTCCATTGTATGATCTTTTGTCTCAAGCGATTTAAAATTTTCCAAACAAGAGATCTAGCTCTGATACCAATTGTTGGAATAATGAAATGGAGGGTACTGATAGGGGAGGGGTGAATCAGTATCGTTAAAACTTTTTATCAATTAACCCTTATTAATATTTCTTTTATTACCAACCATAGATGTTTTTCTACCTTATGCATGTAATATCAAAACATAAACTTAATTGTATGTAAATATTCATAGAGACATTCATGAAATGTAAGTACACATGACACAAGAATTGATAATGCAAAAAACCCTGGTACAAGGTAAAAAATGTGGTAGGGATGAAACCCACAAAGCTTCACTGTCTACAGGATGGAATGTTCCGGTTAAGGCTACAAGTGTGATCACTTCTAATGATCTTACCATGTTAGGAGTAACATTTTATACTTGTTAGGTCTATCTGGTTAAGAGATTTAGCAACAATGTTAAGCGTGCACTCAAATAAAATATTTACATAAAGACTATTAAACTTCCACCTTCTTAAAGGATTTATTCTATTTTCTACAATTGTTAGAGAGTAGTCAAAAATACTTGTTGAACTGATAGTAGGCAATCTTGAATTTCTAAATATAGATCCTTTAAGTACACAATGTATATGTATCACCTATTGTGATTTATTAATACCTCTATTATTCTCGGTAGCCTTGAATCTTGTTCTTCACAACTGAATTCTGCCTTTTGTGTCCTTCTACATGAAACTCTCAGTTTGATCCATAGATGTATGCTGCAGCTACAATAATCATGTTCTAATTGATTACTACATCTATTTATACAATGTATTGACCTATTTAGGTTTCACGCTTTACAATAAAAACTCTATGATCAAAGGTTTACAACTTGACCTTGATCTCCTAGTTTGCATGTTTACAATCAGTTAGACTAATTAAAATAATTACATATGCTTTACTTGTCCCTCAAGAAATATTTTTAAAAGATAAGCATAAAGCTAAATATAAAACTCAAGTGTTTTATCTGATGCATAACTTAGATCCACATTTCTTAGAAAAAACTATCTCTCGATAGACTCATACTCGGGTTTCTCTGTAGTATTTTCCCTCAGGTTCTTTTGACTATGTTTTCGGTTCACTCTTTGAATCCATCTGTTAGTTTACAATATAAACTATGCTCTGGGTTTACACTATAAACTATTTGTCGGTGATCATTGTGCTAATACACTTTTGATGATCTTTTCACTTGTCTATTTTGGTGACCTCTGTTTGCTATCACTCGGTGATCATGTTACCGACGGTTCAAAAAATTGTTTCCTTTGTATACTAATGAAAAAATATTATCCTTTAGGATTATCAATAAGTATTAAATCATCCCCTTAAGAAATTTCCTGATTAATCAACTATAAAATTAAAGTATTGCAATATCATGCATACGTTCAATGAGATAAGTATTAAATAATCCCCTTAAGACATGTCCTAATTAATCAACTATAAAATTAAAGTATTTCAATATCACTCATACATTCATTGAGATAAGTGTTGATGTTTGAAAATGCTTATGCTATCTAAAGCTACCAATATGCCTTGAGACTAATGTTAGGAGTGGTTAGCTTCAAGTATGAGAGCTCTGCAAGACAAATAGACCAACTATAGGGACAAGATTGCCCTCTGTACTTCTGGCTTTGCAAAAGCGTAGAGGGTATACCTAAGCCAGATAACACTCAACTCTTTACAACACCTTATACTTCTAGATTTAACAACAAATCATGTCAAGAAAGTGCTAAATGTTAACCAGGCATTCATTGAATCTCCATTACCATGTAGGACATACAACCAACAACCACAAACAACTAGGACTTGGAAATGGTTTTGATGTATAAAGATGAAAAATATAGCCAAGAACCTATTAGACATGTATCTCAACAAAATTTACTAATCTTTGATCAATGCCATTATCCATTGGGCAGTTCTCAAAAATAAATACAGAAACATGGACCAACTACTGTCAAAGACTCAAAGCCATAAACACAGTTACTCTAGCCCATGCACTACTTATAGAAATCCTTTTGTAGATGAATCAAGATGAATCTATACCCTATCTAAAGTATATTTCACTTAATCCTAGATCAAGAACTAAAGATCAAAACATATACATAGGTAACCCTATGTAGTGGATCAGAAAACCCAGAATTCATAAGATTGATACCAAGGAGAGACTTGAAAGTATGGAATAATTATATTAAGTATAATGAATCATGTACATGCTCTAATATGATATAATAACAAACCACTTCAATAACCTGTAAAATACTACAAGAATTTTCTATTCCACTTACATAAAATATGATATAGTCTATTATATGCCACTGGAACAAAGCTTGGAACCAGGGACCAAAACTTCAGCCTCTACAACTAGAGAGAAAAGAGGAATAAATAGGAAGATGGAAACCCTAGGATAGGGTTTCAACAACCACCTATTAGGAAATTAATTTATTCCTCTCTGTCAACTGATCTTTCTTCAAAAGATCATTCAAATAATTATCCTCTGTCAAAACCACCTGGTGAAGAAAAATCTGGGTATTGGCTGAATCCATCCTATTTTACCGATATTGAAACAAATCTAATCATCAAATCACCATACCCTACAACAAAATTATCACATCTATCATTAATTCCATGGGAAAGAGATCCCAGAAAACATCAGCGGTCATGGAAGCAACTCCAATTACCATTAACCTGATTGGAAAAGAAATGACAGAGCCAACCACCATGTCTGCAACTTGGAAAACACGCCATCACCACAAATTCTAAGACTAAAATATTCAAATTTGAAAGAAAATGGTCACAAGCAGCATGGAATACCTGATCAATTACCCAGATTCAAACTTGATCTTCATTTTAAAACACATCCATCGATGTACTAATCTTACCCAGGAACTGACCATACTAACTCGCCTTCAACTCTGGTTAACACCTTTACTTTAGTCTCCAAGTTGTGAGAAGATTTCACTAACTGTAGTTTAATCTAGAAATTGGGTGACCAAGACAATAAAGCACGAACCCCACCACTGCCAAATGTCATACTAAAACTTGTTCACGACTGCCTTGTCATCAATCTAGACACGTGGCAACATGACACATTCCCTTAAAGCTTAGAGGTCGAGAAACTTCAGATTAAGGGTTTATGCCTACCGTCAAATTAAAATTGAATTTTCCACCCTTTAATCACTCTTACCTTCACAAACATAGGTCCCAATAACATCCACATGGCACCTTATCATTTGTCTTGAAAAATCTCCTCTGTCACCTAACCTGTGCTAACCGGACAATCCACCTACTTTGACTTGTTGATGATGACATTAACAAAGACACATGGCACTCCATTGCAATGCCTCAATGGGTAGATATTGTGCATCTTGAGATGAAGGCAACACGAACACTGTCTAATCCATTTGAAAATGCATGGCCTTTAACCTTTGTATCTGCTTCACTCAAGCTAGCCCACCATGGACATGTAGCACATTGTCGCTTTGCCTTGAAGGTAAAATCACTACATCTTTGGCTTTAGGCATTCTAATAACTGTTAGATCTGATCTAACATGCCCATCATTTAACCTTTCCTTATGACCATCTCTTGAGCCCACATGGACATGCATCCTCTGGTCACTTTCCCTTGAAGGTAAAATCACTACATCTTCTACTTTAAGGCTTAACAACAGCTGTTGGATTTGAACAACTTGCCCAATATTAAAACTTGATCACCAATCACTGACTTTACAATAAGTTGACCCTTCTCTAACCATGGTCCACATTTAGTGACTTGGTGACTGATTAATCTCGTAGTTGCCAGAGGAGATCATTAACTCAGGTTATATCTAGAGATCTAGCGACCACCATAGGATCATCACTTTATCAGATGGTAGTCTCTAGGTCACATGATCATAAAGGAATATGCCATTTTGTTAAGAGATTACCCAACCAAAGGAAATCACTAAGTCATGAGAAGACAAGGAATATTCACAATAGATTAGGAGACCTCACAACTAACATGAAAAGGAAATGCACACATGCCAAAGAGGGATAACTTAAGTGGCCCAAAAAAGTAACTGTGAAACATAACAAGGCCAAGGAAACTAGGAATTTCCTTCAAATTGACATGAAATCATATTGAAGGCTTAGGTTTAATGGTAGAGACCAAAGAAAATTGTAGAAAACATAGAAAAATAGGCATGGAAACAAGAAATGTTATGCAAGTGCCAACAGTTGGTCTGTCTAGGGATCCATGCCTCTTGCAGGCATGACAAGGATTAAGAATTACTGGGAGAAGCAGACCACCTATAGGAAAGTGAAACCTAACCTAAAATAGAAAGCAAGAAACAAGATAAGGGAAACTTACTTCTACCATCAGAGGGAACACATCTACAATTTATTTTTTGATCAGAAGGAAATCAAATCAGCTTTGATGGCCCAAAGCCACCACAAAATTCTTGATCTAGCTTGCCTCTATCATAAACAAAATTTTATGCTCCCTACACTGAAATAAAGCTAAAAAAAATTCTTTCACCTGTCTGATCAAAATAACTATCAGTTTCCATTAGCTCACCATAAGAAATAAAATCACCTTCACTATCTGAGCTAAAAATAAAATTAGACACATGAAAATCATATGGCATATGCATGTTGCACTCATTAAATAAGAAAACATTGTGATAGCTGCAATATGTATCATATTCAATCTTCAAGCCATATCTATGGAACTCACTGTCCCACTAAAAAGAAGAGCACTTAATCTCTTTCACATTTCTAGGGCAAGCATAACTAGATCCATTCACAAAAATAGGAACATCATGTATCTTGTCATCATCAAACAAACCCAAATCTTGTTGGTGGGTGGGAGAGAAGACATCAACACACTCATCATAAAAAAATGAAAATTGAGAAACTGAAAGACCATCCTTTAATGGATCAATAGAAGATTCAGTATCAGAGAAAGATTCAAAATCTACACAACTATCCCAGTCAGTGCTCAACATTGTATCAGGGATATCTTCACCACTTGAAACTAAATAAATACTGATGACTTCATCATCTGATATATCAAACTGAACCTGGTTATAATCTGGTAGTGCAGAGGGAGTAGAAGAATTAGAAGTACACATGTCAAAGTCAAACCCTACTGACTCATGCTCTCAGTCAAAATCAATGTGTATTGGGTGTGAGAACTCAAAACTATCCCTCCATGAATATCTAAGATATTCACAAGACAAAAAATCTAAAATTTGTTCACTATGAAGTGAACCACTGTCCTCAACATCACCCTCCTCTGATAAGTAGTCCTTAGCAACATTTTCACTTATACAATCTTCTTTTTCTTTCTGACTACACCAATATTTTTCTCCATACTGAGAAAGAGCATCACTTTCATGATTATAAGAGAGAGTATCATCACTAGACACATCTCCTTCATAAGTCCTATCATTCTCAATAACAACAAGTTACTAGATACAACCCCAAATGCATCTTCCAATTCAAGATCTGCATCATTAGTTATCCAATCCCTAACATGCACATAACACTCTTCCCACAAGGAGGCTGGCCAATTGCTTGATTCAGGGAAACAGAGTTCCAAAAAAAAACCAATAAAGATAGACTTTGAAAAGTGAGTACCCCCTGGAAGCTCATCATATACATCACAAAACCTTTCATAAAATAAAGGTATTGACAGGTCCCCTCTCCCTCCAACCTTCAATCTCATCAATAATATGCAATCCGTAAGGATGCCCTGGTCTAATAATGCAAGCTCCTCCTCAAGCTTGCCCATTTTAACTTAATACAATACTTCCATATGGTTTTGCTAAATGCAACTAAAACTTGAAGTATGTAGACCTCTCTTCACACCTTATTCCTTTTCTTAGTGCTTTGATCACTTAATAAGGAAATTTTTATAACTTTGAAAAATACCTAGATGTGTTCGAGTAGCTGAAAAATATGTGATTTGGAGTCACCTTCAAATCACCCCTTTCCAAAATTTTTGTAGAGCCACCACCTCTTTGCAAAGGAAAATATTTGCAATTAGCTGAGATCTTACTTCCCATCTTTGACCTTCTTCAAATCAACAAACTCACAACACACCACATATAGTGTCCTCCAATGATTCCTCTCTTGACTTAACACTATAAGTCACAGGAGCCCAAATATCTACTGCCTATGCCATTGCAAGTCCACCTTTTTCTTTGTAGTCTATCTTCAAATGTGCACACTGGTGCAAATCAGAGAACTTAGAGTCGCCACTGAACAAATGTGAGATAGTACTTGGATTTCTTCAAGGACTAGGACTTTAAGACACTTTGCAATGACAAATAGAACAAATCTAACTCATTTTACAAAACATGAGGAATATGTCTTTTTGTAGCACATGACTCTATAACTTGACTCTGGGATAATTCAGTAAAGTAAGAAATGATGCATCTTAAACTTGTTGTCCTTGTACTTCCCTAGCAGAGTCAATGTTTGTTGATGACTTGGATGGGCTAACTCTTTTTCCAAATGGATTTAAAATATTTATACCAGAGTCTCCCTGATAAGGTTAAAAACCTTCATAGGTTTTTTTCCCCACTAGAGTCACCATTTTTTTGGTGTTTGAAAATGCTTATGCTATCTAAAGGTGTCAATATGCCTTGAGATTGATGCTAGGAGTGGTTAGCTCCAAGTATGAGAGCTCTGCAAGACAACTAGACCAACTATAGGGACACGACTATCCTCTGCACTTCTGGCTCTGTAAAACAAAGGCGGGTATACCTAATCTAGATAAAACTCAACTCTTTACAACACCTTATACTTTTGTATTTAATAGAAAATCATGGCAAGAAAGTGCTAAATGTTAACCAGGCATTCATTGACTCTTCATTACCATGTAGGACATATAACCAACAACCACAAACAACTAGGTCTTGGAAATGGTTTTGGTGTATAAAGATGCACAATATAGCCAAGAACCTATCAGACATGTATCTCAACAAAATTTACTAATCCTTGATCAGTTCCATTATCCATTGGGCAGTTCTCAAAAACAAATATAGAAACATGGACCAACTGTTCGAGATTTACTTCTGGTAGCTAGTTGATTGTATGTTTGTCATTGATGACAACATGTAATATATAGCAGTGTTTTGTATGTACTTATCACAATGATGGTATCAAGCCTTGCGCGGTTATGTTCATGTTGTAGACATGTTTATTATGTTGTGTTCATACACGCAAACTCAGATATGAAGTTTCAGTTGTGTTGAGTAATTTTGTTATGAGGCAGTTACAATTTCTGGAGTTTTTTTGTATAGAGAAAACATATTGCATTGGTTCTTGAGTTGCACCTATCTTCAGGATATGCATGTGTATATTCAAGTTAAGTTATGAGTTGATGATAGTTATCTAAAGGTGCCAAACATGTTTCAATAAGATTGTAAAGTTAGAGTTAATTTGGTGAGGCCGACTTATAAGTGAAGCATCACATCTATTCAGTTTATATAGCATGGTTATAATTATGCTTGTGTGATTAGTAAATATGACAAGGATGTTATGAAGAGTTTTCTAACAGGTCCCTTGATCTTATACTTTGAGGAAGATACTTATAGCAAGTCATTTGTGAAATGCTAAGTGTGAATGATAAGAAAAGATAGAGGAAAGTGCAAAGAAGAATATCAGTTGAGTTTCATTCATCAAGGATCTATGTAAAGAAGAAGTGAAATATTACAATACACTGGAACTGATCAAGAAAGCAGGTCTACTATACAGTTCATCATCAGATATAGTGCATATCTATTCTACAAAAGGTTGTAGCCTTCACCATTAAAGCAATGAGCTTTTGGACAGTGAGTCCTCACCCTTAACTGGGTTATTTGTAAAAGAATCCTAACAGGGTCAGACCCTTAACCAGGTCACTATAATTATTGCATTGTAAACAACAACTCCTAATAGGGTTGCAAGATCTTCTAACAGGGATTATTATAAACAAGTATAGTTCATTGTGGGTGTTAATTCCCACCGGGGTTTTTACCATTTGGTTTCCCCATAACCAAATTGTGGTGTTGTCTATTTGTATCATCTTAAAATGGAAGCACTTCCATGTTAAGAGTGTTTATCCCTCCTTAGGGGATGTTTTTGACCTCCATCATATCATCCTCCCATTTTTGCATCATCCTCTGCCTCTATGCCTGTTTAGGACCCTGATTAGGCCTCTCCAGGCACCTTCTACCCCACCTGGCATATTTTCCAGGGGTTCTGGCCCCCTGGGTCAAGGTCAACCTCAACCCTGACCTAGGTCAGGGTCGACCTCGACCCTGACCAGGGTCCCCCTTTCAAAACTAGAAGCTTGTCAGCTGTCGGGGATCATCCAAAATTTAGTTTCTCCCGCTTCTGGGTCGGCTATTTCGGGTTCCAAAGCATTGATTCCTAAATTAAATTTAATATAGGTCCTCTCCTAGGGTTAAAGACTGTAATGGGAATTTAATTATCCTATGTCAACCTCCTTAGAAGATTGTGCCCTAGTTTCATATAAAAGGAAGTTTTCTCCTCTCATTTTCTCTAAGTGATATTGAGAAAAATAAGAAGTTTCAAGCATCCATTGTTCTAAATGTCTCCAATCTTTCAAGGTGTTCAATTCTTCCTCTCAATAATTCAAGTTCTCCATTGAAGATCAATGATTCAATCTTTCAAGCCTTTGAAGGGATTTGGTTCAAGCATTCAAGATTCATCATTCAAACCCTAGATCTAGCCATCATGGTGGTCTGATCTTCCTTCAATATCCTTTGTGCATCCTCAAGACTCATTCATCCTCTCTTCAAGGTGGATTTCAAGCATACAATCATGGAGGTTTATGGTTTCTAAAGTCCAAGCTTTCATATCTTTCATACTTTCATACATTTGAATTATAATTACATATCTATTGAATATCATAGCTTCATTGTTAGATTCAATTCTACTACTTGCTAGCATTCTATAATTTATTGATTTCAAGGTTAATTCCTAAATTGGGGTTTGACTAAGGCAAACCCCTCCCCCACAACAAACAATCCTCTTTTTCTTGTAGGTATAGGTTCAGAATAGTAGATTTGAGACCAGATCTGGATACCCTTTTTAGCTTCCTTTCAGACGGTGCGAACTGATTCTCTGTTGGACCTATGCAGGTCAGGGTCGACATTATTGGGTCAACGTTGACATTTGTGGGTCAAGGTCAAACTTTTTCATAAGACAAAACTGGAACAGAAAAATATTTTTGGGTTTTATTCATCTCTATGTTCCGGTTCAGGATCATCTATCAGTTTTTCCAGAAACAGTCTACAGACCTCAGAAAACAACATTCTTTGATCTGCAATTCTTCAAGGTTAGTACACTTCTCCTATTTCTTAATTTACTATCATGTATCATATCTATACATATAATTAAAAGAATTTAAGATATCCTTCTTGTTATTCTCCTTTCCAAATAGTTGATTCATTTGTGCATTAGCCCTTCCTTTGGGTTGATCAACTTGGATCTCCCATTTGTGCATTTGAGGATAGAAGAGGAGCATCTTATCTTCTCCCTAATCACAATTGCAATACACAATCAATACAATTCAATTAAAGTTAAGGTAGGGTTAAGGAAATCAACATACCCTAATAAAATCAAATAATAATTAACAATCAAACCACCTTATCCCTTTCCAAACACCTTAAGTTTTGGTGACATCTATTTTATATGTTACTTTTTGGTTAACCCACGATAGACAACTCCTTCTCTTTGGTGTTAGATTTACATCTTAGATTACAATTTGCATTTATAAATACAAAAACACTTCTTGCATTTTCATTATGAAATTCTTTTGGTGTATGGCTATTTTT
>MU226938.1:2825819-2847494 GCA_018584345.1 Thuja plicata
TCACAATTTACTAAGTGTTGGACAGCTACTTGACAAAGGTTATCATTTGGAATTCAAAGACAACAAATGCATTATTAGCAACAAAGAAGGAGACATGATTGCATCAAGCTCCAAAACAAAAGGTAATGTTTTCCAGCTCAATTTAGATATAAGTTGTTTTGTTGCAAAAGTGGATGATAGTTGGTTATGGCACAAGAGACTCTATCATATCAATTTTGATAATATAGTAAAGATAAGAAATTTCAAGGAAGTTAGAGATCTTCCAAGTATTGCAAGACCAGCTAACACAATATGCAGGGAATGTGTTATGGGAAATCATGTAAGGAGTTCTTTCAAAAGCAAGCAGAACTCAGCTGAAAACAAGTTAGACCTAGTGCATACAGATCTATGTAGTTCCACTCAAACCAGGTCATATTACAGAGAAAGGTATTTCATTTTGTTTGTTGATGATTTTTTAAGAATGATGTGGGTTTCATTCTTAAAGGAGAAGTCTGAAGCCTTTGAGAAGTTCAAAATATTCAAATCCAAAGTGGAGAATGAATCTGGATTAAAACTAAAGTGTCTTATATCAGATAGAGGAGGAGAATTCACCTCTGACCAGTTTTATGACTACTATGAAGAACATGGAATTAAAAGATAGTTGAGTGCACCCAGAACCCCACAACAAAATGGGATAGAAGAAAGAAGGAACATGATCATACTTTATACAATGTGCACTATGATGATTGAAGGAAAATTTGTGCACACCTATTAGAGAGATGCAGTCAATACAACAGTCTATACTATCAACATAACACAACTAAGGCCAGGTGTGGATAAGAAACCTTATGAACTTTGGTTTGGTAATGTACCTATAGTAAAATACTTCAGAATATTTGGCATCAAGTGCTACATCAAGAGAGATGATGGTGTTGGTAAGTTTTATGCTAGAAGCGAGGAAGGTATTTTCCTTGGTTACTCTACTAAAAGCAAAGCATACAAATGTTTTAATTTGAGATTAAAGAAGATAATTGAAAGTACTCATGTAAATATTGATGAGAAGTTCATGGTTCAAGAAAGGTATTATGAATATGCACCTATGATTGAGGATGAACCCAATCCTAGCAGTAAAAACACTGTTATTGAAGAAATGTTTGATTGCATTGATGTTTCATGTAATGAACCTGAATCAAGAAAAAAAGTATCACAGATTACAGATAAAGGAATATTCATAAATAAGTCCAAATATGTGAGGGAAATATTGAAGACCTTCAAGATGGAAGACTATAAGCCAATATGCACTCCTATGATAACTGGAAGCAAGATTTCTAAAGAAGATGATTCCGCATCAGTTGACAAAACATTATATAAGTCTATGATTGGAAAACTTATATATCTTACTCAATCTAGACCAGACATATCTAATGCAGTTGGCATTGTTTGTAGATTTACAGCTGAACCAAAATAGAATCACCTAATGGAAATAAAGAGAATATTCAGATATCTAAAGGGAACTATAGACTATGGTTTATGGTATCCTAAATCAGAGAATGTACAACTTCATGTGTATACAGATGTAGATTGGGTAGGTTGTCTTGATGACAGGAAGAGTACTTCTAGAGGAGCAGTATTTCTTGGAGATAGGTTGGTTTCTTGGGTAAGCAAGAAGTAGAATTATATCTCTCAGTCAACAGCAAAAGCTGAATATGTTGCAACAACATTGAATTGTTCAACAATGGTTTGGATAAAAAAGATGGTTAAAGATTTTGGTATATAGGTTGACTATCCTATTATTATTCACTATGATAACACCATTACTATTAACATGTCCAAGAAACCTGTGATGCATGCAAAGACAAAACACATTGAAATTAAACACCATTTTCTTAGAGAAAAAGTTGCAGATAATGAAGTAAAATTGGACTATGTGAGAACCAAAGAATAGTTGGCAGATATTTTCACAAAGCCATTATCAAAATATACTGTTGAGTATCTCAGGGAGAAGTTGGGAGTAATTCCCTCTCCTGAGTCTAATTAGAAAAAGAAGCAAGAACATCAGTCATTAAGTGACTGATGAATGGTTGACTACTCTAATTCTGGAGTAGTACCTGTGCTTAACTATTTATGGCACCCTTTGCCATTGATGTCAAAGGGGGAGTATATAGAAAGGGGGAGCATATACTCTAGGGGAGTATAAACACAGACAAAGGAGTTGCAACAGTGTAGAGAAATCTCTAATGAGGATATTGAGAAGATTGTAAAAAATAAAGAAGACACCATGTACTGAAGATGTTTTTAATATCATATGTTGCCATCAATGTCAAAGGGGGAGATTGTTGGAGATTTACTTCTGGAAGCTAGTTGATTGTATGTTTGTCATTGATTACAACATATAATATATAGCAGTATTCTGTATGTACTTATCAAAATGATGGTATCAAGCCTTGCATGATTATATTCATGTTGTAGACATGTTTATTATTTTGTGTTCATACACAAACTCAGATATGAAGTTTTAGTTGTGTTGAGTAATTTTGTTATGAGGCAGTTACTATTTCTGGAGTTTGTTTGTACAGAGCCGATGTATTGCATTGGTTCTTGAATTGTGCCTATCTTTGGGATATGCATGTGTATATTCAAGTTAAGTTATGAGTTGATGATATTTATCTAAAGGCGCCAAACGTGTTTCAACAAGATTTCAAAGTTAGAGTTAATTTGGTGAGGCTGACTTAGTGAAGCGTCACGTCTATTCACTTTATATTGTGCAGTTGTAATTATGCTTGTATGATTAGTAAATCTGACAAGGATTTTATGAAGAGTTGTCTAAAAAGTCCCTTGATGTTATACTTTGAGGAAGATACTTATAGCAATTCATTTGTGAAATGCTAAGTGTGAATGATAAGAAAAGATACAGGAAAGTGCAGAGTAGAATATCAGTTGAGTTTCATTCATCAAGGATCTATGTGAAGAAGAAGTGAAAGATTACAATATACTAGAAATAATCAAGACAACAGGTCTACTCTACAGTTCATCATTAGATATAGTGTATATCTGTTCTACAGAAGGTTGTAGCCTTCACCATTAAAGCAATGAGCTTTTGGATAGTGAGTCCTTACCCTTAATCAAGTTATTTGTAAAAGACTCCTAACAGGGTCAGACCCTTAACTAGGTCACTATACTTATTGCATTATAAAGAACAACTCCTAACAGGGTTGCAAGATCTTCTAATAGGGATTACTATAAATAAGTATAGTTCATTGTGGGTGTTAATTCCCACCAGGGTTTTTACCATTTGGTTTCCTTGTAACCAAATTGTGGTGTTGTCTATTGTGTTATCTGAATGTGCATTTACTTTATTGCATTTTAGAGTTAATAAGAGAAAATAATTTAATTGGCTGATAACTAATTAACCCCCCCCTCTCAGTTATCCTTTGGGACTATTCTAACACCAACTACTGTCAAAGACTGAAAACCATAAGCACAGTTACTCCATCCTATCCAATACTTATAGAAATCCTTCTATACATGAATCAAGATGAATCTATTCCCTATCTAAACTATATTTCACTTGATCCTAGATCAAGAACTAAAGATTAGAACATATACATAGGTAACCCTATGCAATGGATCAGAAAACCTAGAATTCATAATATTGACACCAAGGAGAGACTTGAAAGCATGGAATAATTGTGTTAAGTATAATGAATCATGTACATTCTCTAATCTGATCTGAGAACAAACCACTTCAATAACCTAAAAATGACTAAAATAATTTTCTATTCCACCTACATATAATATGATACAGTCTGCTATATCCCACTGAAACAAAGCTTGGAACCAAGGACCAAAAATTTGGCCTCTACAACTAGAGGGAAAAGAGGAATAAATAGGAAGATAGAAACCCTAGGATAGGGTTTCAATAACCACCTATCAGGAAATTAATGTAGTCCTCTTTGTCAATTGATCTTTCTTCAAAAGATCATTCAAATAATTATCCTTTGTCAAAACCACCTGCTGAAGAAAAATCTGGGTATTGGCTAAATCCATCCTGTTTTACCGATATTGAAACAAATATAATGATCAACTCACCATACCCTACAATAAATGATAACATATATCATTAATTCCATGGGAAAGAGATCCCAAAAAACAACAACGATCGTGGAAGAAACTCCAATGACCATTAACCTGATTGAAAAACAAACGACGAGCCAACCTACCTGTCTACAACTTCAAAAACACACCATCACCATGAAGTTTGAGACTAAAATACTAAAATTTGAAAGCAAATAGTCACAAATGGCACGGAATGCCCAATCAACGTCCTAGATTCAAACTTGATCTTGATTTTAAAACATAGCCGATGATGTATTGATCTTACCCAGGAACTAACCATACTAACTCACCTTCAACTCTGGTTATCACCTTTCCTTTAGTTTCCAATTCATGAGAAGTTTCACTAACTGTGGTTTAATCCAGAAACTGGGTGACCAAGACCATAAATCATGAACCCCAACACTACCAGATGTCATACTGAAACTTGTTCACAACCGCCTTGTCATCAATCTGGACATGCAGCAACACGATGCGTTCCCTTAAATATTAGAGGTCAAGCAACTTAGGATTAAGGGTATATGCCTACCGTCAAATTAAAAATGAATTTTCCACCCTTTAATCACTCTTACCTTCACAAACACAGGTCACATTGACTTCCACATGGTGCCTTATCATTTGTCCTGAAAAATCCCCTTTGTCACTTGACCTGTGCTGACCAGATAATCTACCTGCTTTGACTAATTGATGATGACATCAACAAAGACACATGGAACTCCATCACAATGCCTCAATGGGTATATATCATGCATCTTGAGATGAAGGCAATGCAACCACCATTCGATCCATTTGAAACTACACGACCTTTAAGCTTTGTATCTGCTTCTCTCAGGCTAGCTCGCCATGGACATGTGGCACGTTGTCTCTTTGCCTTGAAGGTAAAATCACTACATCTTTGGCTAAAGGAATTTTTAAAACTGTCAGATAATATCTAACATGCCCACTATTTAAACTTTCCTTATGACCATCTCTCGGGCCCACATGGACACGCGTCCTCTTGTTGCTTTCTCTCGAAGGTAAAATCACTACATCTTCTGCTTTAAGGCTTAACAATAGCCGTTCGATTTCAACAACTTTCTTGACATTTAAACTTGATCACTGATCACTGACTTAATGACAAGTTGACCCTTCTCTAACCATGGTCCACATCTGGCGATTTGGCAACTGAGTAATCTCGTAGTTGCCAGAGGAGATCATTAACTCAAGTTATATCTAGAGATCTAGCGACCACCGTAGGATCATCACTTCATCGGACGGTAGTCCCTAGGTCGCATGATCATAAATTAGTATGCCATTTTGTTAAGAGATTACCCGACCAAAGGAAATTCCTAAGTCATGAGAAGACAAGGAATATTTGCAACAGATTAGGAGAGCTCGCGACTAACATGAAAAGGAAATGCACACATGCCAAAAAGGGATCACTTAAGTGGTCTGAAAAAGTAACTACAAAACATAACAAGGCCAAGGAAACTAGGGCTTTCCTTCAAATTGACATGAAATCATATTTAGGATTATGGTTAATGGCATAGACCAAGGAAAATTGTAGAAAACATAGAAAAATAGGCATGGAAACATGAAATTTTCTGTAAGTGCCAACAACAATTTCTTACTAAAAAACAATGAATCATCTCCTTAAGACATGTTCTTGCTAAAAAAAAATTAATCATTCCCTTAATACATGTTCTTACTAAACAAAAATGGATAATCTCCTAAAGACATGTTCTTACTTAACAACAATGAATAATCCCCTTAAGACATGTCTGAAGTAAACAACAATGAAATTATCACAATACAGTATCTTGCATATACATGAATCATATTTTAGATTTTAAATCATCCCCTTAATACATGTCCTAACTAGAAAAAAATGAAATCATCAAAATACAATGTAAGAATTCAAATCATCCCCTTAAGCCATGTATCGAGGCTTAAGAAAAAATTATATTTTTGTCAAATTGCTCAACCAAATTTCACACAAGTTGCAAACATATATACATGGTTTCTATGCCACATAAGGTGGTTTGGCTCACTACTTGATAACATGTAATATTCTCTTATGATAATCAGTATCAAGTCTCCAGTTACGAATGCTACATCCTATGATTGGATGAAGAGATAGGGTAGTAGCACTTACAAGGTGGCTATACTGATAAACCTTGTTGTTAGGTTGATAGTAAATAAATTGAATCCCATGTTTAAATATTCCTATTTTCTTCAAATACGTTTCTTGCACAAAAAATGAACCCACAAAAACAAGAAACAACATAGATGCACATAATTCCATCGCTTTTTTCAATTTTAATAAATTATGTTAACCTTACTATGATGAGAGTACTGAGAGGGGAGGGGGTGAATTAGTAATATACCAATTTCAACATTTAAACTCTTTTCACTTATCCATCAAAGTAGAAAATCAAAAATCAAATGTAAATGTGCAACGAAAACATATTCAACACAAAGACACAATATTTTTTGTATCATGGAAACCCAAATTAGGGAAAAACCACATTGGGGGTGGCACCCACAAATTTTCACTCTTCTGAAGTATGCCCTCTGAAAGGCTTTACCTTGTTAAAGGCATTTACATATACATGAAAAAATGTAACCTTGTGAGAGGATTTACCTAAAGCTCATAACAAGTTTGTACCTTGTGAGAGGTAGTCTTGTGAGAGTAATTAGAACACTTATTACAGTGCCACCATACATGATTTACAATACAATAAAGATCTGTAAAGATCTACCTCACTTAACGATTTCCAACACTCTACTGTAGCTATTAGGAAATAACATGTAAGAATAATATGTGAAATAGAAACCTCCTTTTCTTGATCAGATCCTATGTAGCTCAAATAAAATTCTTCACATTATTATCTAATACTTGGCTGTATCGCACCCTCTGTCTCTTCTTACTTCTTCACAGACACATGATCAACAACACATTCACCATCTCCTTTTTCATTTTATATTGCTTTCCTTTTCTCTTAGGTTTCCACTGCCATAGAAAACCTAAAACATAATACCTTTTCAATTTGACCATACACTTGGCTTCATATCACATATCTCTATGTCCAATTTGAATTTTACTGGCCGCACCTTTCCATTTTTGGATTTAATTAAGAAATTAAATTATTTCATCAAGTATTTTCCTTCTTGACCAATCAGCTTTCTCAAATCATCTTTACATACTCATCTCAATGGTATACCCATTAAATTTTTTTTTACAGTTGTCTATGCACATTCTCCAATGAATTTTGACCAATAATATTTGACTATAACAACAATTTAAATTACCGATACCGATCAAACTGTTAATCATTTAGAAACTTAATACTTTTTAAATATCATGGTTTATCCTTTGAAATATCTCATATTGTTTCTCAAAATAACTATTAAACAATTATTTCCAGCTATCCATGCACATTCTCCAATGCATTTTGACTAATAACATTTTACTATAGAAATGATTTAAATCGCCAATACTGATCAAACTATTAGCCATTTAGAAACTTAACACTTTTCAAATATCACGGTTTAGCCTTTGAAATATCTCATATCTTTTCTCAAAATAAATCACGGTTGTAGGATTAGCATCTAGGAGCTTCAGGTAACCTCCTGAAAAACAACCAAACATGAAAATGATCAAACACATAACCTTAGTGATAGAATCATCTTATTCCTTTTAATTTATGTCTCATCGGTCATCACAACAAGTTAAGATTTTACATGTAGAATCCAAACATGTTTCCAAACACTTTTGTAGAAAAAAACTTAACATATTTCCTTTAGCATGGTGTATTATATGATCATTACCAACATATAATTAAGTTAATAGTTGACATCAATAGAAATACCACAACTAATCATTTCTCAACCATACATGTCATGTCTCATCATCAAATCATACTCTAAACCACTTTACCTTACACATATGAACAACCACTTCCTTCACTTCATTACTCTACATTAGTTATGTCATCAATCTCCCCCTTTGGCATTGATGGAAACATAACAAATCAACACATACCTCTTTGTCTCTTTACCTATGTGTCCCAAAGAAATTTGACTAACCATTAAATAATTATTTCCACTTGTCCACGCATATTCTCCAATGAATTTTGACCAATAACATTTGACTATAACAATGATTTAATTCACCAATATCAATCAAACCATTACCCATTTAGAAAATTAATAATTTTCAAGTATCATGATTTATCCTTTGAAATATCTCATATATTTTCTCAAAATGAATCATGGTTGTAGGATTAACATCTATCATCTTCAGGTAACCTCCTGAAAATAACCAAACACAAAAATGATCAAACACATAACCATAGTGATATAATCATCTTATTCCTGTTAATTGTTGTCTCACCGGTCATCACAACAAGTTAAGATTTTACATGTAGCATCCAAACATGTTTCCAAACACTTCTATAGAACAACACCTTAACATATTTCCATTAGCATGATGTATTCTATAATCATTATCAGCAACTCATAAAGTTAATAGTTGACATCAATGGAAATACTATAACTGATCATTGCTCAACTATACCTGTCATGTCTCATCATCAAATCATGCTCTAAACCAATTTACCTTGTACATATGATCAACCACTTCATTCACTTCATTACTCTACATTATGTCATCAAACTCCCCCTTTGGCATTGATGGCAACACAACAAATCAACACATACCTCTTTGTCTCTTTACATGTGTGTCCCAAAGCAATCTGACTAACCAAATAATCACGTCCATACATTATTTATGTTCAACTCCTTCTACAACTTCTCATCTTCCAATCATTCCAATCACTAGCCTTGTAGAGTCAAACCTGTGTAGTGTCTCCCCCTAGATGAAAACTCCATTCAGCTCACTACATGTACCAATGTGTTGATTGTACATTATCCCCCTTTGACAAAAATTCCAAAGTTTCCAATCAACAACAACTCCTATTTGATTTCCTGTTCAACATATTTTACAACTTGACTAATCCTACTTAAAGAGATGTCACTAATACATCAATCCAAGTTAAGACACAACAGTAAAGTTCTAGGATTGATGCAGTACAATATCTTCTCGGTTAAGCATAGATAGGGGAGTTGTTAGTAATAACTGAGAGGGGGGGATGAATCAGTGGCCTCAAAAATATTCTAATAATCAACCCAAAAACTTAGTACCACAATATTAAGCCTGTATTTATCTTTAGTCCTATAAGATGAATGCCTCCAAATACTTTTATCAAATTACTACTTCTCGGAATGCTTTGTTAAACCATCTACTATATGTTTACCGAGTAGCAGTCTGTTAATTTACCGAAAGATAGTAAATTACCTAGAGTATACCGATCAATGCAATTAAGTTATGTGTAATGAAAAATACTAAAGTAATGACTCATAAACACATTTACACATGGATTTTTAACATGGAAACCTTGTTAAGGGAAAAACCACTTGGGACCGGTAGCCCAAAATTTTCACTCTTCTGAAGTGAGCTCAGTGAAGAGCCAACCCTGTTAAAGGTTACAAACACACTGTTAGGAGTGACCTTGTTAGAGGATATAAAAGTTTAGTCTGTCACTTGATATCAGGCATCTCTGTGCTACCATCCTTGAACAAACACTC
Organism: Thuja plicata; assembly: GCA_018584345.1. NCBI lineage: Eukaryota > Viridiplantae > Streptophyta > Pinopsida > Cupressales > Cupressaceae > Thuja > Thuja plicata. The sequence goes on from MU226938.1 coordinate 2,835,540, forward strand.
ACTTGTCCTGTTAATAGGTATCTGGCATCTCATGCTATCTTCATGATCAAAATTTTTGATACTCCTTTGGATGTATCTCAATATATAAAGGATCTTTAAATCCCACTTGGTTAAGAGACTTTCTGAATTGATGGTTAAACTAAAATAGTATGATTTGTTCACATATACAACTTATACTTGCAGATTTTTAGATATATTGTAATCTCATAAAACTAATATGATCAATATATCTCAGTTTATACCTTTGCTCCACTTTGATTCTGTCAATGATGTTGTGCTCTATTGCTCGGTGTCCATAGAAAAAAATAGCTCTTTCCTCATCTTTATTGATCAGGACTGTATGAAGTTGCTCTTCATTAGTTTCTCTTCAACATCCTCTTTTCATTCATTCACCCACCACAATTCGTAATGAATTGAGTTGTCTCTTTATAGACATGATATCACCATTGTTAGGTTCTTGATTTTCTTGATCTTGGCATGATCCACAATTCTTGCCAATTATATTTAAAGAAAAACCCCTATATTATTTCACAGAGATCTTCCTGCCAACTAGACAAAAAATTTGTAAATCCCCTACTTATCTCTGGCTTTATCTTGTCGATGAAAAAAAATATAACTGCTAGTTAACTCCATATTTAGCTCTGCCAGCTCGATATTTAGTCATTTCTAAACTCAAGTTAATTTCAATGTTTAACTCTTTGATAGCTTTGGTCAAAACTCCAATTCTCCTTGGGCCTCTCCGGCGGTTTACACTATGTTTCTGGCTATCGGTTATGCTTGTGATTCTGCTCATTGGTAATTCTCATCAATTTTCTTTCTTGGGCATCACTGTGACTTGACTTTTGGTGATCTCTATCCGTCGGTGTTCCACTAACCATTGGTGTTTGAAGTCATATTGTGAATGCTTTTCTTTTATGCATTACTAAAAGCATAATCTTTATCTCTCTGATTCTCTAAAGTTTTTGACACTTTGATTATAACCAATTAGGTTATAACAAGTTGACATCAATGAAAATACAACCCATTAACTGATTTAATATCTTGCATTATCCTTCTGCATTTCTTTGATCTACTTAACATATTTAAACATTCAATTAGTTACATGTCATCAATCTCTTTCTTTGGAATTGATGGAAACATACTACATTATCATACTATACTATCACTAATACAATATGAAATATACAGTTTCATCAAGCTTTCCTAATGTAACTATTACAAATGCCTAGCTCTCGGTAAGCTCAAAATAGCTTAGATTTGTTTCATGTAGAATGGTTTTCTTCAATCTTCAATCCCTTCTCTGGATAGATGTATCATCTGATATCTCTATTATGATATGTGCTCTTTCTTGACTGTTCCTCTTCTTTGATAATCTCTTTTTCCTTTGAAAAAAATCTTTCTCTTTGTCCTAACTCTCTGCCTTTGTTACTTCTCTCCCTTAGATGGATATTTCATATGTAATCAATTTCTTTCCCTTAGAATATTGATTAACTCTTCTTTCTGATTCTTAGGAACTTCTCTTCATGGATAATGATATAATCTTTTCTGATCAATGAGATAATCTCTCCCTTATGATGATGAAATAATCTCTCCCTTTATGACAATGAGATCATCTCTCCCTTTATATGATAATGGAATCATCTCTCCCTTTGTATGATAATTAGATCATCTCTCCCTTTGACAACAATGCCAAACACAAATAATCATCTATATCATGTTCCATCCTTTTGCATAATATATTCCTGGAATTTCCCTATCCATCAGCAATACAATGTTCTAATTTTTGGTTTAGATATGTACCTTGCTATGTACAAATGTATCTATTTATGTCCATCTCAGTGTTTGCATCAACATGACTGATCTTAGTGTTTGCAACCTCCTAGTCAGCTTACTGACCAATAGACAAGGGTTGTAATCTCTGTCTCAGGTACTCAAATGTATCCTTTGGTAATGGCTTGGTGAATATGTCAACTAATTGTTCCTTTGATTGAACATATTCTAGTGTCACTTCCTTTGCTTGCACTTTTTCTCTCAGATAGTCATACTTGATAGAAATATGCTTAGTCTTAGCATGCATGAATGGATTCTTAGAAATGTTAATTGCACAGGTATTATCACAATAGATAATTACTGGTTCAAGGATCTTCATATTCATACCTTCCATAAATTGTTTGATCCATGCAATATTGGAGAAATTTTCAACAACAGCCATGTACTCTGCTTCTACAGTAGACTGAGAGATGCATCCTTGCTTCTTGCTGATCCATGTGACAAGTCTGTCACCCATGAAGAATGCTCCTCCAGTTGTGCTCTTTCAATCACCAATATTTCAAGCCCAATCAACAACTGTATAGACTCATAACTCAAATTTTCCTTCTCTTTTGTACCATAAGCCATAGTCCTCGATGTTCTTTAGATATCTCATAATTCTCTTGAAAATAGTCATATGTGATTCTTTGGGATTTGCAGAGAATCTTGCAACTATTCCAACTGCATGTGCAATATCTGGTCTGGTATGAACAACATACATCATTTTTCCAATGATTGATCTATATAAGGTATGATTTACCTCATTAGATTTGTCTTCTTTTGTCAGATTACATCTGGTAGCCATAGGTGTTCCAACTAGTTTGGAATCTTCCATCTTGAATATCTTCAGCACTTCCTTGATGTATTTGGACTAAGTGATGTATATGCCTGCATCTTATTGAAGAATTTGTAGACCAAGAAAGAACTTGATCTCCCCAAAAATAGGAATTTCAAATTCCTTGCTTATTTCATTAGCAAAGGATTTGCATAACAATTCATTTCCCCAAAAACTGATATCATCAACAAAAATTTCAGCTATCAAAATATTACCATTGGTATCTTCTTTTAAGTACAAATTTCTATTTTCACTTGTTCTAACAAATTTTATTCTAATGAGATATGAGTGAATTCTTTCATACTAGGCTTTCGGTGCTTGTTTCAATCCATACAAGGCCTTATGTAGTCTACATACCATTTTTCTCTTGTATGGATCAACAAACCCTTCTAGTTGTTCAATGTATACTTCTTCTTCCAGTATTCCATTCTGGAATGCAGATTTGACATCCATTTGGTATACCTTGAATCCTTTAAATGCAGCATAATCAAGTAAGATTCTAACTCCTTCTAGTCAAGAAACGGGTGCAAAGGTTTCTCCATAGTCAATACCTTCTTCTTGTGCATATCCCTTGCATACTAACCTTTCTTTATTTCTTGTGACTTCTCCATTCTCATTCATCTTGTTTCTGAATATCCATTTGGTACCGATGACATTTTTGTCATCTGGTCTCGGTACTAGTGTCCATGTATTATTCTTCTCAATTTGTTCTATTTCTTCATTCATAGAACTGACCCACTCTTCACTCTCAAGTGCATTGTTAACAAATTTAGGCTCAAAATCTCAAAGTAAACATCTAGTGTTAAGTGACTTACTTCTTGTTCTTGTTCCAACCTTTTTGTCTCCTATGATTTGGTTCTATGGATGATGTCTTCTGACATACTTGGAAAGTTTAAGTTCATCTTTGTGTTCATCAATCTAATTATCTTCTTGACCTTCAGTCTCATCTCCATTGTTTGGAACATCATCTTGAGGATTATCCTGATTGTTGATAATTGCAGCCTGATGCTCGGGTGCAATGTTCTGATGCTTAGGAGTGACACACTGTTTCTCAGGTAGAGTGTTAGGTTTTGTATAAACAAACATGTTGTATTCCTCTGGTTCCTTTTGCTTTCCTTATCATTCTTTTATGCAAATTCATCTATTTTCACATTTTCACTTTCAATGATTTTGTTAGATGACTTGTTAAGACATTTATGAGCCTTGCTTTTGGTTGAATAACCTAGAAAGATACCTTCATCACTTTTGGAGTCAAGTTTTCCATTTCTATCATCCTTCAATATATAACATGGAATACCAAAGATTTGAAAGTAACTTACATTGGGTGTATGACCATACCAAAGCTCATAGGGTGTCTTCTTTGTGTCCTTCTTCAATTGTACTCTGTTTAGTGTGTAGACAACATTACTGACAACTTCTCTCCAGAAAGTTTGAGTGATACTTTTCTCAATCACCAATGTTATTGCACATTCAACAATTGATCAGTTTCTCCTCTCAACAATTCCATTTTTCTCTGGTGTTCATAGTGTAGAAACCTGTCTTTTAATTCCATGCTCATTGCAATAGTCAGTGAATTCTTCTGAAGTAAATTCCCCTCCTTTATCTAACCTTAAGCATTTCAATTTATTTTCACTTTGTTTTTCTACCATAGCTTTATACCATTTAAATATTAAATGTTTCTGATATATCTTTTAAGAACATGACTATCATCATTCTAGAATAATAATCAACAAAGAGAATAAAATACCTATCTCCATAGTAACTCTTTGTCCTCATGGGTCCAGATAGATCTGTATGGACTAATTCTAGAATTGCATTAGATGTATGGGTTTTACTTTTAAAACTAGACTTTGTCATCTTACTTTTTTGACAATTCTTGCACATGATATGCTCGGGCTTAGTCATGGTCGGTAAGCCTCTGACATTCCTTTTGTTTCTTATCTTTATCATGTTGTCAAGGTTCACATGACACAATATTTTGTGCCAAAACCATATTTATTCATTTCTAGCCATTAAACAAGTGGTGTTAGTGTCATCAAGATAGAAAACGTTACCTTTTGTCTGCTCACTGATACCAATCAATCTTCCTGATTCATTGTAGATCTTTGTCTTCATATTTTCAAATGCTACTCTATGACCTGAATTGTTCAACTATGAAACACTTAAATTATAATTCAATCTTTTTACCCTGTAGGCATTTTCACATTTTATCAGGTTATTCAAAATTATGGTTCCTTTACCTTCAACTGGATAAGGTGTATCATTTCCCATTCTCACTAAACCACCATTATATTATTCAAAAGTCTCAAAATTTTGATTATCACCGGTCATGTGGTGAGTGCAGCCACTATCTATGATCCATATATCATTTTTACTAACTTTAGATATGAGTGCAGTTTCTACATACCTTTCTTCATCTTCATCTAAATCATCCTTCATGGCTACAAATACCATCTCGATGTCTTCTTCTGATTTGGTGACGGTTTATCAGCTCTATTCTCATCTAGGTAACAAGATTTCTTCCCTTTGTCCTTGTATTCTTGGGTATCTCTCTTGTCAGATTGTCAGTTTCTTCGGTAATCTCTATTATCACCTTTATCAAACATTTTCTCATATGATTTGTCATCTTTTCTTCAGTTTGGATATCTTACAACAAAGTGTCCAACCTCTTTACAATTGAAACATACAAGTGGTAATTTACCTTTGTATCTACCTTTTCCTCTCTACAATCTTCTTGCCATTAGTGCTTCAATTTCATCAAGTCCTTGATCCTCATTATCATTATCACTGTCATTTCTAATAGCATGTCTATGACTTGAGTTACTTATCTTTAGAGAAGATTTGAATGCAGATTCTATAGATGATAAGACACTATTATCAAAATTATTCATCTCAAATGAGATTAGTCTACCAATCAGACTATCTAGAGTATTTGTATTGTTTGGAACTGCTCTCATTTCTTGAATATCAGAAACTCTAATAACATAAACATGCTGTAAGGTTCTTAAGATTTTACTTACCACTGTCTCCTCTTCAAGTACAACTCCAACTCCTCAAATAGAATTTAACACCTCTTTGATTCTTCATCTATATTGAGTGATTTTTTCTCCTTCTTTCATCCTTAGGTCATCAAACCTCCTTCTTAGGCTTTCTACCTTTGCTCTTAGTACATTGTCATCTCCTCCACATACCAGCTTCAACTTATCCCACATTTTCTTTGCAAAGGTGCAGGTTTTGACATCTTAAAAATCAACATTGGAGAGTGATGATGCAAATTCTATCATCATGCAGTTATGCTCATGCTTTACTCTTAATTTCTCAAGAGTGTGAGGTCTTTTAGGCAACACATATTTAGTATCTAAGTATTGAACAATATCATTTCCAATACCAGATAGGTGGATTCTTATTCTTCTTTTCCACGATGCAAAGTTGTCTTTATTCAACTTGGGCACCTCGTCTATTCATCTTGTGATCTTTTTCTTGAGCTCTTAAACTCCCTTTCTAAGAACACAAGCTCTGACACCAATTGTTAGTAATAACTGAGAGGAGGGGGCTGAATCAGTGGACTAAAAAATATTCCAATAATCAACCCAAAAACTTAGTACCACAATATTAAGCCTCTAGTTATCTTTAGTCCTATAAGATGAATGCCTCCAAATACTTTTATCAAATTACTACTGCTCAGAATTATTTGTTGAACCTTCTACTGTATGTTTACCAAGTACTAGTCTGTTAATTTATAGAAAGATAGTAAATTATCTAGAGTATACCAATCAATCCAATTAAGTTATGTGTAATGAAAAACACTAAAGTAATGACTCATAAACACATTGAAACATGGATTTTTAACATGGAAACCCTGTTAAGGGAAAAACCACTTGGGACTAGTAACCCAAAATTTTCACTCTTCTAAAGTGATCTTGGTGAAGATCCAACCCTATTAAATGTTACAAACACACTATTAGGTGTGACCTTGTTAGAGGATTTAAAAGTTTAGTTTGTCACTTGATATTGGGCATCTCTATGCTACCATCCTTGATCAAACACTCACTTGGCCCGTCAATAGGTATCTAGCATCTCATGCTATCTTCATGATCAAAATTTTTGATACTCCTTTATATCTCAATATAGAAAGGATCTTTGAATCCCGCTTGGTTAAGAGACTCTCTGAATCAATGGTTAAACTGAAACAAAATGATATGTTCACATACACAACTTATACTTGCAGATTTTCAGATCTATTGTAATCTCATAAAACTATTCTGATCAATATATCTTGGTTTATACCTTTGCTCCACTTTGATTCTTCTCAGTGATGCTATGCTTTGTTGTTCAGTGTCCACAAAAAACTTTAGCTCTTTCCTCAGCTTGAGTGATCAGGACTATATGAAGTTTCTATTCATTAGTTTCTCTTCAACATTCTCTTTTCATTCATTCACCCACCACAATTCGTAATGAATTGAGTTGTCTCTTTATAGACATGATATCACCGTTGTTAGGTTCTTGATTTTCTTGATCTTGGTGTGATCCACAATTCTCACCAATTAGATTTCAACAAAAACTCCTATTTTATCTCGCAGTGATCTTCTTGCCAACTGGACAAAACAACTTTAAATCCCTTACTTATCTCTGGCTTTATCTTGTCAATGAAAGCAAAGATAACTACCAATTAACTCCATATTTAGCTCTATCAGCTAGATATTTTATTGTTTCTGAACTCAAGTTAATTTCATTGTTTAACTCTTTGATAGATTCAGTCAATACTCCAGTTATCCTTGGGCTTCTCCGTCGGTTTACACTATGTTTTTGGCCATTGGTTATGCTTGTGATTCTGCTCATTGGTAATGCTCGTCAATGTTCTTGCTCAGGCATCACTGTGACTTGAATTTTGGTGATCTCTGTCCGTCAGTGTTCCACTGACCATCGGTGTTTGAAGACACATTGTGAATGCTTGTCTTTTATGCATTACTAAAAGCATAATCTTTATCTCTCTGATTCTCTGAAGTCTTTGACACTTTTATTATAATCGATTAGGTTATATCAATTTGACATCAATGAAAATACAATCCATTAACTAATTTAATGTCTTGTATTATCCTTCTACATTTTGGTGATCAAATTAACATCTTCAAACATTCAATCAGTTACATGTCATCAGGAGTGACCCCTAACTTACTTCTCAAGTATTCAAATCTATCCTTAGGTAGATTCTTGGTAAAGATATTAGTAATTTTCTTCATATTTTGAATGTATTCCAATCTTACCTCTTTCTTCTAAACTTGTTCTCTAAGAAAACAATACTTTATAGAAATATGTTTAGTTTTAGAGTGCATCACTAGATTCTTAGAAATATTTATAGCACTAGTATTATAACAGTGAACAAAAATAGTTTCAGTCACCTTATCTTGTATACCTTATAGTAGTTACTTAATCCATACAACCTGAGTGTAATTGATGACAACAACAACATATTCAGCTTCAGCAGTATATTGTGAAATACAATTATGCTTCTTACCTGTCCAAGCAACATGTCTTTAACTCAAGAAGAATACTCCATCACTTGTAATTTTCCTATCATCCACATTTATATCCCAATCAACATCAGTATAAACACTTAGTGAAAAATATCCTTTTTAACCATACCAAAGTCCATAATATGTTATTCCTCTCAAATATATGAATATCCTCTTTACTGCAGTTAAGTGTATTTCCTTAGGATATGTTGAAAATCTTGCAACCAAACCAACTACTTGTGCAATATCTGGTCTAATATGCACAACATATTGTATCTTTCCAATCATAGATCAGATATAGTGTAATCAAATTCATCAGATTCATCATCCTTAGACATTTTTCAATGTGTAATCCTTGCGGTTCAAAAAAGTTTTGATTCCTCAAGTCCAAAAGTCTTCAATATCTCTTTGATGTATTTAGACTGACTGGTGTAGATACCATTATCGAGTTGTGAAAATTTCAAGGAAATGAAGTATTTGGTCTCCCCTATCATTGAAATTTCAAATTCTTTCTCATTTTTTCAACAAATTCTCTACTTGGGTCATCATTACATCCAAATATTCAACAATCAACAAATATTTCAGCAAGTAGTAACTTGTTTTCTTCATCAACATTTCAATAAATATTTTTGTTTTCACTTATTCTAACAAATCCAATTTTTATAAGATATGAGTGAAGCCTTGCATACCATGCTCTAGGTGCTTGTTTTATTCCATATAGTGCCTTCTTCAGTTTGCAAACCAAATATTGTCTATCATTCTTCTCAAAACCTTCAGGTTGTTAAGTATAAACCTCCTCTTCTAGTATACCATTCATAAAAAGAAGATTTCACATCCATTTGATAAACCTTGAATTTCTTGTAAGATGCATAAGAAAGTAGTATCCTTACTCCTTCTAATCTAGCAATAGGTGCAAAGGTCTCACCATAATCCAATCCTCCCTCTTGTGCATATCCTTTGCAAACAAGTCTTGCCTTGTTTCTCACCACTTCTCCTATTTCAACCATCTTATTTGTAAATACCCATTTAGTTCCAATCACATTCTTATCTACCGTTCAGGGTACTAGAGTCCAAGTTTCATTCTATTTAGCATGTTCATCTTCCATCATCGGTTGCATATATGTTATCCCATTATTTCCTCTTTCTTTCTTCATTATTTTCATCATACAAATCATTCACTTTTACATTAGCACTCTCAACGATCTTATTTGTCTTCTTGTTTAAGTACTTGTAGGCTTTACTCAAAGATGAATACCCCAAAAATATTCCTTCATCACTTTTAGCTTTAAACTTTCCTATGTTTTCATCCTTCTGAATAAAGAATCTACTACCAAATATTTTGAAATAACTTACATTAGGAGTGTGTCCATACCACAATTCATAAGGTGTCTTTCTTGTTCTTTTCTTGATCAAAATTCTATTCAAAGTGTATACGATAGTGCTAACAACTTCTCTCCAAAACATTTGTGCAACACCCTTTTACATCATCAAAGTCCTAGCACATTCAACCAATGACATGTTTCCTCTTTCATCTATTCCATTATGTTGTGGTGTGCTAGGAGAAGACATTTGTATTTTAGTCCCTTCTTCTTCACAATAGGCAACAAATTCATGTGATGTGAATTCTCCTTCTCTATCTGACCTTAAGAATTTTAAGCTCCTACTGGTTTCCTTTTCCACTCTTTCTTTGTAAAGCTTGAACATATGAAAAGCTTTTGATTTATCTATAATAAAAATATTCCACATCATCCTTGAATAGTCATAAACAAAACATAAAGTACTTATCTCTATAAAAATTTTGAATTTTTATAGGACCACATAAATTAGTATACACCAAATCAAGTATATTCTCACATGTGTAGCCTTTACTATTGAGTGTAGAACTAGTAAGCTTCCCAAATTGACAATCTTTACAAACAACATTATCAGGTTTCACAAGGTAGGAAAAACCTCTAATAACCTCATTTTTACTGACTTTGATCAGGTTATCAAAATTAACAGGAAAAAACCTCTTATGCCACAACCAAGTGTCTTCTACCTTTCCAATCAAGCATTTCTTAACAGATGGATTTAAGTAGAATAATTTACATCTTGTCAATCCTCTAGTACAAATCAACTTTCCTTGTTTATTCTTTATCTTTTATATTCCTTCACTGAATTCTAGATCAAATCCTTTGTGATTTAGTTGAGAAACAATCAATAGGTTGTAGTTTATTCCTGATACCCAATAGACATCATCGTAGTTTTTATTATCATTCAGTGCTATAGTTTCTTTACCTTTTACCATATAGGGGATGTCATTACCAAACTTAACTGATCTTCCATCAAATTCTTCAAGCTTAATGAATTTACTCTTGTCATCGTTCATGTGATGTGTGCAACCACTGTCAATAGTCCACTTCTCACTTTTGTTCATAGTTGATATCAATGCAGTCTCACTACCTTCTATATTATCTTCATTCACAAAAACAAAGACAATCTCCTAAAAATAATCATCATCTGATTTATTATCTGTAACACCTTCCTCAACTAGATAACATGCTTTCTTTCCTTTACCCTTGTATCTCTTGTTCTTTTCTTTCTTATTTTTTTTAAGGGAACCTTGATGCAATATCTCCAATCTAACTACATGAAAAGAATTTCAAGGGTAATTTTCATTTATACTTTCCCTTTCCTCTAGGTAACCTTCTGATGCAATGAGGGAAAGCACATAAGGCCAAAGGCACTCCCAAGAACCAAACCATCTTGCTAGACACAACTCAAAAGCTTAAACATAGAAATGAGAGAAGGAATGCAAAGTCTTTTCTTAATTCATGAAACTTCAAATATATAGGGTTGTAAGACCTTCTCGGCTACATCCAAATAGATTCAAATATATTACACAATAGTCCCTAGACATGCAAGGTAACAAACCCTCGATCCAAAGCTAGTATCTCCCTACCTTCTTAATCTAAGAATAAAATTCTACTTTTATACAAGAGGCTACTAAAAAGGTCAGCCCCAAAAGATCCTAAAGATCCACATAAGAGACAACAATGACCTATATTTTGGTCCACACGTTCCCCAATGGAAGATCCCAACATTAACTATGATATGGAAATTAAATGCAAACGTCATCTTGTAACGCCCCACTAGGGAACCCAAGAAAGATTAACCTACAACATGTCACTATGTGTGCTGAACAATTTTTTTTTTAAAGTTAACATAAAGAAACATACAATCATGCGGAAGCGATTACCATTTATACACATGTCTTACACTCACATAGATTACACGACTCAAGGGTCCCATGACATTGAATTACTTAAAGAAAAACACAACTAACAACATAAAAAAAGATTCCATCTAATTAAGCATAACAAATACAACTTACATAATCATAATTACAAACCTCATAGATAACCATGAAACCACCATAACACACATCCACTGCACATGTCGCAGGGTATGTGGTAATCACACTAAACTACTTAATATTAAAACTTCCAAATTAGGTATCACATGCGATACTCTAATACAAGATATACAATAATCAAATTACATAATAAATGAAGAAGGAACATAAAGAGCTCATCCGCAAAGAACCATCAAGCACCTGGTACAAGGACGTCAAATCTCAATGGGTAAAGAATCACTACCACCCGTTCGTGTGGAACCACAAAGGTCCACCACACCGTGCTGAGGAGATAACAACAGATCCCAATCAGATATCCAAAACCAACAAGGCATAACCACTAAGCAAGGGATCCTGATAGCTCTCTAATCCGGTGTACTAATCATCACAAAAGGTAAGACTCA
>MU226938.1:2856161-2908261 GCA_018584345.1 Thuja plicata
CAATTAAATATTTAATTAAATCATAATATTCAAATATTTCAATTTAATTAATTATTTAAAATAAACTTAGGATATAATTAAATCATTAATTCAACTATAATCCATTAATTCACTAAACATGGAAAATTACTCAATAATCCAAAAATCAGCTGAAAATATAATCAAGCAATACACACGCAAACACAAGAGAGAGGGTATTCAAATTTTGTCAACCTAGACAAATCCAGATAAGGTAGTCATACTGAAACTCATCCTATATTAGGACGATTAGGCTTAGGTTAGGGTTTTAGATCTGTATGTTACATCCCCTCTTTACCATTGAGATGAATATTTATGGGCACGCTCACTCCTGCCAATTTAGGGAAGATGATGCCCTGTACCTGCAAACCTGTCACCAAAAGAACATACACATACATGCATAATATAATATCGCAATCAATGATAGGGATCAGTCGAATGTGTGGATCTCACCGAAGAAAGTAACTATGTCTCTGTCCTCTACCACAACAACACATCAACAAGTACATTCACATATAAGACAACCATACACATGCGAGTATGGGGTAAGTATATCATAATCTAAAATCAAAAAATAATAATCAACAAGATAACATCATCACATCTATCCATACATAAGGTGAAATCATAACATCATAAACAAGTATCATCATCAAATGAAATAATATCAACTCACATGAAATATGGCCTAAAAGAATTTGGCCAAACAAATGAAACCGATGCCTAAAGAGTACGACATCCTAAACCAAAAAGATAAACATGAGTGGGTATTACACATCCAAAAGAACCAATAGACAAAACCCTACTTGGTGAGACAAGAAGAGAAAGGACCACCAAGCTGATAGGAACAATTAATAAGAATGTTTGGTGAACCCAAGCCAAAGAAAGTAATTGATTCGATGAGGAACCAAGCCTTCCATTGAGAACTCCAAAGTAATTTACTGAAAGTCTCCAACATGCTACCGAGCTCCAAAAGAAAAACATATTTTTGGTTGATATGGGATTTCCAAGAACCCAAGATGCTCCTACATCACACACCTGGGGTTAAAAGAAATGATTCTTTGGATCATGAGTTGAGTGTGACCTAAGATGAATCCAACTCATATTGAGAAATCCATGTAGAGACTTCAATCATTTTGTTCTTCCAGTTTACCAAATATTTGATGTAATCATTTCCTCTTGTGCTTCTTCCAATTCTTTGTTCCAAAATATTTTCAACTTATTCTATTTGTTTCTTAGGATAATGACTCAGTACTATCACTTCTTTATAGTGTTCATGATACTCATACAAATCTAAAATATTGAATATAGGTGATATATTCATGTCATCAGGTAACTCTACTTCATAAGCATTTCCACTTTCAAACTTCCGCAATATCGTACAAGGACCAAATTTCTTTATCTTTAATTTAACATATGTTCCAACAGGAAATCTACCTTTCTTTAAATGAACCATAAATTCATCACCAACCTCAAAATTCTTATGTCTTCTTGATCTATATGCACTATCCTTGTATTTCTGATTAATGTGTTCCAAATTATGTTTCACTTCCTCATGCAATGAATTCATAAACTCAGCAAATTCTTCTCCTTCAACACTTGTCTTCTCTTCTCCAGCAATATCTCTCAAGTTTGATATACCTCTCGATTTTATTCCAGTAATAATCTCAAAAGGTGTCTTGCCAGTACTCCTTTTCACTGAATTATTATATGAAAATTCTACTTGTGCTAACATCAAATCCCAATTACTTGGTTTTTCCCCAACTAAGCATCTCAACAAGTTACCCAAACTTTAGTTTACAACCTCTAGTACTCCATTAGTTTGTGGATTAAATGTAGAACTATACTTCAATTCAGTGTCTATATTTTTCCAAAGTGTTTTCCAAAAATAGCCAACAAACTTATTGTCTAGGTCAGAGATGATAATCCTTAGTGATCCATGTAATCTAACAATCTTCTTGAATAAAATATCTTCTATATGCACTACATCTGATGTTTTCCTACATGGTATAAAATGTGTCATCTTGGAAAATCTATCCACAATAACACATATGGAAGATAATTACCTCTTTCTGTCCTCGGTAATCGAAGAACAAAATCCATGCTGATATCGCTCCAAGGTTTTTCAGGAATAGAAATCAGTGTATACAATCCAGTTTTCTGACTTAGTCCTTTTGCAACTTGACAAACTCCACAACTCTTCACAAATTTCTGAACATCCTTATACAACTGAGGCAAAAAATAGATTTCCTCAAGTAAACTCAATGTCTTATCAATACCAAAATTTCCAGCCAAACCACTACTATGTTTTAACTTTATCAAATTGATTCACATCGATCCTCTTGGTAGACATATCTGAATACCTTTGAACAACATATCTTCTTGAATAAAATAGTCTTCAAACCTACTTGTTTGATCTATAAGAGGTGCTCTACACATTCTCATGGCTAGAAAAATTAGGGTCAGTTTCATACAAATTATTCATATCATCAAAACCAAGAACCTCTATTCTCATTTGAGTCAACAAAGATCTTTCTCTACTCAATGTATTAGCCACTCGGTTGGATACTCCACTCTTATGTTTTATCCTAAGTGTGAAACTCTACAAATATTCTACCCATTTCATATGTCTCTGATTCAACTTTTTTGACTACTCAAATACTATAAAGCCTTATGATCAGTATACAACAAAAAATCACTCGAAAAAAACTAATGTCTCCATTTCTTAAGGGCTTGTACAATAGCATAGAACTCTTGATCATATACATAATATTTCCTTTTAGCATCATTCAACTTCCTACTAAAGAAAGAAACATGTTTACCTTCTTGAGTCAACACAACTCCTATTGCACTTCCACTTGCATGACACTCAACTTGGAATACCTTATTGAAATTAGGTAAGACTAACACATGCAGTTCAAAAAACTTTTGTTTCAAAGTCTCAAAACTCTTATCAGCTCCATGTGTCCACTTGAATTTTGTCTTATCTCTTCTCATTGTCTGATTCATAGCATTATAAATTGAACTTAAATTTCTGATGAATTTTTGGTAAAAACTTGCTACCCATGAAATGATCTTACCTCACTAACATTATAAGGTGTAGGCCAATCAATTATAGCTTCAACCTTCTCAGGATCCATCTTCAAACAATCAGGTGAAATCAGAAAACCTAAAAATACAAGTTCTTCTTTCATGAAGGAACACTTTTTCAAATTAATCAACAACTTTTCCTCTTTCAATCTCTATAATACCTATCTAATGTGCAAAAAATTCTCTTCTCTAGTCTTACTAAATATCGTAATGTCATCCAAAGTACACAATCACAAATTTACCCAATAATTTCTTCAAAACTTCATTCATCAAACTCACAAAAGTACTTGGTGGATTATTTAAACCAAAAGGATTAACTAACCATTCATACAAACCTTCCTTTGTCTTGAAAGCAGTCTTCCATTCATCCCCTTCTCTAATTCTGATATGATGATATCCACTCTTCAGATCAATCTTGGTAAAATATTTTTCCTCACTCAAAAAATCCATTATGTCATCCATTCTTGGTATAGGGAACCCATAATTAACTATGATCTTGCTAATATCTCTTGAATCAGTATACATTCACCATTCTCCATTATTCTTAGGTGTTAATAGAACTGGTACTGCACATGGACTCAAACTTTCTCAGATCAAACCTTTCTACAATAACTCATTAACTTTTCGGTTGAGTTCTTCATTCTCAGTCAATGTCAATTGGTGTGGTTCCTTATTTGAAAAAATAGATCCAGGAATCAAATACATACAATGAATAATATCTCTCATCAGTGGAAAACCATCAGGTACATTATCTGAAATAATTTCTTTGTACTCGACAAGAAACTTCTCAACTTCTGCAGAAACTTCATCTTCTATTTTCTCACTCAGTTTGTTAGGAATCAAAGCATAGAAGATATCATTTCTCTTCAGATCCTTAACAAACTATCTACCTTTCATCAAATAAAATTTCATAGATGTACATATCTCACAAACAGATTCTTCAACCAAAGGTAACAATATTTCTCTTGCCATCAACCCAAATAGTATATTTGTTCAATCTTCCATCATGCATAGCATGTCCATCATATTGCCAAGGTCTTCCCAAAAAAATAAGACAACAATCCATAGGGATAATATCATAAAACACCTTATCATAATACTTTCCAATTTTCAAATTCACAAAACATTATTTACTTACCATGAGTATATGATCATCCTTGACCCATGAAACTTTATAAGGTTTTGGGTGCTTCAATCTTTCCAACTGCAACTTAGTAACCATTTCTTTTGATGATATATTCTCCGAGCTTCCACTATCAATAATTACTTTCCAAACTTGGTCTGCAACTCTGAATTTGGTCTTGAACAAACTTTTCCTTACCAGATCTTGCTTATTATTTTCACCCCACAAGATTTTTTGACCATCAGGTTTTCTTTCTTCTCAGGTTCATTCGGTGAATCTTCTTGCACCAAAGTATTTTTGTTTCTACTTACTTTCTTTCTTACTTGTGTACACTCAAATGATCTATGAGCCTCTTCTCCACAATTGTAACAAGTTCCTTGGAACCGTCTTCTTTTATATCCACCTAGGGAATAATTACCTCTTCCTCTGAATGGACTTCCACCTTTCCACTCGATCTTTCCTTTTTCTTGATCTATCTTGTCCTAATTAGATTTTATATTTTTACCATAAAATCTACCTCTCCCTCTAGGGAATCTACCACCTATTCCTCTTTATCTTTTCTCATGTCTTTGATTCAATTTCTTCTCATCCTTTAGGGAAAAGTGATAAACCTCTTCAATACTCTCCATCTTTACCAAACTGATCTCTTCTTGAATATAACTCCTTAATCAATTTAGGTATCTTGCAATTATTTCCACCTCATCTTCAACATTTATAGATCTGATATCTAACCTATAAAATTTCTCAGGGTAATCTTTCACAAAGCTATCTTTTTGCTTCAAAATTTGCATTCTCCTAACTAGGTTAATATGATAATCATAAGGTAGAAACTTTCTCTTCAAATTATTTATCATCTTATTCTATACCTTGATATTGTCTTTACCCTTCTTCTTTTGGTCTAATTTCAGATGATCCCACCACAAGGATGCATAACCTTTCAAGTTTTTGCTTGCAATCTTCACCTTGTTCTCCTCTGATATATTCTCATACTCAATTTTGTTTTCCATCTTGGTCATCCAGTCTATCAATTTATTCAAATATAGCTTTCTACTATACTCAGGAGGATTAAATTGAGGTGTGGACTTCTAACTTGTCAATGCTTGTATGAATCTTTCTTCTCCCTAATCTAACACTAGTGTGGGTATGGCTTCTCCCTTTACTTCCTCAATTTCATCATCACTAACATCCTCAAGATGGCTTCTCCCTTTGCTTCTAATCTTGCATAAATTTGCCTTAGCATATCAGCTAAGCTTGGATCTGCATCTCGCCTCCCTCGAACCAATATCTTGAAACCATCTACATTGTAAGTCAGATCACAATCTTCTACCCCACAAAAAATCAACCAACTAGGATTTACAAGAAGGAACTCATATCTAACCTTCACTCTAAAACCACCTGACACAAGGAAGGATAGAACTTAAGGTGAAAGGAACTCCCAAGAACCAAACTAGCTTGCTAAACACAACTCGGAAGCTTAAACACATAAATGAGAGAAGGAATGCAAAGTCTTTTCTTAAATCATCAAACTTCATACATGTTAGGTTGTAATGCCTTCTCGGTTATGGCCAAATACATTCAAATCTATTATAGAATAGTCCTCAAACATGAAAGGTCACAAACCCTCGATCCAAAGCTACCATCTCCTTTCCTTCTCAATCTAAGAATAGAAAAATAATTTTATACAAGAGGCAACCAAAAATATCAGCCCCAAAAGATCCTAAAGATCCATATAGGAGACAAAAATGACCCAAATGTAGGTCCACACATTCCCCAATGGAAGAACCAAACATTAACTATGCTACGGAAATTAAATGCAAATGTTAGACAGAAGAACCAATAGACAAAACCCTACTTAGTGAGACAGGAATAGAAAAGACCACCGAGTAGATAGGAATAACCGCCAAGATCATTCGGTGAACCCAAGCCAAAGCAAGTAGCCAAGTTGATGAGGAACCAAGCCTTCCATAGAGAACTCCAAAGTAGTTTACCAAAAGTCTCCAACAAGCTACCAAGCTCCAAAATAAAAAAATATTTTTGGTTGATACAAGATTGCCAAGAACCCAAGATGCTCCTCCCTCACCTTCTAGCGAACAAAGCTTCCAAATCCTCTTGTTCTTTTTCCTCAAATATGATATCATAAATATTAATTCCATAAGATACTAAATAAGTTTGACTTATAGGCTTAGAATTTCTTCTAGAGTTTATATGAGCATTAAATGCTACATCATTTCTAGGCATGCTATTATCATAATTTCTCAATTCAAAGGTAGTTTAATTTGCAACCAAAGAATCAATAGTAACTTGTATAGTCCCTAAAGACCTTACTTCTTGTATAGAAAAAACTCTAATTTCATAATGTGGTAATAAATTTCTTAGGTTTTTTCTAACCACATCATCTTCAGTGATGGATCCACCAACCCCTCTGATTTTATTCACTACCTCCTTGATTCTCTGATTGTATTTCTCAATGTTCTCTCCTTCAGTCATCCTCATGTCATCAAATTTCCCTTTAAGCTATCTTTCTTAGCTTTTTGCACATGTGAATCTTCTGCATAGAATATCTTTATCTTCTCCCACATATCATAAGAAGTGTGAAGATCTTGCACATTGATCATTTGATAAGGGACTTGTTATTTCTTCCATAGTTGTAGTGTGATCTTATTTTATCTTCAATTGATCAGTGGACAGGGTTCCATTAGGAAGAACATATATTGTAGTCACATGATCCTAGTACTGATCACTCATTCCTTTCTGGTACAACCTCATCCTTCCGCACCATACTTTGTAACTATTCTTGTTGAACTTAGGACCTTCCTTTATCATCATCTTGTCAAGATATTTTCCACAAGATGTTAAACTTCTTCTCCAAGGACCAAAGTTCTGATACCAATTGTTAACCTTACTATGATGAGAGTACTTAGAGAGGGGGGGGGGGTGAATCAGTAATCTACCAATTTCAACATTTAAACACTTTTCACTTCATCAAAGTAGAAAATCAACAATCAAATGTAAATGTACAACCACAAAACATTCAACACAAAGACATAATATTTTTGGTATCATGGAAACCCAAATTAGGGAAAAACCATGGTGGGGGTGAAACCCACAAATTTGCACTCTTCTAAAGTATGCCCTATGAAAGGCTTTACCTTTTTGAAGGCATTTACATATACATAAAAAATTGTAACCTTGTGAGAGGATTTACCTAAATCTCATAACAAGATTTTACCTTTTGTGAGGACTTAGAACACTTGTTATAGTTCCACCATACAAGATTTATAATACAATAAAGATTTGTTAGGATCTAGCTCACTTGAGGATTTCCAACACTCTATTGTAGTTATCAAGAAACAACAGGTAAGAATGATCTATGAAATAGAAACCTCCTTTTCTTGATCAGATCCTTTGTAGCTCAAATAAAATTATGAATATATTCTTCTCTCACACTTGGCTGGACTTCACCCTCTGTCTCTTCTTCCTTCTTCACCGACACATGATCAATAAGACATTCACCATCTCCTTTTTCAATTTATATTGCTTTCCTTTTCTCTTAGATTTCCACCACCATAGAAAAACTTAAAACATAATACCTTTTCAATCTAACCATACACTTGGCTTCATATCACATATCTCTATGTCCAATTTGAAATTTACTAACCGTGCCTTTCCATTTTTGGATTTAATTAAGAAATTAAATTATTTTATCAAGTATTTTCCTTCTTGACCAATCATCTTGCTCAAATCATCTTTACATGCTCATCTCAATGATATAACCATTAAACAATTGTTTCCAGCTATCCATGCACATTGTCCAATGAATTTTGACCAATAACATTTGACTATAGAAATTATTTAAAACACTAATACTGATCAAACCGTTAGTTGTTTATAAACTTAACACTTTTCAAATATCATAGTTTATCCATTGAAATATCTCATATCTTTTTCTCAAAATGAATCATGATTTTAGGATTAGCATCTAGTAGCTTCAGGTAACCTCGCAAAAAAACCAAACACAAAAATAATGAAACACATAACCATAGTGATAGAATCATCTTAATCATGTCAATGGTTGTCTCACCGGTCATCACAACAAGTTAAGATTTTACATGTAGAATCCAAACATGTTTCCAAACACTTCTATAGACATCAATGATAATACCATAAATGATCATTGTTCATACATATCTATCACATCCCATCATCAAATCATTCTCTAAACCACTTTACCTTACACATATGATCAACCAATTCCTTCAATTCATTTCTCTACATCATTTATGTCATCAAATTAAACATAGATACACTACTAAGATGTGGGAAACATAATTCCATCGCCCGTTTCATTCTTTGTTAGCTTCTTCCTCTCCTCAGTGCAATGTAATAAATAGTAACTAACACCTTCTACATTGTCAGACTCTGCTATGACTACAAAAACATGTCCCGTACAATATATTTCTAATGACCTATTAATTTAAATTAAAGAGACCTGTATATATATATATATACACACACACATACCAATTTTGATCAATCTTGAAATATGGTCATAATGGGTAGAAATCATTGGAATGTCATTGAATCTTTCATCCTAAACTTCATAATTTGTATTAGTAACATCTAGTGGCACCAAATTTAATTCACTAACATATCCACATTTCTGGTTGATGCATTCGCCATAGTTTTTAGAAATGCAATCATAACAAAACCATGAGTAATATCTAGTGTACAATGAAAACACATTACTATCTATACTCATAACTGAATGCAAGGATCTTTTTTTGTCTACCCTCTTGAATCCAATCATTGATCTTCTATCAACACCCTTAAGACATTTAAGAAAAAGTTAAACATATGAATGCTCAAATCAATATTTAAAGTATATACAAATTTGATTTAATAATTTGAAAAGATGCTGCATATATACCTGATATCTCCCAAAACACTATGAACATTACGAATCAATCCAATCATGGTATAGCCTCATTTGGCACCACAAAGTGTGTCTTGATCCATTCAACTGCACCATGATAATTATTTATATGATATCCCTGATAGTCCATTTTATACTTTCTTAAAGCATGTTTGGTACAAGCTTCTGCACCATCATGCTCTCCCTTTCCATGTTCTCTCTCAAATAAACTCCAAAGATATGGTATCTTTTGGTATCGATGATATCTACATAGTACATAAAGTATCCTCAATAATCTGAATTATTCTGCACATCCATCTCACCATACAAAATGGTTTTCAATTTTTATGCCTTTGTTTTCCAAATATCCAAAAAACATCTTAAAGAAATGCTCGATAAAATATGTGTCATGCTCTTTATCATCACTAATATAAAAGTGATATTATTTCTTAATGAACCATACTTGATATGTACTTTCAACACCATCCAAATCAAATTGTGCATGTTGATAAGACACCTGGACCATAATAGTGACCTGCTTTGTAAAGTAGTATTATGCTTGAAGCTGTTTTGAGAAATAAAAGAGTAATTTTTTGCAAAGTCAACAACTGATAAAAAATTACCAAGTGGGAAAGTTTCTCTTTGTGTTTGGAACTGTTCTTCTTTACACTTAACAAAAAAATATGACGTATATATGGTTGAATCAATTTACAAAAAATTTCCATAAATGCTCCAATGGGTATCTCCTCCTCTACATATTACAACCTTGTTGATTCTTTCCCAATTTTTGTTTCAGACTTTATGTACGTATAAATCTAATATTTTACCATCCTCTTCATGTCAGTATCTTCATATCTCAAAGGAAACTTATCCAAATTCTCAACTGCTTCAAAAGTTCCTCTTATGCAATCTATTTCACATATTGCATGATCATTTGATTTGTCACAAAAGATTGATGCTATGAATTGGCAGTTGTTTAACAAAATAATTTTTAAAACTTTCACTTTATTCTATCATCATTTGAAACCCTTGATTGTACATATCAAATTTAATATGATATCAACAACAAAAAGTTTCAAAATATTTATTTATCTTCACAAATATGGCTTTAATCTTTCAAACATTATTTCTCCAATCTTTATGTCAAGATTTGAATTAAAAAATCAAAGATACATTTCATGTTGTGTGGTATCCAACCAATGTTTTATGTTTAGAAAATATTCCTTAGGCTTAGTCCTCTTCTTGGAAACATCTCTTCTATTTGTTGAAGGACGAGTATGATAAATCCAATATGTAGTAATCAAATTCCTAACTATTTCCTCAACCCTATCAGAGTGGGGAGATTTACACATTAGTCCCCAATGTCCTTCCAATGTAGTATCATCCAAATTGATTCTCCTTTTAAAATAATTTTATATTGTCTTTCTATCATACCCAATCTAAGATGAAAGTGAAGAGATTTGTCTTTTTGGGGACATGTTTTTATTTAACATAGATGTCAATATCAATCTTCTTGAAATATACTTATTTGTAGATCTAGTTGTTTTCCCAATGGAATGAAAACCTTCCTTAAAAATTTCAACAATATATTTTTGTAGCTCAGACGATTTGCTCTTTTTCAAAGTTGCATCTACACCCAAGAATGATAGTGGCTCTTTTAACTCATCTTTAAGAAGTGAAATTGATAATAGTTGAGTTTTTTCAAGTGTATAAAGATTCTCAAATTGTGCAATTACTTCCTTAGAATTTTTATTCAATGTCCTCTTCCTAGTATGTGTAGGTTGTTCAACGTAATATCTCAAATTTTTAACATGAATTTCAATTAAATGTGTCGGTTCCCAAATCAACAGATTGGAAATCCTATTAGCTTTCCTACTTAATTATGGGATTTTCTGACTAACTTGGACAATGGACATGAGTGATCGATTGAGATTCTCCTCCCCCGCACTTTAGGCTATGCAGAACCAAGGTGGGTGGGCCTATACCTTAACCTAATATCCATTTTCAATTCTTTTTATAGAAGATAGAAATGTAAATGAAACTTGAGTGATCTCTTAAGATGACAAGTGAATGCTTGAGACATATCGAATTGTGAATATAAAAACCAATAAATATTTGAATAATGCTTTTGAAAGAATTCTTCATAATAATATGTTGCTTGTAAAAGAAAGAATATGAAAATGAATTCTTTGTTGTGTAAATGAATTGTAAAATTTAAATATGAGTATTGACTCGAAATTCCCTAAAGATACTTGATTAAAACACCTTAAATTAGTATTAGATTAGTGCCTTTATCCTCTGTAGATTATTATCAATTCAAATTAAAATGATCATATGTATAACCCTATGAGATGGTTTTAACAACTTACTTCTCATGTAAGACCATCCCTGCAAAGGCATTTATATGCATAATAATTGAAATGTGTTGTTACACTTAGTCTTATGGATTTTTTTTTTTTATGAAAGACCAATAAGATAGAGTGAAGCCTTGACAACAAATATTCAAACTGATGATCAAAATGAAACTAATTCAAATTATTGTCATAAGATAGCACATTGAAGCACCTAAATGTAAAAATTATTATAGTGAACTGATCAAGTTAGATGAATACAAATACTATTAGGAATGAAAGGACAACTAAAATTATATTGAAATAAGCATGATTAAATCCAACTGAATACAAATTGTGTAATTTTTCTTCTCCATTCATGCATCTTCAAAAGACAAGATCAAACTACATTGTACAAAAACTATATTTGTGATTCTATTATATCTTTCTCCTCTCATCAAAATGATACCATTGTATATAAACAAGGATTCAATTTGGGTGAAAAGGTCTACCCTTTCACAAAGTCTTGTAACTTCTTAACTGACAACTAAAAAAATTGTCATAGTATATTGATTGCATAAAAACTCCTTGAGACCATTATTTTGAAAATTTTAGTCACAAGGAATAATCTCTCAAACAGATCACCATATTTCTTGATATGCTTTAAGCATTTTTCAAAGGCATATGTGTCATGGATAATATCCCTGATTATAATCTCCAACACAATGAACCATTTTATCTATAATATTTTCATGCTTTTGCTCTAGAAATCCTTCCATATTCTTTCCCGCTAAAAAGATCATTCATAGATAGAAATAAGTTAATCATATACTAATTTAAGAAAAATAAAACTTACATTCTATTAGGGAATTCTCAGAGAATGATCTGCATTCATCTTTGTAAATTGTCAATCACATAAAAAATACTTGACTACCCACAGATTTAATTTCCAATAGAGTTTTGAAAATCACACCACGTGTCTGCATTTTAAGAAGTTTCAGAAATAACACTTCCTCCCTACAATTTTTTAAGATTACGCTATCTTTCAAAAATTGCACTTCTTCCTTGCGATTCTAGATGATTACAATTTTCTATCTTCTTTGGAAAAGTTAATCTTTTGAAATGTGTGGGCCCAATCTTCATTTTGGAATTTTGGGAATTCCCTTACAAGGCTTCCATTCTCAATTACTAGCACCCTGAGCATAAAAAATTGAACTCCTTTTCACCAAAATTTATGCCGATGTATTCATCAGGAATTAGAGGAGCTCAATACATATCCTGACGACTTTGGCTTGGAACATATATTTTGGATTTTTCTTGAATAACTTATGTATCATTTTTAAAATTTGAGGACAAATACATATGGATTGTTCAATTGATATTTGTTCCCTCTGAATCAATCCAACCAAGTTCCACCTAACCTCACAACTGACCACTGTCTCCCACTCTCAGCATTTTTCACTACCTTCCATTTAAACCCACCATTTAAACCCATGAGCTAGTGACTAATTCTTATCTCTAGTTCTCATCTTGAATCACTAACCCACAAACTAGCCTCACAACTTAGAGAGATTTATGAACTAATGAAAATCCTTTCCATGTGGTGTGCACTAATTCACTCCTAATCTTCCATGTAACTGCTTTGTCACATCTGTGCATGCAAAAAATCTTGCCAAAAAGTGCCTGCCCCTTTGGGACTTCTTATGTGTGCACCGACACATAAAAATACCAAGTTATCCCCCAATACAGAAAATGTGGGATAAATGCATTAAAATGGTTCTACATTAAAAAATGGGTGCCACACACTACTGTGACATTAGTAGAGTATGAATTTTCATTCACTTAAAGCATTAAAAACTCATGCACCTTGTGTAGAGAACACTACTCATGGTAAAATGTGTAGAGAGAAAAGATAATTTCATATATTAATATCAAGGATGAATATAAAAAATTCATAATGAATAAAAGCTTAAAAGCTCCAAGGACATTATTAATTTGAAAATTTACTTTTTGTATCCTCTTAAAATGGAATCACTTCCATTTTGGTAGGTTTAGCACCCTCATTTAGTACATTTTCATATTAGATTTGCATTTAGGATGCACATACACTTGATTCTACATTTCTAGGTGAAAATAGGGTTAGGATCCTTTGGATCCTCCTTAATCTCCCTTTCTATGACTCCATGTTTGGGTAGAACCTATGTATCGGCTCTCCTAAATCTTCATCACACTTACTCTTTGGCCTCTGTGCCTCTATCCAACATCCTGGTGTGTTTTCTCACCTCCCTGGGTCCCTAGTTGACCTAGGAATCTTGCAGATTTCCCAAGGAGACCAGCTTAAAACCTCATTTTAGGGTTGAGGTCAACCCTAACCTAGTTTAGGGTCAAGGTCAACCTTAACCTAGGTCAAGGTAGAGGTCATCCTTGACCTAGGTCAAGGTCAAGGTCGACCTTGACCTCTGTCAGGTGATGGTCCCCACTTTCAAATCTGGAGCCTATCGGGGTTCTAAAACTTAAAATAGGTCCCCGAGTCTGGATGCAAAAGTGTTTTCCCTGATATTTGGATTAATACATCCCATCCTTGGTTTTTGATTGTAATTGGACCATAATTCAAGGTGAATTTTAAATTTGGGTCCCTTGCATTGCCCTAGGAGGTCTATATTGAGATCTCTATATAAACACTCTCTTTTGCCTTCATTTACATGAGAAAGAATCATAAAATGATATGATGCAGTTATGATTTTGACATGATGATGAGGCAAGAAATAAAGAGGACAATATAGAAGGAAAAGACATGATGATGCATTAAGACATTCAAGAACTTTTTATGGACAATCCATTGTGGATCTTCTTTAGATCAAGAGAGACATCTTCTTTCATTCTTCTTGGATCCACCATTTTCACCCTTCAAGCATTCAAAATATATTATCATGGGGTAGAAATTATATATTGTGAGTTTTGTAGGAATACTTTAGCCTTGGGGCTTGGTATGCTTTCTTTATCACATTCAAATCTATGCATTTCTTTCTCATTTTCAATTCATGTTAGGGTTTTTAATCTAGAGGATTAGATATTGACATTACACATTCAAAGCTCTTTCTAAGAGAAACACACACACATACATTCTACTATATTTGGCTATTCATGGAGGTGGAGATCACCAAAATGGGGGTTTGACTAAGGCAAAACCCTATATAGCCACCCCAAAACCCCTCTTTTTTAGATTTTTGTAGGTGTTGTTTTGGGTGTTACAAGTTTGGGAAAAGTGGAATAGAGTGTAGATTCAGATACCCTTTTCAACAAAATTCTGGGATCCGAAAATAGAATTTCATTTCAAGACTTTTTAGTTTGATTCTACCCTAGGGCGCAATCAAAAATTCTGGCCAATGGTGACATTGACTTGAGGGTACAAATCAGAACTATGTCAGAATGAAAAAATATTTTTGTGTTTTGTTTGTCTCTGCATTTCCATTCCAGATCTGGTCTGAGATATTCCAGAAACTCAACATAGGCTTCAAAAAATGGTATTTTCAGATCTTCTATGATGTGAGGTAGGTATTTTACTTAATTAATCTTTGCTTTCAATTTCAAGTCTATATCCATTATTAAATACAAATAAATTAAATGTAAAGGGTTAAATTATGGCATTGGTCTCCTTTATATTTGAATATCTATTGTGCAAAATCCATCTAGGAGATCATCCACCACATTTTCTTCTTTACAAACATAAACAACTCTACTGATTACGTTTCAACTATGGGATGCACCAAAATGAAGACAAATCAAGCGAAATATCACATAAACATACAAAGAACACAGAAGGGATCTACCTAATGTGGGGTGAATATGATCATAAGATAACATAAAATAACTTACATTTGAATATGTTATGGGGGTAAATAAGATGCTCTCCTAGGGTGCAATTGGAAATTCTAGCTAATGGTGACATTGACTTGAGGCTATAAATTGGAACTATCTTAGAACCGAAAAAGATTTTTGGGTTTTGTCTGTCTCTGCGTTTCTATTCTAGGTCCAGTTTGAGATTTTCTAGAAACTCAACACAGGCTTTAGAAAATAGCATTCATCAGATCTGCAATATTCAAGGTTAGTACATTTCTCCCATTCAAGTCAATTAAGATTATTAATCTATCTAAATCTAAAATACATTCAAATCAACAAACCGAGTACTTAAGATCTTCCTTCCTTATTCTTGTTTCCAAATGGTTGATTCATTTATGCATTGATTCTTCCTTTTGGGTTAATCAATTTGGCTCTTTCATTTGCATATCTAAGGATAGAAGGAGAGAATCTTATTTACCCCCATAACAATATTCAAATGTACGGCATTTTATGTTAAATGAATCCACTTTCAAACACCATCATTTCTTACCCTACATTTTGGTGAACCCAACGTGAAGATATGAAATTTGGGGGTATGGTGTTGATTTGGTGTGTGTTTACTTATCTTACATTTGAAATTGAGGGTTTTTTGAAATAGGTGTGAGGAGGGTAGGATTGTCCTCTTAATCCCAGATTTCTTAAAGGGAAGATCCAAATTGATTAACCCTAAAGAAAGGATCAATGTATAAATGAATCAACCTATCAAGGATGGAGATAAAGAGGAAAACCCTAATTCCCATTTTATAGAAATATTGATAAATTTGTTTGAATTGAAAAGGATAAATGTACTATTATTTAATATTATAGATCTAAAGAATGCTATTTTCTGAAGCTTGTGTTGAGTTTCTGGAAAATCCAAGACCGGATCTGGAATAGAAACACAGAGAGGAACAAAACCCATAAATATTTTTCTATCCTAAGATAGTTCTAATTTGCACCCTCAAGTCAATGTCACCATTGGCGAGAATTTATGATTGCACCCTAGGGCAGAGTCAACCTAAAATTTCACAGAATGAAATTTTACTTTCGGATCACAAAAGTTTTTTGAAAAGGGTATCTGAATCTCTGTCCCGATCTACTATTTTGAACCTGTACCTACAAGAAAAATGGTTTGTTTGTTGGGGGGAGGGGTTTTCCTTAGTCAAACCCCAATTTAGGAATTAACCTTGAAATCAATAATTGAAATAAAGAATGCTAGAAAGTAGTAGAAGTAAATCTAATAATGAAGCTATGATATTCAAATAGATATGAAATTGTATTTTGAATGTAAACAAGTATGTAAATATGAAATCTTGGACTCAATTAGAAACCATAAAACTCCATGATTGTATGCTTGAAATCCACCTTGAAGGGATAATGAATGATTCTTGAGGATGCACAAAGGATCTTGAAGGAAGATCACACCACCATGATGGCTAGATCTAGGGTTTGAATGATGAATCTTGAATTTTTGAGCCAAATCCCTTCAAAGGCTTGAAATCTTGAATCCTTGATCTTCAATGGAGAACTTGAATGCTTGAGAGGAAGGCTTTAAAACTTTGAAAGCTTGAAAAAATGTAGAACAATGGATTCTTGGAATTTTTTCTTGATGACCTCTTGCTTGATTTCACTGGGAGAGAATTAGTGCTTAACTTGACTTTTGATGATTATTGCTTCACATGAATTAGAGAAAATGAGAGGAGAAAACTTCCTTTTATATGAAACTAGGGCATAATATTCTAGAGAGGCCTACATAGGAGATTTAAACTCCAATTTTACCCATGCCCCTAGAAGAGGACCTACATTAAATATAATTTAAGAATCATTGCTTTAGAACCCAAAACAACTGACCTGGAAGCGGGAAATGAATTTTTGATGACCTCCGGCAGTCGACAAACATCCATATTGGAAAGGGGGACATAGTTCAAGGTCAAGGCTGTCCTTGAACTAATTCAAGGTCAAGGTCGACCTTGAGCTAGGTCAAGTTTGAGGTTGACCTTGACCTAGGGAGTTAGGACCGTTGGAAAACATGCCAGTTAGGATAGGAGGTGTCCAGAGAGGCCCAATCAGGGTCATAAATAGATATAGAAGTAAGAGAGGATGTAGAAATGAGGGGAAAATGTGATGGTGATAAAAAACAGCCCCTAAGGAGGGATAAACATTCTTAACATATAATTGTTTCCATTTTAAGATGATACATTAAGCCCCCACTTTAGCGGAAGTATGGAAATTGAACATACTTGTGGTAAAGTTAGAAGAAAACTCTGGTGGATCACAACAACATGCATAAAGATATGGAATTAAATAGCAATTAATCATAGAAAACATACATGATTACATAAGTAAGATAAGAGAAACACCATAGATAACATAGCTTCATGATCTAATCCTACTAGCATGAAAGTGATAGAGAGAAAAAAGATAGTGATTACCTTGCCTAGTAAGATTCCCACCTTACCATGAATCACCAAGGAGGGAGAGCCCAATAGGTTCACCCATAAACTGTGCTTTGTAATTGTAATGCGCCTTTTGATGGATTTTGAAATATCCATAGATCCACATTCTTGTATCACTATGGAAATATATAAAATGTGTGTCTTTTCAGGATTTAGCAACTTATGTGCATTACCTTCCAAGGATTTAGCATATTGTAAAATGTAAACTAATGTAAAATATAGTATATGGGAGACCTTATATATGTCCCCCTCCTTATCATGACTACCCACTAGGTAGGATAAGGAAGAGAAAGATGATACCTACTTCACAAGGTAAGGAGATATCCAGCTTAACAACAATATATACTATATCCTTAGCAAAGAGTATTGACCCTTACCTCTAAGAACATAGATATTCATGAAATGGATATGTCACATATGTAAAAAGTATCCTCAAAGAGGAAGAGATCTTATCATCAAGACACCCACCATAGAGGAGTTCTTAGGATAAAATATCATCTTCCAAAGAAAAGAGGGACCAAAGATTCAATCATCAAGCCCCCTGCGATGAAGAAAAAGAGGAATCTCGGAATGAAGGAGTCAAAATCTAACCTAAAGAAAAGGCAAGAGTTTATAAAGAACATAATTTACAAAATAAAGAAGAGGTGGTGACCTAGGACAATCACCTCTCGTATAAGAGGGTATCCATAGTCAAAACATAAATCTTTATAAGGAAATAATAATATATGATAAACAAATGCTACTAAACTAAGGAAAGTAGATCCTTAGCTAAAGGAAGAAGGAAAAATACCTTGCCCCCCAAGGGTGAAAGAAAGGGATATATCAAATTATATCAAGAGATATTGTAGCAAAGAGTTATATTTACAAAAAAAAATTCCTAGAAAAGATATCATCAATGATTATAAGCGAAGAAAGTATGTATCATAATAGAAAATTATAAGGATAGAATTTAGAAATAATAACCAATTAAACTAAAAAAAAAATACATGCCAAGAGTAAAAATGGATCCTATAAGACTAGAATAAAATACCTCTTACCACCTAGTTAAGAACAAGAGGAGAAATATGATCTAACTTATAGAAGAATGAAGGGAATGCCCTATATCAAAATTATGGAGAAATTGTAATACTGCAGGGAATGCGATATAATTCCTAAAGAAGCTCTTTCTCAAACATATAACTTGAAATGCACACAATAAACAAGTAAATGTGTATTATAATAATGAAAAGGACATCTCTATTTAGAGAGAGCATTTTTATTCTTTTTATATCAGTATGATCATAAGTCAAGCAATTACGCGCTACTCCAGCAGAGATATCTTTATGGGAATTGCTTCAAACTTCTCCTACATATCATGAGGCATTAAAAAAAGATTTATCTACTCTTCCAGCTCTGCCTCCTAATCAAGAGAACATTAATTAATTTTTGGAGTGCATGCATATTATGCATTTTATACCTCCTATTGTGTTCACTGATGATGATTTACCGTTTGTTGAGGTGCAGAATCAATATGATGCTCTTATGGTTACTGTTTCTATTAATTAGAGTATCATTTGTAGAAAATTAATTGACAAGGAATCTGGGCTTAATGTTTGTAGAATGGATTTTATCAAGGCTATTAACTCCAATCTTACAACCATTGAACCAGATAATATCCATATTCATGGATTTGATAACATTGCAAGGAAAACTTTGGGTATTATTACGCTACCTATCAAGGTTGGTCCAGTCCTTCTTCACACTCCTATTCATGTTATGCCTGGACCTCTCAATTATAACCCTTTGTTAGGAAGGCCTTGGTTACATACTATGCATGTGATTCCTTCTACTCTACATCGTAAGGTTAGGTTCATTTATAACAATCTAATGTATACATTACATGCTGATGATGTGCCAAATCCTTGCTTGAATGCAAAATATGCTAAGATCTCTGAACTGATACAACCAAGTAAGGAACCTGAGAAACCTCCTGAGGTTAAACAAGTTGAAGCTCCATCCTCTTCCTTAATTGAAGATGATTGGGGAACATTGAATTTTAATCCTTGTTTTATGGGAGAATACAAAGTTTCTAATTTAGAGTTCATGAAGGAACAAAATGGGTTTGAAAAAAAAGTTTTTATTCCTTCTCCACTTTCTAGGGAATTAAAAAGTAACTTTTTTTCTGCTTCCCTTGAAGAAATGATTGAGCCAATAAAACCAGATTGTTATGACATTGTGACGTATGCTACTCCTTTAACTCAATGTGATATGACGAATAGATATGGTTCTGGTTATCATTTACTTAGGATATCAGGATTCAATGGGAAAGGATGTGGGAAATATGAACAAGGTATACAAGTGTCCTTGGACAATGAAGTTTATGATTATACTTATGGGCTAGGATTCAATCCTTATAAGAAACCATCAGCTTTTCCACTTAATGTCAATCATATCTGTGGCAGACATTTAAAATTGGTTAATCTGTTTCTCCTTGACATGGATCAAAAACCTAGTTTGGATATTTTCCTGAGGATGAAGCCCTAGCTGATTTTTTAGGAGCTTATCAAGATTTACCTACGTTTCATCATAAAAGAAGAAAGCCTTATTGTCTGAATAATGAAGCTTATTTTGGAGAATGTGATGAACAAGATATTTCTCCTTTGCCAATGGACTCTCCCATACAAAGTAATTTATTAATAACTGAGACTATGGAAGTTAAAAAGGATGAGAATGACTCTGAAAAAACAATCAAAGTGGGAAAATGTTTGAACCAAGATGAACATGATCAATTGGTTTCCCCTTTTCTTGAATATAAGAATATATTTTCTTGGATATATTCAGATATGCCAGGTATAGATCCTAAGATTGTTACTCATGATATTGTTCTTAAAACCAATGTCAAACCTGTGAAACAAAAAATCCAAAAGATGAACCTGGGTATTGCTTTGCTAGTGAAAGTTGAAATTGAAAAGTTATTAGGTGATAGGTTCATCTGTTCTATTGATTACTCTAAATGGATTTCTAATATTGTGGTTGTTTCTAAAGGAGAGAATAAGATAAGAATGTGCACTGATTTTTGAGATTTAAATAAAGCATCCTTAAAAGATGATTTTCCCCTACCCAATATTGATGTGATTGTGGATTCGACAGCGGGTCATGCTTTATTATCTTTTATGGATGGGTTTTTAGGTTATAATCAAATATTTATTCCTATTGAAGATCAACTTAAAACCACATTTATCACACCTTGGGGAACATTCTATTGGGTCATGATGCCTTTTGGATTAAGAAATGTGGGAGCAACATATCAACGTGCTATGACCTTGATTTTCCATGATTACATCCATAAGACTCTAAAAGATTATGTAGATGATATCTTGGAAAAATCTATACAAAGACAGGACCATATGTGTATTTTGAGACAAATATTTGAAAGGATTAGGAGTTATAATATGAGATTAAATCCTAAGAAATGTGCTTTTGGAGTTGATTCTGGTAAATTGTTACGGTTTATAATCTCTAAGCGAGGCATAGAGGTTGACACTGAAAATATTGATGCTATCATTAATATTCCTCCTCCTAAGAATATTTCTCAATTACATAGTTTACAAGGAAAAATACAATCTATTCATCACTTTATTTCTAACTTAGCTGATAGAACTTTTCCTTTTACTTCCTTGCTTAGAAAAGATACCACTTTTTCTTGGAACCAGGAATGTAAAAAATCATTTGAGAAATTGAAGGAGTATCTTGCTAATCCTCCTATTTTTCAACCTGCTCAATTCAATAAACCATTCTATCTATATACTTCCACCACTTCCCATGCCATGAGTGCATTATTGGCTCAACATGATAGCGAAGGTAAGGAAAGACCGGTATACTACATTAGTCTGACTTTACTTGAATATGAAACAAGATATACCAATTTAGAAATACAATGCTTGGCTTTAGTTTATGCTTGTCAAAAACTCAGGCATTATCTATTGAATGTTGAGGTTAATGTGATTGTTAAATTTGATCCTCTCAAACACCTTTTTTTAAAAACTGATCTCTCTAATCATCTGGCTAAATGGGTGATGTTAATTATAGAATTCAATCTTAATTTCATTATTCAAAATTCAATTAAAGGACAAGCTTTAACTTATTATCTAGCTAAAGCCCCTTGTCTACATTCTCATATGAACATCACCTCAATAGAATTCCCCAATGAGAATATTTTAGCTACTAAGCAAGACGATGTTTGGGAATTATATTTTGATGGTTCTAGATGTAAGACAGGTTCTGGTGTAGGCATCATCTTGGTCCCTCCTACAAAGAAACCAATTCCTATGTCATATAAATTGACCTTTCCTTGTACTAATAATATTGCAGAATATGAAGCTCTTATAGTTGGCTTATGGGAAACTTTATCCCTTTGTATTAAAAACTTGGAAATATACAGGGATTCACAATTGATTGTTGAACATATCAAAGGGGGTTATCAAACTAAGAATGATAAGATGTCACAATATAAAGAATTGGCTCTTGATATCCTTTCATAATTCTCTTCTTATACGATTTAGACTTTACCTAGGAAAGATAATCGACACGCACATGTCATGGCAAGTGTAGCTTCCTTGGTGTATCTCGAGAATAATGCTGAAGAATTTCAATTTACTATACACACTCTTAAACAACCCACAATTTCTAATAAGGTTAAGGTTGTTTGTTTTAACTTGCATTTGGATGAATGGTATTCGCATATCTTTCATTTTTTGAAAGACAATACATTTCCTAAATCAGCAACAAAGAACATTTGTATCCATATTAGGAAGCTTTTAGCATGTTATATCATTTTGGGCGATACCCTTTACAAACTTTCTTATAATGGTTTTTTATCAAGAAGTCTTGGTAGAACCGAAGTCCCAATAGTTTGAGCGGAAGCTCATTCTGGTTCTTGTGGAGGACATTTTGGTTGTAAATATTTAGTTAATAAACTTCTTAGAATGAGATATTATTGGCAAACAATGGAATAAGATTCCTTTACATTTTTTAAGAAGTGTCCTCAATGTGAGTAACATGGTAATTTAATTCATGCTCCTGCTCGAGAGATTCGTAATCAAGTTTCTCCATGGCCTTTTAGCATTTGGGGATTTGATCTTATTGGAGAAATTTCACCAGCTTCTTCTCAAGGGCATACCTACATTCTCACAGCTACAGATTACTTTACAAAGTGGGTAGAGGCTATTCCTCTCTGCTCTACTACTACAGATGTTATTTGTGATTTTATTCTTAATCATATTATAGAACGATTTGGTATTCCTTCAACGATAGTTTGGATAATGGTACTTCTTTCAAGAATAAAGAAGTCACAAAATTCTTGGACAAATATCATATTCAACATAGATTTTCTACTCCCTACTATACTCAATCTAATGGTTAAGATGAAGCATCAAAAAAATTTATTGAATAAATCCTAAGGAAAACAGTCAATAAGCGTGCGAAATATTGGCATACTCAACTTACTTATGATTTATGGTCTTATAGGACTAGTGTCTACACTGCCACATGTACTTCTCCTTATAATCTTGTTTCTGGTACTGATGCTATTATGCCATTATAATTAGAAATACCTTCTTTACGTGTTTCATTCTATGGGATAATTGATAAAGATACTTTCTGGGAACAACGATTACAAGAATTAGAGAGGTTGGATGAACAATGAATAAATGCTTTGGAGCATATTAAGGCTTATCATAAATCACTTCAAAAACAATACAATCATAAGGTAATTTAATAGTCATTTTTGGTAGGTGATTTAGTCTTATATCAAAATCAAAGGAATGTGAATTCTTTACCTGGTGAAAAGGGGAAATTTAGCCCTAATTGGCTTGGACCTTTTGTGGTTATTAAGGATTTTACTTTAGGTGCTTATAAGATTTCTGATATGAATGGTGTTCCCCTTAAGGAACTTACTAATATTATGCATCTCAAATGTTATTATCCCTAATACATCAAATTTTATTCATGTATTTATGTATTCCCTATAGAATAATTATGTTTTTTTTGTAGGTTATGTAATTTAAGTACATTTATACATTTCATTTCTTTCTTTATCTTAAGTTTTTATGTATTGATGAAAAGAACAGGTAATCAATCATAGAACTAACTGGTCAAGAAAAATGTTCATATATAAATATTCATGAGTTTGGTACATATATGGCACATATATCATGGCTATCAATCTCTATCTCTATGCTCTGAGGGTTGGTGGCTCCCAGCTCTTTGTGCTCTGGGGTGTGATGCTGAAGATCTCGGTATAGTATTCCATGTGTGACTCCTCGATATGCTCATCTCATAGTTGCATTCCTGAGCTCTCTATAGGTCAACCATCAATCTCTCTTCCCTTTTTTTGTACAACCTCAACTCTCAATGGACACATGCAAAAATATTTGCATGTCATCTAGGATCTCTCTGACCAATAAGGGACTCTCGCTCTCTAGCTGGTAGTTGGTAGGATAGATAGGTATCCTTTAGAACCTTAGATACAAAGATCCTCCACTCCACTACGCTAGCTAAAGAATTCAAACATATCTATCTTTTAGTACTTCTTTAGAAAAACATTCACTTAAAATATTTTAATCAATTACATAAATCATACATGGATCTCCCTCCTAAGTATCACCAAAGGATATAGATGGTGGGGACATATAGTGACTACCCTCTCCTCGCTTGCTACATCTAGGTCTAGGTGGTGGTGTCTCTGTATGTGCATAGGGAGGTCATCATGATCTCAAGGGTACAACATGGATTTCCTAATCATCTACACCGGTACTACCACCTGGGGGCATATCCTCTGCTCTCTCATATGCTCCATCATCTGCTCCCTAATCTACTCTCTCCTCCTTCATGGGATATCCCTCAGGAATGGGATCCTCCTCATCTCTATGATCCTCCTCCTCATCTGGTTTATCACCACCTCGATGCATCCTCTTTGAAATACCTAGATCACATGTAGGGTAGTCATCAAGGAAGATGGGATGGGTCCCCTGTAGACTCCAGTATCTAATACTCTCTGCTCACCCCTACGTGGGATACAGTTGGATCCACCTCTATATCATCCATCTCATCTATATCACTATCTACAATATCTGCTACTGTAGGTCAGTGTATGGCATCGGGTCTCTGATAATATCTCATAGGGTATCCGTACCTAGGTACTGTCCGGGGGACTCCCTGTGTCAAACCAAACTATCTCGTAACTCTATTATAATAATATTTCACCACTACATGACTGGTAGGACCCTCTAGAAACTTGTGTTGCTAGGAGTGTCTCAATTGGTATCAAGTATTTGGCCATCCTGTCATCCGATAGTATGGTCTCCATATCACATCCACACTTGGTATGTGGTCAAAGCATACCCTCCAAAAGAGGATATCTCTATACTAACAAACATATGCTAGAAGATATGCAAAGGCTCTTTGTGTGCTCACATATACCATCACTAAAACACCCTACAATTGAGTACATGTATAATTCTCAAACAACCAAACCTATAAAGAACATGCATGTCGTAAGACTCTCCCATTGAAATCTCGCTAACTGACTCAACTCATGCTAAAGATGGGCTAACATGTTGCGTCCCCATGAGAAAACAATCTTTTCATTCTCCATCTTGCATACGGGATGGGTGAATGGTGCTAAGAAAACTGTACCCTTTGTGTTAGGTATTACCACCAAAGAGAGTATACATAGCATCACTCTCCGTACCAAGGGTGTTAGACCTGCTAGTATGGCTGATAGAGTGATCTGATATGATCGGATCCTCATCTGTGGTATTCGTCTCAAACAATACTCTCCATCTGAAAACACCTTGGGAGGACCCCATTTTACTCTCAGTCTAACAGGCTCACCTTGGACTAGAAGTCATAGGATCCTGTACACATCCTCCAATGTGATCATGATCTCTCCTGATGGAAGATGGAAGGAACAAGTGTCCCCATCCCACCTCTCTATCATGGCTGATATCATGGACCAATGGAACCTCATCTATGGTAGGATTTCTACTCAATACAATCCCACATCTCTCAATAGGTGTATCTCCTCCTTCTATAGCTCAGACAAGTTCTCTTTGACAGTCAGTCGAAGCCCTCCAAAGGGATGCTCTCAGAGATGGACAAGATCCTATTCACACAAACAACATCATATAAGTCATCTATCATCAAATAACTACAATTTTCACTTGACCTAGTCAAGGTAAACCTTTTTGGGTCAAGGTCAACCTTTTTGGGTTAAGTTTGAGCTTTCTAGATTAGGGTCAACCATTTTGGGTCAGGGTCGACTTTATCCCCAGAAAGGATAGGAACTTTCCAGTTATGGTTTACCTGCAAAGGTTAGGGTTGACATAACTGGGTCAGGGTCAACCTTTTTGGGTCAAGGTCAACCTTCCCTATAAAAATAGGAATTTATCAATTAAAAACATCAAAACAAGGCACCTACCTTAGGCACTAGCTGTCCGCTGGCAAGGCATTCTCTTAAGACCTCCACGCGACTCGCTCGAAGTTCTTCTCTCTTTGGCATCTTGCTCCTCAATTCCAAGTTGTACAAATGGTAAGAATGAGAATGTAAGTGTTCTTCATCTTATTTATAGCTTCAATTTAGGGTTTCATTTGAATTTACTTAGGTAAAATTCAAATTTCCCTTTACATGCATTTAGATAAGCATTCACTCATTTCATCATAACTTGAGTTTTGTAGCTCCATTTTCAGTGTTGTCAATGGAATTGGAATCATGATTAAGATACCTAGCCTCTTAAATCAGTTTAGGAAGATATTGAATCCTTATAAATGGTTTAGGAATCAACAAATTGCATATCCAGTGTATAGATCTAACTTTATTACCTTGTTTCACCTTTCAGAATTAGTAAGCTAAAACATGGGGGCATAAGGGGCTCTATGCATTTCTCAAAAACATCTTAGTAAGGCTTAGGTGCTCTATGGATTTTCATTAACCTTGTGTATTGTAGGTTGTGGATACTAACGGTTTCTTGTAGGATCTCCACATTGAGGACTTGGCTATATCCTTTTTACTTTACAATGTCTTCTTACTTTAGCTTGCATATTCACGTAGTGTCATACCTAAGGTAAAGTGGGGGATAAATGTATCATCTTAAAATGGAATAAATTCCATTTTGGTAGGTTTAGCACCCTGGTTTAGTATATTTTCATGTTAGATTTGCATTTAGGATGCACATACACTTTATTCTACATTTCTAGGTGAAATTAGGGTTAGGATCTTTTGGATCCTCCTTAATCTCCATTTTTATGACCTAATTTTTGGGTAGAACCTATGTATTATCTCTCCTAAATCTTCATCACACTTACTCTTTGGCCTTTGTGCCTCTATCCAACATCCTATTGTGTTTTCTCACCTCTCTGAGTCCCTGGTTGACATAGGAATTCTATAGATTTCCCGGGGAAACCCACCTAAAACCTCAGTTCAGGGTTGAGGTCGACCTTGACCTAGGTCAGGGTTGAGGTTGACCTTGACCTAGGTCATGGTTGAGGTCATCCTTGACCAAGGTCAAGGTCGAGGTTGACCTTGACCTCTGTCAAGTGATGGTCCCCACTTTCAAATCTGGAGCCTATCGGGGTTCTCAAACTTAAAATAGGTCACCGGGTCCAGATACAGAAGTGTTTTACCTAATATTTGGATTAATAAATCCCCTCCTTGGTTGGTGATTTTAATTGTACCATAATTCAAGGTGAAATTTGAATTTGAGTCCCTTGCATTGCCCTAGGAGGTCTATATTGAGATTTCTATATAACCACTCTCTTTTGCCTTCATTTACATGAGAAAGAATCATAAGATGATATGATGCAATTATGATTTTGACATGATGATGAGGAAAGAAATCAAGAGGATGATATAGAAGGACAAGACATGATGATGCATAAGGACATTCAAGCACCTTTTGTGGATAAGCCATTGTGGATCTTCTTTGGAGCAAGAGAGACATCTTCCTTCTTTCCTTCTTCTTGGATCCACCATTTTCAACCTTCAAGCATTCAAAATATATTATCATGGGTTAGAAATCATGGATTGTGATTTTGGTAGGAATAATTTAGCCTGGGGGCTTGGTATGCTTTCTTTATCACATTCAAATCTATGCATTGCTTTCTCATTTTCAATTCATGTTAGGGTTTTTAATCTATAGGATTAGATCTTGATATTACACATTCGAAGCTCTTTCCAAGAGAAACACACACACATACATTCTACTTTATTCGGATATTCGTGGAGGTGGAGATCACCAAAATGGGGTTTTGACTAATTGAATAACCCTATATAGCCACCCCAAAACCCCTCTTTTTCATATTTTTTCAGGTGTTGTTTCAAGAGTTACAGGTTTGGGAACAGTGGAACAGATTGCAGATCTGGATACCCTTTTCAACCATTGAGACATTATAGGTCAATTCTTCCCTAGGGCGCAATCAAAAATTCTAGCTAATGGTGACATTGACTTGCGTGTACAAATTGGAACTATGTCAAAACAAAAAAATATTTCTGGGTTTTGTTCGTCTCTACATTTCCATTCCAAATCCAGTCTCATATTTTCTAGAAACTCAACAGAGGCTTTAGAAAATGGAATTTTTAGATCTGCGATGATGTGAGGTAGGTATTTTACTCCATTAATCTTTTCTTTAAATTTCAAGTCTATATCCATTATCAAATACAAACAATTTAAATGTAAAGGGTTAAATTATGGTATTGGTCTCCTTTATATATGAATATCTATTGTGAAAACTCTATCTATGAGATCATCCAGCACATTTTCTTCTTTACACTTTCTAATAGTGGCTCTTTCTAGGGATATATGTTCATACATGGACATAGTGAGATCCAAGTTATCTTTGGAGAGAAGACCAAAAGACTAAACAGGAAGAAACAAAAGAAAAATAGAACATCCTATTTTAAGAAATACTCCCTGTTCTTCTGATAGAAGAAATTCTTGAGGTACTGAGCATGCAGTGGGAATTCTTGAACTTCTCCTTTAGTATTCTATAATAAGTAAGAGTTATCTCCTCCTTTGTCTACAATAATATAAGGTCCTAGCCATAATGCTTCAAATTTTCCATGCTTCCCTTTGGCTTTATCTTTAGGATTCCATTTTAACACCCAATCACCAACTTTGAAAAAAAAAAATTGTGCTCTCTTGTCATGCAACAATTTAACTTCTTTTTTCTTTATGATTTTCCTTTCTTGATCCTCTCTTATAATCTCATCGAATTCTGTTAAATGTTCAATCCTTTCCTTCATGTAATTTATGTTCTCAAGTTTTTCCCTTGTGATGAACTTGTATACTGGAAGTAAATTATTCA
This sequence comes from Thuja plicata, assembly GCA_018584345.1. NCBI lineage: Eukaryota > Viridiplantae > Streptophyta > Pinopsida > Cupressales > Cupressaceae > Thuja > Thuja plicata. Next base: position 2,885,310 of record MU226938.1, read on the forward strand.
AAGGCAATCTAGCTTCCTTTCCATAGACCAATTCATATGGAAAAAATCTTGTAGATTTATTGAGAGTGATTTTATCATCCCATAATGTTAGATTTAATTTTGAGTCTCAGGCCTTTTATTTATTATCAAACTCTATTTTGTATATCTTATTTATTTGAGTCTTATGGAATTTCCTTGTCTTATTCTTCACCATACCATCCACAAGGAAATGGCCAGGAAAAATCCATCAACCTTTGATCTAAAACACATTCCATTGTCTACCACAAGCTTATAAGGAACCCCAAACCTGGTTAGAATGTTCTTCATCAGGAATTTGATCACTACTTTACTTGTAGCCTACTTGGTTGGTATTACTTCAACCCATTTGGTAAAGTAATTTTTAGCCACCAAGATCCATCTGTGACCTCCACTTGATTTATCACTAATCTCCCCAATTAAATAAACACCCCACATCTGGAAAGGCTCCTCGATATGTAGAGGTATGAGAGGTAAAGCCCCATCATATTTCATATTCCTTGAAAAATTATGGCATGGCTCATATTTTTTGACATAGGAATGACAGTCTCTAAAAATCTAAGGCCAATATTACCCAACGTGTAAGATCTTATGTGTTGTAGTTTTTTTTTTTTTGAGAAGTGTCCACTACAAACTCCCTCATGTAATTCTTTTAAAATTAAATTTTCTTGGTATATATCTAGACAAAACAATAAGACACCATCTCTATTTTTCCAATATGAATCACCTTGGATTAGCACATACTTGGCTTCTTGGAGCTTTATTTTTCTTTTCAAGCTATTAGTAAGACCTTCCTGACATTTCATATGTCTCAAATAATGAACATCTTTATACCATGGGCATTGTTCAATACTTACATATGTACCTTCTAATTTTTCCTAGTTTACTTGGGCTGGTTCTAATTTGGAATATTCCATGAGTTTGGCAAGACCTTGACCCCTTACTAGCTTGGTGATCTAGATATCAATGTTGAATTCTTGAATTTGATTTATCCATCTGCACCTCCAACTAGTAGTTTCTACTTGTCTGTATATATCCTTTACTACAACATTTGACACATAATCTATTATATTCGCTCCTACCGGATATGGTCTAAAATATTTTATTTCCTTGATCAATGTATATGCCTATTTTTCCTTAATGTCATAATTCAATTCTTCTGCTTGTAGATTTTTTCTAAAAAAATGACACATGTTGCTCATAACCTTCATCATCCTTCTGTAACATGAGAATTTCTATTGTGTGATAAGAAGAAAAATAGAAAACTTGAAAGGGTTTTGAAAAATAAAGAGAATTAACAACAAGGGATCATTTTATTTCCCTTTTAATGTTTGCGAAGGCTTCCAAAGCTTCATTTGTCCATTTAAACTCAACTCCATTTTTAAGTATTTTTGCAATTGGTTTCACAATTTCTCCAAAATTTGAGATAAATCTTCTAACAAAATTAATCTGACCAAAAAATGATTGAATCGCCTTAACAATTTTTGGTATTTTTATCTTATCTATTGCAGCTATTCTTTCATGATCTATCCTTACCCCATCCTTTGAAATGATATGTCTTAATAGTTTACCTTATGTTACTCCTAAGTGACATTTCTTATAGATTGAACGATATTCCATATTCTAAAGCTCTTAATATTTTTTTTCAAGATGGTTACAATGTTCTTCTATATTATTAGAGTATCCTATCAAATCATCTTGATAAAAAAATAAAATAAAATCAATCAAACCCTGAAAGGACAAATCTATAGCCCTTTGGAAAATGGCTCTAGCATTTGTAAGTCCAAATGACATCCGTGCATAAATATATATTCCCCATGGAGTGGTAAAGGTTGTCTTATATTGTTCTTCTTCTTTACCTTTTACTTGATTATATCCTGAAAACCCATCCATTAGAGAGAGAAACTCATTTCTTGTCACTTTTTTTTAATAATGCCTCCATGTTAAGCAAGGCATAATTATCTTTCAAAGATGATACATTTAAATTCCTGAAGGCCACACAAATTCTTATATCACCATTTTTATTTCTGACTTGAACCAAACTTAATACCCATGTTGAATGTCTGATTGGCTTGATTATCCTAGCATCCCTTAACTTCATCAATTCTTCTTTCATCTTTGGAGCTAAGGTTGTATTTATGGGACATTGCATTTTCATAAATGGTTTTGCAACCGATTTCAAAGGAATATCATGCTGGAACAAATCTTCTATGTATGCTTTTAGGTCATCATATGACCATGCAAATACATGCCTATATTTCCTCAACAAATTTATTAAGTCTACCCTAATTTTGGCAGCGAGATTTTTTCCAATGTAGACTTTGTTAGGTGTATGATTATTACCAAGGTTTATCCTTTCAACGTCATCCTTGAAAAAAGAGGAAGGGCAAAGAAACTGATGACTTAGTAGATTCTGCTAAAATTCTCACAGAGGAGACTAGTATGAACAGAGATAACAAAACTAAGGCCAAGGAGGAAACTAAAAATGTAGACATGGAAGAAGTGGATAAATTCCTCTCTGAGGAAGAAGGTATGGATACTGAGGATGATACCGATACACAGGAAAAGGATATTACTTAGTCCTCTTAGGAGATGGAAAGTGACAATGTCAACAATGCTAATTCCATGGATATGGACATAGAAGGCCCTGAAGAAAACAATGATCCTAAAGATACTAGTACTCAAGGTGAAGTGAGAGATACCTCCCCTATGAAGAATGCTACCGACTCCACTCTTAAGACTCAAGTGGAGGTTACTCTCTTACCTGACAATGCACCTATTCTGGTGAACTATGATAATTATCTGTCTAAAGAGGGCATGATTTCAGGGATACCTCTGAGAAGATTAAGGTGAGTAAAGAGCAAGAGAATGATAAAAAAGATAAATAGGATGTTGGAGGCAGCCAAGATAACAAGACAGTGAAAATCCAGGAGCCAACTAGGTTTATGCAGGTAGTGAAAGAGCGGGCAGAGATGGACTATCAGTTGTATTCCTGACTATTTGAAGAAATAAAAGACATAAATGGTAAGTATGACGAGCTCCAGGACAAAGTGAATAAAATTTCTCTACTTCTTACTAAGCTCATGTATATGGGCAGAAATGAAGATGAGACCCAAGATGAAGATGAGGAAAAAAGGCTACTAGAGAATCTCAAACTAAAGATAAATGCAGTGGTCAATTTCCGCTAGCAGACAACTTCCAACTGTATATAGGGTATTGACGATACTATCAATAGAATCATGAAGAGAAACTAAGAGGGTATGAAGGTGACTGAAAACTATTTGAGGTCTCTACTCTCGGTGCTTGATGGGAACTCTACGCCCATTGTTATAGATGATGATGTTGCTAAAGACCCCAGCAATGCTGGCCCAGGAACTCGTACTAGAGCGAGTGCTAAAAATTTGAAGACAGGTAACACCAAGGAAATCAAGGATCTCAGGGAGGCCATCAAAAAATATAAATCGGTGATGGATGACTCTGCGGAATATGGAAAAAGTGACCTATTTGTGTTGTTCTCCGGGCTCATGTGTTTTTTGTCTGCTTAGCATCTTTTTGCTGGTGGTAGTTTGTGATGGGGGGATTTCTAATGCCTCCATCTCTTTTCCCCAGCTGTTCCTTTTTGTTTTTTTGTCCTTTTTTGTTGTGTTTTTTCCTGCTTATCTTTCTCTCTAAATTGTACAGGGTTATGATTCCCTTAAAAAAATGTTTTAACCTCAATCGAAAACATCATCATTTCTTACAGGACTTGCCTTCAAATCCACCCTATCCTTATTGTCACAAATTATTTCCAAAGCAACCAATCCTTTTGGAATCTTATTTTTTTCTAATTGTACTATCAGTTTTCCAAATAAAACCTCCTTTCCTTGATCTTTCTTTACATATGAATTCCAATCTATAAGCTGATCTTCATATTTATCTTCACCTATTAGAAATTTCATTATGTCATGGTCATCCTCAAATACTTGCCAACTATGAACAGTGTCTGGTATTGGTAGTCTTGTTTTGATCTCAACTTGTGCTATGTTTTCAAATAGAATATCATTGTTCCTAATAGTCAAGTTAGCCGTAAAATCTGCTATAATATTTCTAGATCTGTCAATCCAATTAATCAAAAATGTATCAAAAAATTCTACTTGATCCCAAACTTCATTCCTATAAAATTATAATTTTTAATTTTGACAAACTTATTCCTAACTTGAGACAATTAATTCAAAATCTACATATACTTTTAGTATTTTTATTCCATGTTTATTAGCAACTCTAAGTCCTAATAGAAGTGCTTCATATTCAACTACTTTATTTGTACAATCAAAGGTTAAAAGAAAAGAGTATTTAAAATATTTTCCAATAGGAGAAATAAAAACTACTCCAACACTATTGCCCTCTTTACTGTAGACACCGTCAAAGTACATTTTCCACATCATTTCTTGATCTTCTTTAGCATGAATTTTAATTTGTTTAGTATTTTACATTGCATCTTTAGTAATACTTACTTTGAATTATCCATGTCGGTATGACAAAATAAATTCACTTTCTCTGGATCAACATCTTCAATGATGTATGATGATCTAGGCTCCATGTTAATTATCACTTCCCTTTCATTCACTGGAATAAATTCATAAGATAGATCCAATTGAATATGACCAACTACTAGATTAGAGAATTTCCTAGATATACTCATTCCATAATTGGTAGGTACGTCTACCATAATAATATCAATTCTATATGATACTTCAAGACAAGAAGGAAATTTAAATTCTACATTTTTTATTATTCCAACCACATGCAAAGATCTATTATCCATAGCATAACATCTTCCATAAGTGGTATCAAATTTCATCCCATGTTCTTTCATAACTTCTGATGGCATGATATTTACTACTGCTCCTGAGTCAATCATATAATTCTCAACTAACTTGTTATTAATTAACAATGTAAGATAAAAAGGATCTAATCACGCTCCACAAGATAAGGTGCCCAGATAAATAATTGGTGGTTCTTCATTTACTTGTTCTTGATTAAATTCTTCTTTAGAAACATCACCTACATTAGAAAATATTTTTGAACTTTCATTCTTATAATATGGAATTTTCATGATTTCAAGAAATGAAACATAACTTTTCACCTGTGATAATGCATTAGATATAAAATAATTACCGAATGAATAATTTCTAATAACCATTGACTTGTGCACTATTTTTGTCATCTTAGGAACTTCTACCTGTTTTTCTTTCTTTTGGGTGTCATCTTTGTTCGTTCTCAAAGTTCCCATCTAGCTAAATTATTTTTCTTTGTCACTTTGGAAAATATTTCAGTAGGATTCCCTTGATCAGCATTCACTATCCTATTCCATAATTGGTAATTTATTCTTTCCCATGCTAAGAGTGCAACAATACATGCTATTTTCTCTTCATCTATTATTTTCCTCAAAGTTGGGATTTCATCATCTGAAAATACTTGTTGTGCACTGTATTGTTGGTTTATCCTTCTTGAATCATTGTCTAGTATATATTCCTTATCAGAACTGTAATCATCATTTTTCCACAATGGCTCTATTGAGATTGTATTTACCATAGGTTTTTGATCTTCATCCTCATTTTCTTCATCAATTAAACTTTGGGCTTTAACATAGTTTTCAAGATCATGGGGAAATCTACAAGCATCACACCATGGATCACTTTCTATTAAATGGTTATTTTTCCTTAATGGATCTGATATCTCCTTGTTACTATTTTATCTTTCATGCTTTCCATCCTTTTAGTTTGTGTTATATGGAATACCCTGCAATTTAAGCCTATCATTTCAATGAAATTGTGGTCTATCATTTCTAACTTGTTTAGTTTTCAAATCCTTAAGTATATCCATGATTTATTTTAGATCATCCTTCTTCATAGCCTTAGGCTTATACAATTTTACATATTCTCTCTTGTTTACCCTCCCATCATCTTTCCTATCATTTCCAACAATAATTTTTTTCTTGAAGGTCTGTTGTAATATGGTTGGCCTGTATGACCTAATCTCATAATGGGTCTTATTGTCGAAATAAATTAAGTAAAAATAAATTAGGAAAGAATCAAAATTCCTAATATCCCTTGGTATTCTATTCAACTTTATTAAATATTCTACCACAGATTCATTGAAATTCTTCTTTATACTTGTTAACTCATGAGAAGCGAAAGAAGTATCAGTATGATCACCAAATTCATTAATGAATTGTATTGCACACTCTTTCCAACTAGAATATGATCTATCTAGAAATACTCTATACCACTCACCAACATCTTCAATCGAGGATTGCACAAATAATTACATGAATATATCTTCATGGTGGATTTCAAATTCTTTAATAGTATTTTTCAGATTTATCACATGTTGCTCAATAGATTATGTTCCATTACTAGTGAAATTTGGAATAGCTATCCTCAATTAATTCTAGATAGGATTTATATATCCTTCTATCCTACTAAAATACATTTTAATGTATCTTTCAATCACCATTGGTGCTCTTAATCCAACATTATGTCCACCATGATTATTTATTCTTGGTCCATGATTTTGATGGTTCATGCCTCCCTGATTATTTCCTCTGTGGTTCTGGCCATCATTATACTAGTTACCACTATTTTTTTGTCTTGGTTTTCCATGGTCATGAATTCCTCCATTTTTTAGTTGTCTACAATTCCCATATTGTTAATTGTCATTGTTATTATTTCCACTTCTTCCTCTATTTCCGGTTCAAACAATGTATTAGTATGATCAGTGTTCAAAACTAGCTCTCCATTTTTCCTACGAGGAGGATTGTATCTAAAGGTCCTATCATCCCTTGTTTTCCTCTTGTGTTCAATTATTTCCTCCCTCATCCTCTCATCCTTTCATCTTTCTTCTCTTGGTCTTTCATCTTTATTTATTTTCTTGGTGAAGAGAGTGCACTTCTCTGTATTCCCATTTTATTTAATATTTCATCTAGTTTCCTTCTAAGAGCTTTAACGATGTCTTCATCATCTAAGTTCTTATTATATATCTCACAAAAATAGCATCCAATTTTTAATAGGATCATGCTCTTCCATATCTATTTTGGAAAAAGGATTATAATTTTCATCATTATTCCCATAACTGTGATGACTTGATGTGAGAAATTATTCTTTAAAAAATCATCTTTCTCTGCCAGGGAACTTCTTATATCCTGCAAATTTCATTTTTGATCCTATACTCTTACTCTTATTTAATTTTATTTTTTTGAATTAACTCAATATGTTGGATTACAATCAATAGAAAAAAATTTAAATCACCTCAGACGTCTTTTGATATGACACTTTGTTCCCATAAGGGTAAGAAAAAACGTAAATCTTAATGGTTTTTTTAGGCTGTCTAGTTTGGGCTAAATTTCCTTCTATGTCCTTCCTCCAGTCTTTGGCTGCATGCTGGTTCTTCATGTGGAAATTATTTCCTTGTCATGAAACATTTGGTCTTGGTGGTGGGAGTCTTCTAGTTTTTTCCCCCTATCTTGGTTTTGTCCTGTCTTGGTCTTGACTATCTTTTGTTTTAGGCTTTAGGTCCCACAAAACCTGTTATGTATAGGGTAGATAAAATTTTCCAAGACAATTATTTTTTTCCCGTCAAAATAAAATTATTCACCTCATATATTATAAATATTTTACTTCAAAAGAAAAAATCTGCCTCATACAATACATATTCTCCCCCACATTAATATATTATTCATCAAGATTTTATGAAATTTTTATACGGTAGGGAAAAAATTGCCAATACAAACTATTTTATTTTCCTAATTTGGAAAAAAATTCACCTTCATTAAAAAAATTTTCCCCCTAAAATAATATACCATTCAACAGGATTTTACACCTTTTCTTGGGAGGGTGTTTCTTAAAGTTATCCGTGGTATGATTAGAGTAGCACTATCAGGCATAAGCTATCATCATCATGTCATTCTTTGATTTAACTTACTCAAGGGAAGTTCTAACAGGCTTGCAGTCAAAATCCTTTAACAAGGTGACTCTCAAAATGAGTTTCAAATCCCTTAACAGGGTAGTTCCTAACATGACTTTTGTAATATCTCTTAACTGGGTTATAGATACTCTTAACTAGGTATACCCTTAGTAGGGTGTTGTAATGCTCCTAATTGGGAAAGAATTATAGGTGCACTAGTGATATTTTTGGGTGATAATTCCCACCATGATTTTTCTCTCTAACAATAGTTTTCATGATAAAATATTGGTGTCATTGTGTTGATTTCATGGATTTATGTTTTGGTATGCTTTTATGTTACATTTAGATTTGTATTTTGGTTACTTTGGAAGCTGATGAAAATATTTTGTAGATTTGTGGTTGCATTGATTCATCCCCCCTCTAAGTTCCTTATAACACTAACAATTGGTATTAGAGCCAAGTTCTCTTGAAGAAGCCTAAAAACTTGGGAAGGATCCTTAAGGCTGATATGGAGGGTTTGAGATATCAGAGGAAACTTAAGAAGAAACTTGTAGATGCTGAGAAATTTATTGAAAGGTTGAAAGAAAAACTCCAGCAATCAAGAGCCAAGAGACTAGATATTTTTGAACAACTATCTGAACAAAGTGGATTTTAGGTAGCTTTGGAAGAATTGTCTCAAGAGAATGAGCAGCTGCATAAAGATAAGAAGAACATCCAAAGAGAGTTAGAATATTTTTCAGTCAGAATGGGTGAAGAAATGGAAGAAAGGAAGGTAATAAAAGAAGAAAGGATAATGACAGAGGAATCCCTAAAATCCAAAGATAAATCCCTAAAAGCTAAGGCGAAGGAGGTCTTCAAATCTGAACAAGAGGTTGGTATATTACATGAATATCTACATGATACAAATGATGAAAATAAAGAAGCCCTAAGGAAGAATGAAAATTTGAGAGAAAAAAATGAGAAATTGAAAGGTGAGTTGAAGGATGCAAATGATTTACTCAAGAATTTTAAAGAAAATTCTACAAAACTTAATGAACAACTCAAGAATCAGAGTATACATGGAGAGAGATAGGGTCTTGTCTACACCATTTATGAAGTTGGTGAATCCTTTGGAACCAAGAAGAGCATGCAAGATGACAAAACTTCACCAAAGGTAACCCCAAGGAAATCTAGTAAGATATCTTATAAACCAATTTGTTTCTATTTTCATAAGGTTGGACATACTACTAATGTATGAAAGAAAAATGTGAGATCTAGTATTCCAAGTATTAGATCTAATGTTAGACCAGGTACTTTTCATGGTTATTTCTATAGATGCAAAAAGTATGGACATAGGGCTATTGAGTGCACGACAAGGGTGAACAATCAATGGGTACAAGTCAACCAAAAAATTCCTTATGAGAATGAGAACCGATGGAATGTTACATGCTCACATTTTCAGAATTATGGACTCACTGTTGTTAGCTGCAAATTGAGGACAAATAGAGGCAATGTAGGACCTTGGAGATCAATATGTATGGCATGTTTTCATTGTCATAAGATAGGTCTCATTTCTAGGTTTTGTAGAGAAAAGACCAATAACATGAACCAACTAGTTAATCAGTCAGACAAGAGAAAGGGAAAGTGTTAGTATTTAGAAGCACTAGGAGCAGGAGGATGAATTAGTGTAGACAAGTACTTAATAATTTTCACCACCGATCTAACAAAGTTAATCAACAACTTCCAAAGAATGAAACATACAATTGATGATATCAAATAGAAGTAAATAACATCAAGAATCCACATAAGCATCACACATAACACACAAATTTAACACACAACCCTAAATTAAATGATTTAGATCACCTTATATAGCTAATGACATGTAACTGATTGAATGCTTGAATGTGTTAAGTTGATGATAATCTAAGGAATTAAATCAATTAATGTATTGTAATGTCATTGATGTCAACTTGATATAATCTATATGGTCATGGAGATACTGCTAAAGACTTCAAAGAACTCATGAATCAAGACTATGCTATCAGTAATGCATATAAGTCAAGTATTCACTAAGTGACTATATACACCGACGGTCAGAGTAAAAGAGAAATTCACAGTGTTTCCCGATGAGAAAATGCACAACATTATCGATGAGAAAAGTTACAGTGTTACCTGATGAGCAAAACACAATGTAACTCGACAAACAGAATTTTAGTGTTTCCCGATGGAAAAGTCAAGGATGGAGATCCCGATTGATAATTGAAGTCACACTGATGGAACAGTCAGTTATCACCGATGACTAACTAAAGTGTTGACTGACAGAACAGAGAGTTCATAAAATGACAATGCTTAGCTGTCAAGTAGCTAAAGATAGAATTAACAGATACTTATCATTGTTTTAATCATCCAGATAAAGCCAGAGATATGTAATTGATTTAAAGCTGATTTGTCCAGTTAGCAATAATATCTCTTTGAGATAAAAATGAAGTTTTCTTTAAATATATTGGCAAGAATTGTGTATCATGCCAAGAATGAAGAAAGAAAAGAAAAGGTAAAATATGTCTATATAGAGACAAACCCAATTCATTACGAATGGGGGATTGTGTGAGGTGAACAAGAGAAGAGGAAAGATTAAAAATAAAATCTGAAGAAGAAGAAGAAGTCTTCATTCAGTCCTAATCAACAAGCTAAGGAAAGAGCTAGATTCTTCTGACACTGATGAACAGTGAGACAACATCATAGAGCAGAACAGTGTGGAGAAAAGGTATAAAATTGATTATATTGATCAAAGAGGTAATGGACTTACAATAGATCCAAAAATCTGCAATTGAGTTGTATGTATGAACAAATCATCAGTGTTTTAGTTTAACCATTGAATCATCAAGTCTCTTAACCAAGTAGGACTTAAAAGTCTTGTACAATTGAGATACATCCCAAGGAGTATCAAAAATTTTGATCATGAAAGTAGCATTGGATATGCCCGATACCTATTAACAGGCCAAGTGAGTGTTTGATCAAGAATGATAGAATTAGATGCCAGATACTAGGTGACAAACTATCTTTTAAATCCTCTAACAAGATCACACCTAACAGTATGTTTGTAACCTTTAACAAGGTTGGCTCTTAATAGGGCTCACTTTAGAAGAGTGAAAATTTGGGGTACCGGTCCCAGTGGTTTTTCCCTTAACAAGGTTTCCACATTGAAAATCCATGTGTTATGTATTTATGTTTCATTACTTTACTATTTTACATTTCACACATGTGATTCTAGATTTATCGATATACTCTACATATTTACTGTGTTTTGGTAAAATAGTTAACTGCTTATTGGTAAACATACAGAAGAAGATTTAACAAAGCAATCCAACAAGTAGAAAATTGATATAAGTATTTCAAGGCATTCATCTTGTAGGACAAAAGATAACTAGAGACATAATTTATGGTTATAAGTTTTAAAGGTTGATTTAAGGATTAATTTTTTAGGCCGCTAATTCACCCCCCCCTCTCAGTTATTACTAAAAATTGGTATCATATCTTGTGTGATTAAAAGGAAGGTTTCAAGACCTAAGCTAAAGATCACAAGATGAACAAACAAGATGTGCCCAAGTTGAACAAAGATAGTTTTGCTTCATGGCAAAGAAGAATAAGACTCCACTTATTAGGTATTGGAAATGATGTTACTCAATACATAGATATTGAATATGTGTTGCCCATAGGAGCACCAACAATTGAACAAATGAGAGAGAAGCATGAGCACAATTGCATGATGATAGAGCTTTCTTCCTCACTCTCCGATGCTGAATTTGAAGATGTCAAAACTTGCAAGACTGCAAAGCAGATGTGGGACAAATTGATGCTTCTACATGGTGGTGGCAAGAATGTTTTGAGATCCAAGGCAGAAAGCCTTAGAGGAAAGTTTGACGATCTCAAAATGAAATAAGGTGAAAAAATCACACAGTACAACACAAGAATCAAATAGGTAGTTAATGCTATCTGAGGAGTTGGAGGTGTACTAGAAGAAGATACAGTGGTAAGTAAAATTCTAAGAACCTTACTACCTACTTATGCTATTAGAGTGTCTTCCATTCAAGAAATGAGAGGAGTAGAAAATATCAATCTTACTCTAGATATTTTGATTGGAAGACTAATTTCATTTGAGATGAATAATTTTTATAATAGTGTCTTACCAAACATAGAGTTTGCATTCAAAAATTCTATGAGAATAAGTAAATAAAGTCATAAACACACTATGAGAAAAGATAGTGATAGTGAAACTGAAGAAGAAGATCTTGATGAAATTGAAGCACTTATGGCTAGAAGAATGCAAAGAGGCAAAGGTAAATACAAAGGTAAATAAAAAGGTAAATTACCACTTGTTTTTTTTAATTGTAAAGAGATTGGACACTTTGTTGCAAGATGTCCTAACATAAGAAAAGATGACAAAAGTAATGACAGATCATTTGAAAAGAAGTTTGCCAGAGGTGATTACAGAAGCTACCAAAAATCAGAAAGAAGAGATTCCAAAGACTACAAGGACAAAGGAAAGAAGGCCAATTACCTAGCTAAATGCAAATATGATGACACTGATACTAAATTTGATGAAGACATCGAGATGGTGTTTGTGGCAGTGAAAGATGATTCAGACGATGATGAAGAAAGGTATGTAGAAACAACACTCATATCTAAAGTTAGTAAAAATGAGGTCTGGATCATAGATAGTGGCTGCACTCACCATATGACCGGTGATAAGAAAAAGTTTGAGAATTTTGATTACTATAAAGGTGGTTCAGTAAGAATGGGTAATGATACACATTGTCTAGTTGAAGGTAGAGGAACCATAATGTTGAATAACCAGATAAAATGTGAAAATGCTTATTGGGTAAATGGATTGAATTATAATCTATTGAGTGTTTCTGTGTTGAATAATTCAGGTCACAAAGTAGCATTTGAAAATAAGAAGGCAAAGATCTTCAATAAATTAGGAAATCTGATTGGTACTGGTGAGCAGACAAAAGGTAACTTATTCTATCTGAATGATACTAACACCACTTGTTTGATTGCTACAAACTAAGACATATGGTTGTGGCACAAAATTTTGTGTCATGTGAACTTTGACAACATGATAAATATTAGAAAAAAAGAGAAATGTCAGAGGCTTACCAATGATGACCAAGCCTGAAAACATCATGTGTAAGAAATGTCAAAAAGGTAAGATGACAAAGTCTAGTTTCAAAATAAAAACCCATGCATCTAATGCCATTCTAGATTTAGTCCATACTAATTTAAGTGGACCTATGAGGACAAAGAGTTATTATGGAGATAGATATTTTTTTCTCTTTGTTGATGATTACTCTATAATGATGATAGTAATGTTTCTAAAAGATAAATCATAAGCATTTAAGATGTTTAAATAGTATAAGGAAATGGTTGAAAAATAAAGTGGTAAAGAATTGAAATTCTTAAGGTTAGATAGAGGAGGGGAATTTATTTCAGATGAATTCACTAACTTTTGTAATGAGCATGGAATCAGAAGACAGGTCTCTGCACCAAGAACACCACAACAAAATGGAATTGTTGAAAGAAGGAACAGATTCATAGTTGATTGTGCAAGAGCACTGATGATAGAGAAAGGCATCACCCAAAACTTCTAGAGAGAAGATGTCAGTATTGTTGTTTACAAATTGAACAGAGTACAATTGAAGAAAGACACCAAAAAGACACCTTATGAGCTTTGGTATGGATATACACCTACTGTAAGTTATTTCAATTTTTTTAGCAGTTAGTGTTATATCTTAAAAGATGATAGAAATGGAAAAATTGACTCCAAGAGTGATGAAGGAATCTTTCTAGGGTATTCTACCAAGAGAAAGGCTTATAAATGTCTAAATAAAGCCTCTAACAAAATTGTTGAAAGTGCAAATGTAAAGATGATGAATTTGCAGAGAATAATGAAAAGGAAAGCACTAAAGAACCAGAGGAATACAATAGGTTTACTTACAATGAGGAACTTGACACTCTACCTGACCAACAATGTAGAGATCTTGAGCAACAGATCATTGCACCCGAGCATCAGGCTGCAAATACTGATGATCAAGATATTGCTCAAGATGATGCACAAAGTGATGGATAAAAAAATGAAGGAAAAATTGATGATCAAGCTGATAGATAGAGAGCTAAACTTGTACTTGTAAGATATGTCAGAAAGAACCATCCATAGAACTAGATCATAGGAGATAAGAAGGCTGGTATGAGAAGATGTCTTATTTGTAATTTTCAACCCAAATCTGTCAATGCTACACTAGATAATGATGAATGGATAAGTGCTATGAATGAGGAGATTGAGAAGATAGAGAGAAAAAAGACATGGACACTTGTACCAAGACCAGATGAAAAGAATGTCATCGTTACAAAATGGATATTTAGGAATAAGATAACTAAGGATGGAGAAGTCACAAGAAATAAAGCAAGACTAGTATGCAAAGGGTATGCACAAGAAGAAGGGATTGAATATGGAGAGACCTTTGCACATGTTGCTAGGCTAGAAGGAGTAAGAATATTTCTTTCTTATGTTGCATATAAAGGCGTCAAGGTATACCAAATGGATGTCAAGTCTGCAATCCTAAATGGAATACTTGAGGAAGAGGTATACATTGAGAAACCAGAAGGGTTTGTTGATCCAGACAAGAGGAACATGGTATGTAGGCTACACAAAGCCTTATATGGATTGAAACAAGCACCCCAAGCCTAGTATGAAATACTTCATTCCTATCTTATAAGTATTGGATTTGTAAGGACTAGTGAAAACAATAATCTTTATTTGAAGGAAGATACTGATGCTAAAATTTTGATTGCTGAGATATTTGTTGATGACATCATATTTGGAGGAAATGATATGCTATGAAAATCATTTGCTGATGAAATGAGAAAAGAGTTTGAGATGTCTATGTTTGGAGAGATCAAGTTCTTTCTTGGTCTGCAGATCATGTAACAAGATGAAGGTATTTTCATTACACAATCCAAGTACATCAAAGAGGTACTGAAAATATTTAAGATGGAAGAGCCCAAACTAGTTGGAACACTAATGAAAATTGGATGTAAGATGACAAAGGATGACAAGTCATCAGAGGTAAATCAGACTTTGTACAGATCAATGATTGAAAAACTCATGTATGTTGTACATACTAGACCAGATATTGCACATGCAGTAGGAATAGTTGCTAGATTTTCTGCTAATCCTAGGGAATCACATATGACTACTATGAAAAGAATCCTAAGATATCTAAAGAATACCAAGGAATATGTCTTATGGTATAAAAGAGAAGGAAAATTTGAACTTAAGGTCCTTATCGATGCTGATTGGGCTGAAAATATTGATGACCGGAAGAGCATAACTGGAGGAGAATTATTTATGGGTGATAGACTTGTCGCATGGATCATCAAAAAGCAAGGATGCATCTCTCAATCTACTACAGAGGCAGAGTATATTGATGTTGTTTCTGCTCAAATATTGCATGGATCAAACAGTTACTCGAAGGTATGCATATGAAAATTTTAGAACCAGTAATTATCTAGTGTAATAAAAATTTCTAAGAATCCAGTCATGCATGCTAAAACAAAGCATATTGCCATCAAGAATCATTATTTGAGAGAACAAGTTCAGGAAAAGGAGGTGATACTTGAGTATGTGCAATCAAAGGAACAATTAGTCGATATCTTCACCAAGCCACTGCCCAAGGATGCATTTGAGTACTTGGGAAAGAGACTAGGGGTCAGACCCTTGTCTACTGGTCAGTAAGATGACTAGAAGGTTGCATCTGCCTACATATTATCATAATATCATTCATATTGATTCAAGCAGAAAAATGGACTTCAATGATACATATATACATAATAAGGTATTTATCTACTCCAAGCACTAGAGTTATTACAGATGGAATGGTAACTTCAAGGAATATATTATGGATAGAAAGGATCCACTTTACAATACTGTCAAATATTTGTTTGAAAATGATGTTTGTTTAGCATTGCTATCAAAGGGAGAGAGATATCTCATTATCATACTAGTAAAAAGAGAAATTATATCCATTATCAACTTAGGGAGATCATATCCATCAAAGTATCCAAAGGGAGAGATGTAACAAGAAAGGGAGAGTACACAACACAAGAGAGAATTGCTGACAAGAAACATCAAAAGAAAGGAGAACAGTCAAAGGGAGAGAGTTTGACATAGAAGGAGAACACATCACATCAGAGAATGAAAGATTCTACATCTATCTAGTAAAGGGATTGAAGACAAACAAAAAGCTACAAGAATCAAATCAAAGCTATTTGAGCTTACCGAAAGCTAGACATTTGTAATAGTTACATTAGAAAAGCTTGATGAAACTATATATTTCATATTGTATTAGCAATAGTATAGTATGATAATGTAGTATGTTTCCATCAATACTAAAGGGAGATATTGATGACATGTAACTGATTGAATGTTTGAAGATGTTAAGTTGATGATCATGCAAGGCATTAAATTAGTTAATGTATTGTATTTTCATTGATGTGAACTTGATATAATCTATATGGTCATGGAGATATTTCCAAAGACATCAAAGAACTCATGAATCAAGACTATGCTATCAATAATGCATATAAGTCAAGTATTCACTAAGTGACTATATACATTGACAGAGTGCACACTGACGGTCAGAGTAAAAGAGCAAGTCATAGTGTTAACCAACTAGAAAATGCACACCATTATCGACGAGCAAAGTTATAGTGTTACCCAACGAGAAAAACATAATGTAATCGGACGGACATAATTTCAGTGTTGCCCAATGAAAAAGTCAAGGATGGAGATCCCGATGAAAACTGAAGTCACACCGATGGAACAATCAGTTATCACTGATGACTAATTGAAGTGTTGACTGACAGAACAAAGAGTTCAAAAAATGACAAAATACTTAGCTGTCAAGAAGCTAAAGATATAATTAACATATACTTATCATTATTTTAATCATCTAGATAAAGTCAGAGATAAGTAATTGATTTAAAGATGATTTTTCCAGTTGGCAAGAAGATATCTTTGAGATAAAACTAGAGTTTTCTTTAAATCTATTGGCAAGAATTGTGGATCACACCAAGAATCAAGAAAGCAAAGAAAAGGTAAAATAGGTATATATAGAGATAAACCCAATTCATTATGAATGGGGGATTGTGTGAGGTGAACAAGAGAAGAGGAAAGATGCAAAATAAAATCTAAAGAAGAAGAAGTCTTCATTTATTCCTAATCAACAAGCTGAGGAAAGAGCTAGATTCTGCATACACCAATGAACAGTGAGACAACATCACATAGCAGAATAGTGTGGAGCAAAGGTATAAAATTAATTATATTGATCAAAGACGTAATGGACTTGCAATAGATATGAAAATATGCAATTGAGTTGTATGTATGAACAGATCATTAGTGTTTCAATTTAACCATTGAAGCATCAAGTCTCTTAACTGAGCAGGACTTGAAAGTATTTTACAATTGAGATACATCCCAAGGAGCATCAAAAAGTTTGATCATGAAAGTAGCATTGGATATGCCCGATACCTATTGACAGGCCAAGTGAGTGTTTGATAAAGGATGGTAGCATTAGATACCAGATACTAGGTGAAAAAATATCTTTTAAATCCTCTAACAAGGTCACATCTAATAGTGTGTTTGTAACCTTTACTAGGGTTGGCTCTTAACAGGGCTCACTTTAGAAGAGTGAAAATTTGGGTGCCGGTCCTAGTGGTTTTTCCCTTAACAGGGTTTCCACGTTAAAAATCCATGTGGTATGTGTTTATGTTTCATTACTTTACTGTTTTACATTTCACATATGAAATTCTAGATTTATTGGTATACTCTGCATATTTACTATGTTTCGATAAAATAGTTAACTGCTTATCGGTAAACATACAGAAGAAGGTTTAACAAAGAAATCCGACAAGTAGAAAATTGATATAAGTATTTCAAGGCACTCATCTTGTAGGAAAGAAGATAAATAGAGACATAATTTGTGGTTATAAGTTTTAAGGGTTGATTTAAGGATTAATTTTTGAGGCCACTGATTCACCCTCCCCCCCCTCTTAGTTATTACTATCAATAGTGTTATATTTAAGTCACTTAAGACCTAGAAACTTTCCATCATCATTGGCACAAAGTATTGACCAACTACCTCAAGATCAGCATAAAAAATACCTAACATGTTAGAATCAAATGTAATATCCATTTTATTAACCAATAGCCAGCCTTAGATCCAATGCCTTAATTGATTTAATATGAAACTTTGATCGATGAACTAATAGGTATATTACCTTGTTCACCAAAAACATAATTCACTCAAAACACTAAATTAAATTTCGTTATCAGAATCATGGATTCCACTAACCATATAAAAACCTCCTCTATGATCGCAATGCTTGATCTATACTAAAAATTGACCGCTACAAAATTATCTGACTGAAATGGTTCTTCTTGTACACTGATCAACACACTTAATCGTTTCTTCCATTACTGATCATGCAGAGATGTTACCAATCGATCCAATCATGTTAACTAACAATATTTACATCAATGACAACCAATTATGCATCCCTTATGCTCCTCATAATAATTCCAAAACCCACCATAATCAATAATCTCCTCCTTTGGGATTTATTTAATCACCTAAAAATGGTCATCTAAACCCTAGACCCCCAATCTCAAACAATTATTCAAGAAACCCTAATCTTGATTATTCTAAGTCCTAAATCAAAAAAGTAATTGATCAAATTCAAACTGATCTGACCTAAACCCTAGGTCCTAATCGATCATCTTACTTGATTAATTAATTAATCCCTAAAATTACATCATATTGGCAAATAAAGCTTATGTTAATTATTTAATTGATATTCTGATGTATTAATTTAAAAAATTGCTAAATTGTCAATTAAATAAAAAAGGGAATTAAATTAATTAATAAAAACAAATATGCATTCAAAATCATTTAAATTATTAAAAATCCATATGGGATCATCAAATTCAGTTGACTGATTATCAAAATGGAAACAATCCAGTTCCACTCAGTTAACTGATTCTCCACTATCTATCATTTTGGAAGCATTTCAGTTAATTGAGAAGTGAATATGGAAGTTTCCACAAAGACTGACCAGTTAATTTAGTCAGCTAACTCTGTCGACTAATCACATTGCTTGCACATGGATTGTGCTTCTTCAATCGAATATGAGCCACTTTTTTCTTTCAATATTGACCGTCGATTCGAGAGAGATTTATATAAAAGCTAAACTCATTTCCTTCAAAGGGATACTAACTTTTATTATCATTATTATGTTGTATTTTTCATTCAAGAATTTATCATTTAAGATTTCATTATCTTATCTTAGTTTACCTTTCTTTTAAGCATGCAAATCTAATTTAGAGCATATTTCCTTTGGTTCTTTAAAATGAATCAATCAAATCATTTAGTGCTTAAAATCAACCTAATTAGTTTGGATTAACAACAAATCTGCATATTGCATATCATCTTAGATCAATCATAATAGATTAAAACCCTTCATTTAGAATAGGTGTAGTCACTGAGTTTGCAATGACCTGAGAGAAAACTCATACTCCTGCCTACTAGAAGGCAATGGGTCATTGTTGGTTAGTGTAGTTGTTTACTTCAATTTTGTATTGTCTAGCCCACTAACCACGTAAAGAATTTATTGAATTGTGTGTGTTTATTGTGCAACTTGCAGGTACTTGCCCATTTTCACGCATACATTTCTGGCACCCACCATGGTGCTCGATTTTCACTTTGACCCAAAAACCCTTTCCACATCCATTTTGAACAAAATCTGAGGCCACCACCACATCCAGGTCATCAATTTGGTTCAAAATGATTATAAATACACCTATGCTTGTCCAAATCTGATTCTGTGGAAAAAATATTTTTCATAAAGAGGTCGTACAACCTTTTGCACACAAATTGAGACAAGTTTTCTATCTGCACGCAGACCGAGATAGAGGAAGGTAGAATTGTATTTTTAAAATAAATTTTTTTGGGTCTAGCCTTTATACCCCAACTGCTATCATTCTACCTGGCATTTCACATCAAATTTTCCTTACATAATAACTGCAAATACCAAGCATCAAGCCCAAGTGCCTACTCCATTACTTTGCTAATGTAATGTTTAGCTTTTGTATAAATAAATTTTTTTTTACATATATCCCATCCATGTGGGATTAATCTCTACCCCCCAACTACACTGACTTGTGTTTTTGCTTCCCGTCCAACCAACCACCCTCTCAACTCATGTGCAGTCTAACTAGCCTACCCCACGCCTATTCCTCACAGCACCTCCTCCGCTCGCCGCTTCCCCTCCACTCCCTCCACCCTACCTCCTATTCCCCATTCTTCCTTCCACCCACATATGCTACCCTCACCCATGCTAACATTCTAGAAGAGGAAGGGGAGATGCGGGTAGGCATTTCTTTGTTCGCAAACACCCCAGATTGTCATCATATTGGGTCTCTGATTGCCTACATATACACCCAGCTCTTCAAATTATCTATTCATTCCTCTTCACTTTGTTCATAATTTTGTGCTCTTGTTATCTCAATCTCTTGGAGGAGGATCTATCTACAACATTCGTTTATCTTTTCCCTGGGAGGCCCAGTAAGCTTAGAAAATAGGTGCTCTATTTGGCTTTCTTGCGGTCTTTCCCTATTCTATCCAACTCCTCGTATTTATTCTACAATCATATGATGTGGGTCTTGAGCATGGACACAAATATCTCTTTTCTACTTGTTCTCAAGTTTGAATGCATGCATGGGTATACTTTTTAATCCATCCCGCAAATGACAAAACCCTAGTTATTTGCTACTCCCTGCTTCCTCCCTCGCGTAGTCTCCCACTCTGCTCAAGCTCCTCTCGTTGCCCAGACAGACTAAGATAAAGTTTATTGCAATCTAGGCATCAAAATATAGGGTTATTGGCCATTTGTAATGGCCACAGGACTGTCAATTTTAACCCCGCATTCTGCTGACATTAGCAGGGATTTGAAAAATCTTGCCTTCACCATATGCATTTTGGTTTTTACAGTCTAACTTTAAACGACCATAACTTGCTCATATTTGGTCAAAATTGACTACAATTGTTTTTTGATTTGGGGTAGATTTTCCCAAAGATCAATGTGGTGAAGTCATTTTCTATTTTTCGTTGTTGGGTTTATCATAAATTGCACTTTTTGATGACTATACCTGTCTAATCCTTTTTTTTGTAGCTTCTAGAGCCTCGTACGGGCTCATACGGTAACATTTTTGGGTGCAATGTTTTTTGAAAATGTGTGATTTATCATCTAGTTTATGAATATTTAATTATTTTTCTATTTTTTGGATTTTCTAACACTAAAGAGATTTGGGCTATGTTGTTATCTGGCTTATCTTATTGATTTCAGCGTAACAGTGGTTTGTAGGACATTGAAAAAGAAGATTAAAACATAGAATACTAATGAATCATGTTGCATGTTTCCTTCATTAATAGAATACTAAACATTGTGCTTTCATATTGTTTTTGTTTTATTAAAATAGGAACGCACATGCAAGAATTTTTAAAATTAACTTCTATCTGGTGTTTTAGGCATGAGAATAATGTCAGGAAACTATGTTGTCACCCTTTTGGGATGATTAGAAATACAGAAACATTATTGTCATTCACCGTTTGAGATCTACAACTTTAGCGAGCCTATCCAAGTGGGAAAAATTACTCACCCTTAGAGAACCACCCAAGTGAGAACAAGATAATGCCAAGCTTCTTCGACTCACTATAATAAAAAATCTTCCTTGAGGCCAAAACCTTGGAAGATAAGTGGAATTTGAGCTTATACTCAGCTCTCTCCTAACATAAAGCAGAGCCTCCAAGTCTCAATCACATATCGTGAACTGCTTGTGCTAAGGTGCTCTATGTTAGAGATTTTCTTCTGTGCAAATAATTCATTGTATGTTTGTCATTGATGACAACATAAAATATACAACGGTGTCCTATATGCAATTATCAGTACAGATGTTCTAGAGACATGCATGTTTATTTCCATGGTTTAGATATGTTCTGGTTGCTATGTGCATTCACGCAGAGTCAGATATGCAGTTTTAGTGGAGTTATGTTAAAGAGTTATGGCGGTTACAATTTCTAGAGATTATCTATTAGGAGCCGACGAAAATACAGTGTTTCTTGAGATGCGTCTATCTTTGGGATATGTGTGTTTATATTCATGTTTAGTTATGTGTTAATAATGATTATACAAAAGTTCCAAATGTGTTTTAATAGAATAGTGTTGTTAGAGTTAATTTGGTGAAGCCGACTTTATGAAGCGTCGCGTCTATTCAGTTTGAGTTGCGGGGTAAAAATACAAACCTGTGTCACACTTTTACAAAGGAAGAGGACCATGACATGCAAAACTATTAAACTTTAATGACATAAAAGTGGCATTTGTGTTTATAATTTGAAAATGATGTAAACTAATGAAATGTGTATAATTGGATGTAGTTTATGCCTATAATTTTTACATTTTTTTTGAATAATCATTGACATAGTTTTTTTAATTTTTGAAGTACATTTTTTAATTGCACAAAAAATGTTGAAACTGTAAGGTCTAGTTCCCTCCAACTAAATATATGCAAATAATCTTTTTTTCCTTTGATTTCATAATATGTTTTAGATGACACATACAGCTAGTGCATAAAAAAAGAAAGATTGGTTTTCGGTATATATTTTGTCTGTCATAACTATTCAAAGTCAGAGTTACCCAAAATTAACATTTTTTTTCTCCCTCCACATTTTCCCTAGAAAATCTAAACAAATTACATATTCTTGAAGAGGACTCTCTCCTCTAGTGTTAAATATAAGTTGTAAATTTTTCTGACATGATTTGCTATTTTTTTATTTTTTCGAACGAGCGTGTTCTTCAATGTTAAAATACCTACTTGGAGTTTTTTCAAATTATAATAT